>CAXHTJ010000001.1:44526598-44975441 GCA_964019445.1 Populus tremula
TGATAGTACAAGACAGAAAATTTTATCAATAATTCTATTGGTCGTGGTAATGAATTCTGTAAAGTTAAAGCAAGTATATATACAGAGGAGGATGTTTTGTCCATATGTTAATGATATGGGATGGTCTCAGACAAATTAATCCTCAATAAGATGGACGTAGACATTGCTCTCAAATCAATAGGATGGTGTGTCATTATTACTGCATATGCTTGCTGGGTTCATGTTTTTTCAATGTTCAAAGAGACATGAGGAATCTTTAAATAGCAAATAACATTTATAATTGAAGTGCTGATGACACTGACAATCTTACAATATCTTCGATATTTCTAAAGTTGTTCTTAAATTCAATCATAGTGCTATCTACCACGCGGGAGCATTTTGAGAAAACGTATGAAGTTCCTTTCACTCTTCTCTTGTGACTTGATGAATATATATATATATATATATCACACACAATACTAAGTAATTACTTAATTCAAGAACATATATGAAACGTTTTCGCTCTTTTATTACATTCAACCAGCCATATACCCGCATCCTATTTTTGTTAACTTTGCAATAATCCAAATAATATTTTTAAAAATCTAAATGATTTTAATTATAGAGAAAAAAAATATTTTCTTAGTTTAAATTTAATTTTCTATAAATGTATTTCCTTTTGTATTGTGACAAAATAAGTATTTCTTATAAATAACTTAATTTTTCAAATGAAAACCTAACAAAATTAAAATAAACATACATTCCTCAAAAAAAAAAAAACATATCCTTTTTTTTACTAGAAATATAAAAAATATTTCTAATAATTTTAATTAGAGAAAATTACTTTGATACTCCTATAATTTAGTTATTATTTTTTTATTTTTCCTTAATTTTTTTAAAATTATAGTTTATATTTTATAGTTTATAATTTGATAAAACTTTACATACGCATAAAAAATGAAATTATTTACAAGATTGATATTATATTTCAATTAATGATTAAAAAACCTTACATCGTTAAAATTTCAAAATTACCATAAAAAAATAATTTTCCCAAACTCTCTTCCCCACACCATATTGGAACCAACCTCATCTCCATCACCTTTCAAACCATAACCACAATCCATCACCTAGAACACCATAGTTACCATCATTCCAGTTGCCACCATAACTTTTTTTTTCATGAACAACCACGACAACAACTCTAACCACCTATAAATTAACATAAAATCACCATATTCCCTCTCTTTCACCTAATCTATTTTGTAACTAACCTCTCCAAACATAACCTCATATCCTCCATGTATTTTGTTAGGATCTAATTGGCCATCTAGTCCCTCGAAGAAGCAAGAATAACAAGCTAGCATCAGACCGACTCTGTATTTATCAAAACATCAATTAACCTTCCACTAAATCTAATAATTTTTATCTAAAGTAAAATTTTACTCATATTATAAGATATAAGAATCCAAATGAAAGATTAACTTTCATGGACAAATTGTCTCCATCTTTCCTAAAACTACCATCATTGTCAAACTACTCAAACCTCTCTTCCCATCGAGTAAGCCAACCAGCAGTGAAAGCACAACCTCCACAACACATTTCTCTCCACCAATTCATAGTCTCTATCACGACCATTTTCTCCACGCGTTAACTTGCTTTCGATCCACCCAGATAGAAACCCTCTAACTCAAATAAAAGGCGAAATCGAGTGTAAAATCCATAACCATATATTTCCCCAAAACAATTCCTACTTGAAAACACCACAAAACACCCCATAAATTTCAAGTCGCCGGCCACACAAGAAACTTTCCTCACCAACACATTGTTTCTCTCAACAAGGAAATTGATTTTTGTATAGATCTTGGCTTCCTCTCAACTTTGGGTTTTCTGATATAATATATACGAGATTATTTTATTCATTTTGACTGATTATGATTTTTTATTGATCAAAGATGTTTTCTATTATTTTCAAAACAATGGAAGCAAAATGTAAAATAGATTAAACTATAGGATGCTTATGGTAACTTTTCCTTTTAATTAAAAAAAATTATTACAAAATTTTTAAAAAAACAAAACAAAAAAATATATGACCAAGCATGTAGGCCTTAAAAGCCAGACTTGCAAGTCTTGCATTCAGACAAAAGCTTAGGTGGTTACACCTAACAAACCAGACATGGCGTCTGTTTCATTTTCTTCTTGTTTTTTTTTTTTAAATGAGGTAATGACATAGAATTTGCTTTATGCTTTGACCATTGTAGATGGGTAGGAAATCAGGATCTAACATATTTGAACACTAAACGCTTAGTTTCCACCTACAAAATCTTGAGACTGGGTGCTCGATACTAATTGAGAGCTCCCAACGGTTGAGATACTAAGGTTTGCTTGCAACTTCTCGGCCTTAATGTTGGAGAGTCCGTACACCTGATTTTTATTGGGTCTACCAAACGATTCTACCTTCATCTACAAATCCGGATTTAAATCCGGGTGGGTTGAAGGATCGTCCCCGTATCTCTCTCTCAAGCATCTATTATATGTCTCCTGAAAATTAAAAAAGAAATCATCAAATTCAATTCAAGAAAATAATAACTTATGAAAAAAATGGTTGAAGGAACATACTGCAAAGTGTTGAGCGCAATTGTCGACGAACTGTTGCACCCCTTTTTAACGGTCTTTACTCCGCACGTGTATCTTTACAAAAAGCTCAATTGGGCTCGACTCATGTCCAAGAGACGTAGCTTGTAAGAAAAAAAGTTGCAAGTTAAATACATTTATAAATAACAACAAGTTAATTAAAGATAAATGTCATTAAAACTAATCTTACCATCCACTTTGCATATGTAATGAATGGAATGGAGCCAACGATGTGCATGGTAACCGAACAATGAATTTTCCAGTTCTGGTTCTTCACATCGGACTGTGAGCGTCGTATGAACCGCTTGGACATCACGTGCTAGATATATTGTGTCCACTCGAAGCCATTTCACCTCCATCATCATGTCGTGGAACACAATTGATTTTCTTTCTCAAATAAAACTTGAAATAGTACGAGATAAATATTGAGATCTTCTAAAAAATATAGACCTCACATATCAAAGCCTTCATATGCATCTTGCTCTTAACCTTTTTTTTAAAAAAAGATTGAACAAGTACCTACATGGAATTAAAAAAATATTTTAAATTAAAAAAAAACAATGAAAATACATTAACAATACATTGCATTTGTAATATCTAACCTCTTGAATGAATACATCCATCTATACTGGATTGGGTCTCCAACTTCTGCCTTATACAATAAATGTATGAGTAGATGCTTCATGTACCAACGAAATGTTTATGTCGGTATATACAGATGATTTTAGCAAGGGAATTAATTCGGTCGGTAAATATCACCATAAAATACTGATAGAAAAATTATGTTGGTAATGTTGTTGGTATTTGTTGAATTTCTAGTAATGCGCATCCATTTTGTAGCTAACCTTCCCTGACATAACCTCTTATCCATTTTGGAGCTAAAAATTCCATGTATGCTGTTAGGATCTAACTGGCCATCTAGTCCCTCAAAGAAGTAAGAACAATAAGCTAGCATTAGATTGACTCAGTATTTATCAAAACATCAATTAAACTTCCCCTTCATCTAATAATTTTTATCTAAAGTAAAATTAAGCTTTATGGATAGACTGTCTCCATCTTTTCTAAAATCACCATCATCAGCAAACAACTCAAACCTCTCTCCTCGCCAACTAAACCAACCAGTTGTGAAAGCACAACCTCTAGAACACATTTATCTATGCCAATTTCATAGCCTCTCTCACGACCCTTTTCTCCACACATTTACTTGCTTCTGATCCACCCATAGCTCCAACTCAAATAAAAGGCCAACTCCATTGTAAAATCCATAGCCATAGATTTCCCAAAAAAACTTCCTACTTGAAAACACCACAAAATATCTCATAAATTTCTTGTTGCCAGCCACCTAAAAAACTTTCCTCACCAACACGTCGTTTCTCTCAACAAGGAAATTGATTTATGTATGGATTTTGGCTTCCTCTCAACGAATGAGAGTTTTTGTTTTATTAATTCTAAATAGAGAGAAGAAGTCACAAGGTGAGGAGAGAGAAGTATGAGGATGTTTTCTATTTTTTTCAAAATAATGAAGGCAAAATGTAAAATAGATTAAACTATAAGATGCTCAAGGTAATTTTTCCTTTTAATTAAACAAATCATTACAAAATTAAGAAAAACAAACAATTTTTTTTTTGAAGACCAGGAGTGCAGACCTCAAAAGTAGACCCTCAAGTTTGGCATTTAGAAAAAAGCTTGGTGCTTAGGCCTAACAAACTAGACCTAGGTCTCTATTTTATTTTCTTCTTGCTTATTTTTTTTAAAAAAAATTTAGGCGCCGACATGGAATTTGCTTTACACTTGGACCAATAGAGGCGGGTAGAAAATTAGGATCCAACATATTTGGATATTAAAAACTCAATTTTCCACCATAAAAGACACATGAGAATCATCATAAAAAGCTCAATAACCAATAACAAACCCAAAATTCCCTCTAATATGCCTAAAAACTCAAAATCAAACAAAAAAATTTCCAAGCTCAAATCTTTTTTTTTTGGTGTAAGTGAAGGTGTAAATCATCACCATTAAGTTTCTCTCTTGAAAACAAATCCACAAAATCCAAAATCAAAGTTAATAGTGGTCGTAATCCCGCCACCCAAGATCTTTTTCTCTCCTCATTTTTTTTTCTAGTTATTCTCTCTTTACTCGCTCAACTTTCAATGACTGAAATATATTGAAAATAAAGTTTAGAACTAAAATATAATAATAACCTTATGTGCTATTTATGAAAAAGGGCCTTGTGTCCCCTTTTATGTCGATCTTGATCCTCAATTTCTTAATTTTATTTTTAAAAAGAAGCCAAATGTATTTTATAAAATTAATTGCAAATTTAATACGGAAATGTTTAATGACACACTAATAAAAACGAGTGAAGAAAGAGCAAAACAAATAATTTGAGTTCATAAAATTACACAAACATAGCTTTAAATGAAAATGATGCAATTGAAAACAAAAGGTGACATGCATGATTGAACTGAAAAAAAAAACTATAAATTAGCTTCAAAGACCAAAATGTAAAGAAGTGAGCAAAAATGCTTGTGAGAGCATGAACAGGAAACACAAAACAGTAAAAGAACATATTGTTTTGGTTTATTTGATAACAAACAAGATCGCGGGCATCAATATTGATACAAATTGCACGGAACTGGCAGTAATTCGCCACAAAATCTTCGTTAATTGACGACTGTTTGTAGCACAAGAGAGCAAAGAATAGAAAGGCTAATGCCTGACGACGGAAAGCATCCAATAATAAATAATAAAGGCACCCAGACCATTCAATGACGAGATCGAAGACCCCAGTTTAGCAAGCAAATCAATCACCACAAGACTTTTCCTTTCTTGCTCAAGCCATGTTTGAAATTGAATCAAACACGCCAATCCCTAACATGGCGTATTCAGCATTATGGGCCAGAGATCCCAGCCGAATTCTGCAGAGCAAAATGTCTGTATCTGGGAAAATGCAATAAAGTATATACGGGGCATCTTCTATTTGTATTATGGAAGCTAGCCACATTACAAACTCTTTGTTACATGGAAAGATCTCCATCTTATCGTCTAAGATTTGGTTGCTTTCAAAGCATATAAAATCTCTTTCTACCTAGAAGCAAAGCCTACAATGAGTTTCTAATTTATCTATCATAATAAAATTGTATTTTTCTCTTTTTTTTTAACATCCATCAACAAGAGCTCATCCATGTGCCATGGAGTCACGTTTGAGGGCCATGGCTAGCTAGGTGTGTACAATTGCAATCTGTCTTGTCCGTTTTCTTGCATTAACTCTGCAGTCACTCACATGCTTTCTGAAACAACAGTCTCGCTTTCCATTAACCATTCAAGTTGGTACGAGTATAGAACAAGAGAAGGAGATGAGTCGGGCTACTGAGAGAGAGAGAGAGAGAGGATGTTTTGTTCTGTATATGCTTAGGGCAGTGGTGTGTTCGAAGGGCTAACGGCTCTTCATCACTGCTTACCTGTTAGTTCTTGGTGGCTAGCTGGATGAAGAAGTTGCGTCGTTCACGTCCATGAATTCCTAGGTATCAAAAAGATAATTGATGAGCAAACAGACAAAAGGGACGAAACTGCATGGAACCTGCTGTTGTTCAAACTTATTTGTGAATAAGACCGCAACCGTCCCCCAGTCCTTTTTCTTGACCTTCTCGCCTTCCTCACGTATAGTTGCTCTTGTCCTCCCCCTCCGTTTCTCTCTTTTAAGTTTCCTAAAATGTCCCCGTGCTCTCACAAATTAATCATATCCTTCATGGATCGACTCCGAGCATAGCCACAAGCTCTCTCTCGATTATTATAAAAACGAGCTTAGCCTCCGCTCCCCTTATCAATCAAGCTAACGTACAGTCGCTTTCCTATTGATTAAAATTTGGACAGGTGCTCAAATAATTCCAAATTCCGTGAAAGAAGAAGAAAATGATTGATATGAATAGCGATGGTGTGTGTGTGTATACTAAAAAAGCAAAAAAAAGAAAAAAAAAACGGTGAATCAAAGCTCAAATGAACTGATCAATTCTTAGAAATGATTGTTTACACAATAAATTAAAAAGAAAAACCGACTGGAGGATCTAGTAAATAATATTTATCAAACTTAAAAGCATAAATACAGACTATTCAAGCTAACGAAGTTTTCTACAACGCGGAACCTCACAGTTAGACAGCGCCGAAGAAAGACATGACAGTGTGATCATTAAAGTGAAAACTTGGGTTTCCCAGCATTTTGGCACAGCATGCATGAACATAAATGTGTTTTCTATTCTAAAGTTTTGACATGACAGGAGTGCCTTGCCTTCATCCACACTCCTCAGTATCATCAAGGGAAAAAAACAGATTAAAGTATAGAAGCTAAAGAGATATATATCAATTGTCTTCTTGTTTGCTGGTAAATTAATGGCATAACAGTTGTTGCACAGTTACTTCTCACGGGGTGTTTTTGAGTATAATATTAATTATAATTTAAAATATTTTTTTATTTAAAAATATATTAAAATATTTTTTTTATTTTTAAAAAATTATTTTTTATATCAGTACATCAAAATAATCTAAAAAATATTATAAAAAAAATTTAATTTTTAAAAAATACAGTTTCAACCATGTTTCCAGACATCTCCTTTATATGTTAACATGGTTTAGTGTACATTTATCGATAGTTTTTATGAATATAGTTTAAAAATATAGATTTTTTTTTAAGTTGAAAATTACTGTTTTTTTTTTTTTCAATTAAGATTTAAGAAAAAGTTTTTACTATAATAAATATTTTTAAAATTATAATTGAAGTGAAATATAATTTTAATTACATTACACCATACTCTTAACATGATTTAAAAAAAATAATACGCCCCAACTTAATTGTTTATTTTAGATAAAGATACTCATCTATATCCTAAAAATTAACCACTCAATCCAAAGCTTTTTTTTAAGTGTTAGATATTCTTATCAT
Organism: Populus tremula; assembly: GCA_964019445.1. Classification (NCBI taxonomy): domain Eukaryota; kingdom Viridiplantae; phylum Streptophyta; class Magnoliopsida; order Malpighiales; family Salicaceae; genus Populus; species Populus tremula. Next base: position 44,534,148 of record CAXHTJ010000001.1, read on the forward strand.
TTATTTTCATCGATTGAGACTACATCCCTTTCTAATTAAATTGAATTTCTGCTATAGTAGCGTTCTTTATGGAGTTGATAAATAGTTTGTATTTTCCTCCCGTTCGGGAGAATTTCTCAATGAGCTTGACTTTTTATATTATAAAAATCCCTTTCTAATCAAATACCAGACAGGACATACACACTCGGGAAAGCGGGATTAAAAGTTTGTAAATAATGATGCTAGGCCCTCTCGTGTTTTTTAACATGATTTATCATATTTTTTTAATATAAGTCTTCTAAAATAAATGAATGTCTCTAATTAGTTATTAGCAGCTAATATTTACTTAATTAAGTATTAAACCTGAGACACTTTGTATTAATACTTAACTTTTAACTTTAATATAAAAAATATAGAAAAGAAAAAGGGAATTAACAAATCATTAAAAAAAAAGAGCTAAGATTCTAGTTCTCAATATAAATTTTTTGCCACATTATTACTAAACGCTAAAATTTTTTTACACAAGTTTCTAGAATCAAGAGTATCACGGGATGAATGTTTGTTGAGTTTCTTTATACTATATTTTCATTCCTATCTAACCTTTTATTTCTAGAATCTCATGACCCACAATGCATAAGATATTTCAATTCAAATGACGGTTTCAATAATCATGTATACGAAAAAAGAAGAATTAAGCAATGTGATGGACTATCATTATTTTTTTTTTGTCTTTCCCTGGATTTCTTTTTATGAACAAATCAACAAAGTTTTAGAGTATTAACCTATCATTTTTTTATTCAACCAAGCATTAAGCTCAGATTTCTATAGGTCCGATGAACTATCAAACTGATCATTTATGAACCTACAAAGCACTGAGCTTGAACATCTATGAGTTTGACAGCTCGCTAGACCCATAATTTTTAGACTCAGCCAAGTGTTGTGCCCATAATTTTTACTCTAATGAGACATGTTTTTATGTCAAGGATATTTTTTCTCTTTAACACATATCTCAAAGATATTTTCCATCAACCTTAATACATATGTCAATGATATTTTCTTCCTTTAATATATATGTCAAAGATATTTTCTATCAATATTAATATATGTGTCAAGTATATCTTTCCTTTTTAATACTACTAGGACAATATCATGTTTTAGCTCCTTCTCTCCATAAAGAGATTTATAGGCTATAAATAAACCATGAATCATTTAACCATGAGATTTAGAACATCTATTCTCTATTGCATATTTATTTTCTCTATAAGATTATTACATTTTCTCTAAAAAATCACTAACTTAATCAATGGAGAGTTTCAAATTCATCAAATGAGATCTTTTTATAGGCACTAGTCACCAATCACCCGTCACCTCAAGGGAAGAATGAATTAGATTTCTAGAATGAAGTGATTAACCAATTATCCAAGACATAAGCCTTGCCCTTAAGCTGCTTGGATTTTTTAGGACATCATCAGTGATGTCGTATGTGGAAAACATTAAAAACAACCATAAATTATTCTTCCAGGGCTGTTTATTGACATCTCAAATCAATATTGAAGGCAAAGAGCCAAGACCCTCTCGAAAAGCGACCCGTTATGGACCTCATTACAACCATAAACATATTCGCTTCCCTAGAGCCTCAACATTCTTAGATAAGAAGCAAAAAAATGTTACGTAACAAATTCATTGCCCAAAATCAGGACATGATTTTTTGTTCTTGATCATGGACTTTATAAAGACAAGCGAATATGGTCTATGAGTTTGTTAACTTCACAGATGCAGTTGGAGCCTCAAACTTTTGGAAAGTTTTCAATAAGAAGAATATAATGTTGGTTTAAAGTGTACATCTAGAGAAGTCTATAAGAAGAACACCTATAAAAAATTTACGGTAGAAACTCTATTCTCTCTTCCTAGAATTGAGACTATAACCCCTAAAAAAAGTCTTATTAAAGTTGATTATACCTCAAAGGGTGATAGCAATGTACTATGGTTAATGATTAAGAATATAAGTTCCTTATATATAAATTAAAGGGTTTAATGCAACAATGTTTTTAATTCCCCAGGTACTCTCCTCAACCTTCCAATGATAATCAAATTTACTCTTCCTAGTGCGATAATATATTTACTTTGAAAAGAATCAACATCTCCTTAGTGCTATGATACATTTTACCTCAAAAAAAAATTGATTTGGTCTCCCTAGTGCAATCATACATCTCTTCAAGAATGGGATAGACATTACTTTAGCAACGGGGATGAATATGGTCTTTCCAGGGCAACAACCCTTCAACCTTCCAAGGATTGGATGAATTTACTCTTTCTAGTGCAATGACTCATTTACTTTTGAAACAATCAATGTCCCCCTAGTGTTACGATACACTTTACCTTGAAAGATATTGATTTGGTCTCCGTATTGCAATCACACATCTTTCTTAAGATGGGATAGACATTTTCTTAGCAACGGGGACAAACATGATCTTCCTAGAACAACAACCTTTTAACCTTCCAAGCGTTGCGCCCATGATTTTTACTTTGATGAGACATATTTTTATGCTAGGGATATTTTCTATCTTTAGCACATATCTCAAGGATATTTCCCATCAATGTTAATACATATGCTATAGATATTTTTCCTTTTTAATACATATGTTAGAGATTTTTCTCATCAGCATTAATACATATGCCAGAGATATTGTTTTTTCCTCTTTGATACTATCATAGCAATATTATGCTTTGGCCTCTTATCTTCATAAATAGACTCATGAGCTATAAATAAACCATAAATCCTTCAACTATGAGGTTCAAAATCTCTATTCTCTTCCGCATATTTATTTTCAAAGTATCTCTATATAAGATTATTATATTTTTTTCTCAAAAAGTTACTAACTTAATTATTATAAAATCCTCAAATTCACCAAAATGAACCTTTTTACAAGTATCAAGCTTCAGCCACCAGTCATCTCGAGGAGAGAGTTGATCATATTTTCAAAATAAAGAGATTAACTAATTATTTAAGATATAAACCTTGCTTCCAAGCTGCTTAAATTTTTTAGGACATCATCACAAAGATTTTATTATTAAGAATTTAAAACACTACCAGAAAATTGATAAATACAAACAGAAATACTGAGGGAATATTTTTGTCGGTAACTTTTCGATGCATTTTACCGATAGACATATACTTTCGGTATATACCGAGAGAATTACAATGTCAAAAAAATTTAAACAAAGCAAAAACAAACGATGACATGTCATTTTTTACCAACAAAATTACCGACGAAATAAATTTCATCGGTAATTCCGTTGGTCAAATGTTAACATTGTTCATCATGTTAATTACAAATGGAATCACCAATAGAAAATTTCATCGGTACTCTCCAGAGAGCTCCGGAACTATTCACTCCCCAATTGCACCGTTAATTTTTTTTTTTTAAAAGACAAAATCACCAACGAATTAAAAAGTCGTCGGTGTTATTTGGCAAGTTTTTAAAAAATTTTGATTAAATTGAAAATTTAAATTACATATTACAGACGGATTGAAAAATCGTCGGTGATATTTGACGGTTTCTGAAAAAAAAATTATTAAATTAAATATTAACGACGGCATCACCGACGAATATTTAAAAATATTAATATTTAATTATCCATCGGTAAACACCTCAATTAAAAAGCTGGAATCCTTAATTTCACAACAAACAAGGCTCCTTTCTTCTTCTTCTTGTTCTTCATATGTAAAAAACATCAACATCCATTCCTTTCTTTTCTCTTCTCTTGTCTCCTTAACTCCTTTTCTTCTCCATGCTCAAGTATGTATTTTTCTCCTTCTTTTTTTTTTTAAATTAATATACTTTATGCTTCTTTTTTTTCTCTTCTTAGCTTCACTTGCAACTACATTAAGGTAAGATTTTTTTTTCTTCTTTTTTCATGTTTTTTTTCACTATATTTATTTTTATTTTGTTTTTAATTTTTTTTGTTCTTAATAATTGTATGAATGTTGTTGTAGGATTTGTTTTTCCATATGAGATCAATTTTTAGTTGATTTATTTATAGGATTTTTAAATTTTTAGCAATTGCAACTCTATTTTTTTCATATGAATTTTTTTAGTTGAATTTATTTTTTCTTGTTATTTATTTGTTGCCAATTTGTTTGAGTTGATTTGCTTTTTTTTTTTTCAAGTGTTTTGAGTATATAGATTGTTGATTTATATTAATTTTGTTATTTTATAGTTTTGTAAAATATATTTTTAAATAATTATCGACAGAATTACATACGAACTTACTGAGAAAAATACCAACAGAATGAAGCGGATAATTTTTTTTTGCATACTTTTTCCATCGGTAAAATAATTTTTTTATTACCAGCAGACTACCGACGGATAAAAAATTATCAATGAAGGATTCACCGACGGAGCATTTCCATCAGTAATTTTATTAATAAATTAATTATTAACAGAATAATAGTGCAAATACCAACAAATAATTTTATCAGTAATTAAATATAAAGATTATGGTAGTGAAAATTTTATATTGTATCGTTCTTTTAGAATATTTTTTCTTGACTATTGTATACATTTTTGTGTCATTTTCTATGTTAATTCTACTTCTCATCTTAAAAGAAAAGAGTTACTGGTTTTTTTTTTCTTTTTTTGAGAAATCTTGAATTTAATTTTCGAAATAATAATGTAGAAAGTAATTAATCCACTAGCCATCAAACCCATAAGGAAATAATATCATTTGATATTTTTGATGAAAACTCAGAAAGTAATATTTATTAATACAATCGTATTTATGGCACTGAAATTGTATTTATGTTCTCCATATATATATATATATATATATGACGTTTTGGAAAAGGTTTACGAGGTAGGGGTAGAAACACTTTTTGACATTTCACATGGCGTCGTTGAAGAGACATGCCAAAAACGTGTTGGGTAATTACCATTGCTGTTAACGCAATCAATTATCCAGAGTTAATGCTGACTTTTTAGCTTTAACTCATTTACTAATAATTACTCATCTGATTAAGTGAAGGGTTAGAGGCAGATAATGGAGGAACAGAACACCACCCTAAGGGCATTTTGGTACTTTAATAAAAGGATCTTGTTTCTCTCAAGTTCTATCTCTACAGTCTACAGTTGTGTCCTTATTTCTTATACATATCCATGCCCCCAAAGAAAGTCATACGTGTATTGCTCTCCCCTTACCAACCTAAACACCTCCTCCAGCTCCCTCTCTTCACCTCCTTTCATGGCTAGTGAGCACCAAGAAAACTCAAATGCTGCACAGTACTTGCAGTATTTTACAGACGAAGACAGCAAAAGTGAAGAAGATGAAGGTGAAGATGAAGAAGAAGAAGAAGAAGATGTGGAGGAGGAAAGTCCACAAGATTGCAAAGGCATGTTCTTGAATCTGTGCGGTGGTGGTTCTAAAAGAAGAGGGTGGTCTCTAGGACAGGTGTTAGACCCTAGAGGCAAATGGGTTCAGGAATGGAATAGGGTTTTTCTCCTCGTGTGTGCCACAGGACTTTTTGTGGACCCTCTCTTCTTCTACGTCCTCTCAATAAGCGACACCTGCATGTGCCTATTCGTCGATGGGTGGTTTGCCATCACGGTCACAGCTCTCCGGTGCATGACTGATGTTCTGTACTTGTGGAACATGTGGTTGCAGCTGAAAATAGCCAAGAGACCACATGGTGGTGGTGAAAATGGTGGAGATGGAGAAAGAGGAGGGTCCCGAGTTGCCGGCCCTTGCTCCTCGGCTCTGAGGTACTTGAAGGCTAAGAAAGGATTTTTCTTTGATCTCTTCGTTATTCTGCCTCTACCCCAGGTAAGATTTTCAGCAAATGACAACAGTAATTAACATTAATTACCATTCAAGTAACCATCACCAGCATATTGAATCTGTTATGTCATGACAACTCGTATATGACAGTGTTATACACTAGCTGTTAAGTACATTTTTTGTATGCTAGTGTTTGAGAAGGTGACAAATGCAAATCCATGCTAGTAGTTGTTTTTAGCCATGGTTTCTTTTGATATGCAGGTTAACTCTCTCTCTGTATAGGGTAGTGTAACCATGTGATCTAGCCATGTCGTTTTTTCAATTTAGAAAAGAAAAAAAAGGATAAAAATGGGTAATGGAAAACAAACACAACGGTCTGTTGATCAATTTGATGCTTGGTTTTTGGAAGGAACTCTATGGTTTTCACTTTCCTAATTAGGCTTGTTGGGAAGTTGACTTCGTGCCATATTATATAATACAATCAAAAGAACTTTTTCCAGGTTTTTATATATGTTTACACACCTCACTAACTATATAATATATAATGATTTATAGATAATGTTTGTTATTGTAATGCAAATGCTTTTTAAAAGTTTTTTTTTTAAACAATAATTTAATGTTTTATCAAGTGAAATATACTTTTTAAAAATCTCGAAAAACAGAAATTACTGTATTTTCAAGCACTCAATAAATCCCATAGATATAATTAACCTGAACTATAAATAATGATTCTATAATTTAATTTTAGATTTCCGAAACATACACTGAATTGATATAAATGGAATGTTTCACTTTCATAAATCACTTAATTTAAAATTCAATACTACAGATTACAGAAATTTACACTTTCATTTTAATAAATTACCTGCTGATTTTCCATGAGAAAGTGACATGGAAGCTAATTTCAACGGAGTCTTCAATGCTATTTTGCCATTCAATAGTAGTTGAGGTCAGCTATATTCCTTAATCTGGACTAGCATACAAGAAATAGAAAATAAAAATAAAAATCTGGACTAAACTCTTACAAATTATGCGCATATGATGAAGCATTCCATGAGTGCACTCATGATCTAGTACTATTTCTAGATTCCTGAATTAAACTAGTTCTCTGTGTGATTGGAAGTGTAGACGACGATATTTTCATAAACCAAATTCAAGGCTAAAAGGTGTCCAGGCCCCCACATTAATTATCAATCAGCTATAAATATTCCCTATAGGACGTAAAGAGTAGGTGCAGATGCTGCCTGAATAAATCCGGTTCTGAAATTGAGTCTCGACTTAGCTTTTCATCATCCAAGTTTCCATTGATTTCTTCCTATACACGTGTCTGTCACATGTCTTGCCGCAAATGATATTTCTGATGAGAACATAAGTTCAGTCAGTAGAAATATTCGATTTTAATTCAATAGCTTAGCTAACTTTTAGCTAAAGCTCTAATGGCGGGTGAAGGTGAAATATATAGTTAAATAGATGAGATTAAGGAGGTCTGAAAAGGAAAAACGAGAGCGCTGTTGTTTTTCATGTCCAAGCAGTCGTTATCAAATTACATGTTTCTAGGAGACAGGGGTTCGCAGCTGTTTGGAAGGCAAGTGGTAGACAGAAAATTGTGGGTACAAATAAAGTTACTTTCAAATGGGAACTTTAGAAAGAAAATTTTTTTAAGAAAAGGTTGAGATTTGAAGATTTCTTTTTAAAAAAAAAAAATCAACTAAAATCTGCTAAGCAGAGAAAAATTACTTATAATTAATTGTGCAGTAAGAAACTAAAGAAGTTTAATCTGGACAAGAATATTTGCTTACTTTTCAATATGTCAGTAGTTGCTGCAAGGATATCTATATATTAGCTTACAAGTCATATCAAAATAATTCTATACTTGCTAGTTTTGATGACTCACATGTTGGATGTTCTTGCAAGACATAGGTTATCTCTAGGCCCTTCTAGCTCAATGTAATTGATCCTAGAGGTGCTTTCGACAAAAATAAAAACTGCTTTTACAAATTCATTTTTTATCTTGGCATTTCACAAATATATATATATATAGTAGCATTTATGTTAACTTTAGTGGTGGTTATGGTATATTTTCACTGATATTGACTCCAGCATATATATTTAAGCAGAATATTAATTGAATTTGACAGAATTACTGTTCAGAGTCATTGTCGATCGTAAGAAAGAGATACATATATCAGTTAAAGTAGATAAAAATATCCCATAAATTAAATAAATAGTGCTGAACATATACAAGAAAAGCAAATATTGCTTGAAATGCCATTGCATGTATCTATAGATGACGGCCCTCTTATACGCTAAGTGAAAGTGACAAAGAGAATGAAAGTGTCCATGATTTGCTGAAGTTGACACACACAGGATCATATATGCTTGCTTTCCTCACTGCAGATTGTATTGTGGGTGGGAATTCCATCTCTGCTGCAAAAAGGATCAGTAACGCTACTGATGAACGTGTTTCTGATCATTTTCCTCTTCCAATATCTCCCAAAAATACACTATTCCGTCTGCCTCCTTCGACGCATGCAAAGTATCTCTGGCTATATATTTGGAACTGTTTGGTGGGGAATCGCTCTCAACATGATTGCTTACTTTGTTGCATCACATGTAAGTTTCCCTTATCTATATATCTCCTATATCTTTTTAATATAGCTGTTTTAAGCCTTCCTTTTTGTATGTTCTTGAGTTTTGTGTCCTTAAAGTGAGATATCACCCTCGCATGCTTTTGGCCACGCAAAATGGATATATACATAGACGCTAAGGGAAATTCACATAATCTTTTTTTGGTGAAAAAATTTACATTTGAAATTTTAGATAATCGTATGCATGTGAAGAGGAAGACAAAAATGGGTTATATATATAGTTGTGTATTTTAAGTTAATAAATATATTTTTTCCATATTAATTCATGAATGTTCCACTTGTAGCTTAAAATGTTTCGATGTTAACTCTATAGTTTTTAATTTTGTACTTTCCCAATATAATACTAATAAAAAAAAGCTTGGTACGTTTTTTTTTTAATTTTAATTTTAATTTCTCCTCTTTTTCTTCTCAAATTAATCCTTATAAACATTATAATACCTCACACACTTAAACACTTTAAATAACTTAAGAAAACCAAATTAAGAACAGAAGGTTGTTTAACAACTACGTATGGTAGCATTGGGATTTTTAGAAAAACAGGAGAGTAATATGGAGAATTCCTAATTAAAGGAACAAAGATCTAAGTATGTGCTTAATATTTAAAAAAAAATTAGAATTTTTTTTATTTTTAATATCAGTGTATCAAATAATTAAAAAATATTAAAAAATATATCAATTTAATATTATTTTTTTAAGTAAAATACATTAAAAATACGTACCATTTTTCACGTTTTGAACTTCTTTATTGACTGTGAAAACAATTTTATCAACTGCGATACTCAGAGCAGTAAAAAGTCCTAAAAGGGATTCTCAAAAGAAGTAATTTATCAGCTTCGATTTGTTATCTTTTGAACTTTTAATTATTTAGGCCCTGCTGGATTCTAGTGCCATGGAAGTAGTGAAACTAGTCACGAAGCAAAGATTCTCCATTGAATAAACAAATATAATTTCTTATATAAAGAAGCCTTTTAATCATATAAAGATGAAAAGTAAAAGAGCACGATAATTGATCTCTTTGACAGATATCGATCCAAATTATTTTGTGAGTTTTTTTATATAATTATTAATAAATAAAGTATAAATATAGTTAAATCCCACTTCAAATTTCTTGATTCGAATCTAAACCAATACATATAGCATAAATTGTCGTTTAATACAAACATAATTTAATTATATATTATTTTATTTCATATTAAATAATAAATAATATTTAAAAACCAATAATTAGGGTTTGGATATAATAAAAACCCAATCCACCGGTAACCACTGTCATCCTTACTCTTTCCCAACTGTAAACCGTAAAGTTACTCTTTTCCAACTGTAAACCATAAAGTATTGGATCAAGGAGACAATGCATGATTTTACATATTAATTTATTAGGAGGACTGAATTTTCCCTTCTTAAAATATTCAAACGAACGTGTGCAGGCAGCAGGGGCATGTTGGTACTTACTGGGAATTCAAAGGGCTGCAAAATGCTTGAAAGAACAGTGCATGGAAACATCGGGTTGTGGCCTGGGATTGTTGTCTTGCAAAGAGCCTATTTACTATGGAACAACAAGAAAAGTGATGGAGAAGGCGAGATGGGCATGGGCGGATAACAAGCAAGCAAGATCCATGTGCTTAGACAGCCCTGATAAATATGATTATGGTGCATATAAATGGACCGTTCAGCTGGTGACCAATGACAGCAGATTAGAGAAGATACTCTTCCCTATCTTCTGGGGCCTGATGACTCTCAGGTAATTTGATCGACGGTGATCCTCAACACGGACGCTCTGTCCGGCGGTACACCGTACACTAAACAAAACTCACGAGAAAGAAATTCAAGATTAACCATCGATCATCGATAGATACTCTTCTTCTTATTTTTCTGACAACCATGTGTTTTCATCACAGCACTTTTGGGAACCTGGAGAGCACAACTGAGTGGTTAGAGGTTGTTTTCAACATCATTGTTCTAACGAGTGGGCTGCTCTTGGTCACCATGTTGATTGGGAATATCAAGGTGATCTCGTTTTATTCAACTTTATTATTTCTCAATGCTTCGTAGATAGGTGACAGTGGCAGGTGCTACCCCTTGATTAATGGAATAGATTCCGTATTTACTGTGCTTGACAATGGCCACTCGTGGAGGGCATTTCACCCTCACACCGTTCAATTCTTTCAAGGAATCCGTTTTTGGGATAGTCCAGCATGCATTATCCAGCAAAATTATAGAGCTATAAAGGGGGCCCACCAAGTGTTCCCTGTTTTTCAAACCAGCACCCATTCTTCGTCTTCTTCTTCTAATTTAATTCCCTTTACAGAACTTCATTTTCATTTGTGTTAATCATCGAGAGAAAGAAGATTATGTTTACACCATTGTTTGTGCATGAAGGTGTTCTTGCATGCGACCACATCAAAGAAGCAAGCAATGCAATTGAAGATGAGGAATATAGAGTGGTGGATGAGGAAAAGGCACTTGCCTACGGGGTTCCGGCAGCGAGTGCGCCACTACGAGCGGCAACGGTGGGCGGCGATGAGGGGTGTTGATGAATGTGAGATGATCCGGAACCTCCCTGAGGGCCTTAGGAGGGACATCAAGTACCATCTTTGCCTGGATTTGGTGAGACAGGTAAATGCCAGAGTACCCAGCTATTTTCTTTTTAATCTTTATTTTTTTTCCCTGTGGGTCTCATGGGGTCCGATACAGTTAAGAAAAACAAAATTGTGGTTTTTATTATTATTATGATTATATTGACTGTATCTTCTTCCTATTATACAATGGGCTTCTAGTCCACGCACATTTTAAAAAGAAAAAGACTGCTGAGCTTCCATTTATTGGCCTGTGATTCAAGACCAACCACCGCATTCGTTTTCAGTCCAATCAGATCTGGGCTTTGCAAATTCTCTGTTCTCAAATTATAATTTTCGAGGGTTTGTTTCAAAAATCCGTTTCAGGTACCACTGTTCCAACACATGGATGATTTGGTCCTCGAGAACATTTGTGACCGTGTGAAGTCTCTCATCTTCACAAAGGGAGAAACAGTAAGTTCCTCTTATGATCCAAAGCAGAAATTTATTGTACGGGAAACGTTGCCAAGAGCGGGCAGAGTTGCTCACGCGTGAGTAATAAAATCATTTTCTTGAACATTCCTAATTGCTAGATGAATTTCTTGTAGATTACAAGGGAGGGAGACCCCGTCCAAAGAATGTTATTTGTAGTAAGGGGACATCTCCAAAGTAGCCAAGTTCTCAGAGACGGTGTCAAAAGTTGTTGCATGCTAGGGCCTGGGAATTTCAGTGGTGATGAGCTCTTATCATGGTGCCTGAGAAGACCTTTTATCGAACGCTTGCCACCGTCTTCATCGACGTTGGTGACTCTTGAAACCACCGAGGCTTTTGGCCTGGAAGCTGAAGACGTGAAATACGTGACGCAACACTTCAGGTACACATTCGTTAAGGAGAGAGTTAAGAGAAGCGCAAGGTATTATTCACCTGGATGGAGAACTTGGGCTGCTGTGGCTATTCAGCTGGCTTGGAGAAGGTATAAGCATCGGCTAACGCTTACCTCATTGTCATTTATAAGGCCTAGAAGACCTTTGTCAAGGTGTTCTTCTTTGGGAGAGGATAGGCTTCGGCTTTACACGGCTCTCTTAACTTCACCGAAGCCGAATCAGGATGATTTTGACTTTTGAAAATGATCAAGTGCTGTATAATATGGTACATTTCGTTGTTGAAAGGCAGTTGCATTATATTATTTGGCTACTTTCTTAGTAGCTATAAGGCCCCCGTTACTTCAAAAAAAAGAGAGAGAATACCTGGCAGCATGTGACCTACCATCTCATAAACGGAGGCCAAGTATACCTTCGATGCGCCATAAGATGGATATTCGTGGCGAAAAAACATCCATAGAAGAGAAATATCTTAAAATAAAATCAAAACTCAAATTCAAGTGGAATAGGAATACAATTAAAGGTACTTTTCAATTAAAATATATGTTTTCTTTTCTTAAATAACCTTTTTAAAGCTTTCTCAATAAACAGGTATTTGATATTTAATGAATAGAAACAAGTTCCATTTATCTTTTTTTTTAATAAGATAATCGCTCTTATTTCATTGATTAGAATATTTTATAAATTCTTCACAAACTTATATAAATGTTCCCTTTCATTCTGAGTTTTTTACCTTTTAAAAAAAATTTCTTAAAAAAAAAAACTACCATATATGTCCCATCAATTGATGTTGTTGTAACCTATTTTTGGGTACCCACACAAAAAATAATAAAATCAAAAAAATAAAAAAAAATATTATAAAAAAAATATAATAGTGAAAAAAAAGAAGATGACAGAGCGCCCTAAAAGTGCTAAAAATTGATTGAGGATGTTCAAAAATATAAAAATTAAAATTTAACGGTATATCATTGACTGATGAGAGCCATGTTGACAAAGAAAATTAAATTTGAAGAAGAAAAGTCCAAAATCAGAAGTTTATGGACTCAATTAAATTTTATTGGAGGTTTAATTGAATTTATAGAGGTTTTAATTGCAAGAAAATTTGATTTTGGAGTTAATTTGGGCTTTAATTGGAAGAAATTCAAGTTCTGGGGTCAAATTATAATTTTTGGAAGTTAATTTGGTCAAATCAGGAGCTTAATTGCATAAATATTGAAGTTTAATGGCCAATTAGGGACTTAATTGAAGAAATCTGAGACCAAGGACTAAATTGCAAAACACAAGCAAATTGAAGGCCTGATTTTGAATGACGCGTTTTGGCGTCAATTCCCAATTAAATGAAACAGTGCGTTTTGGGTAAAACGGCGTCGTTTCATGCACTGTTTACAAAAAAAAAAAAATAGGACCGAAACAGTGTCGTTTTAAACGACACCCATGTCTTCTTCTTCCCCTGGACGCGCAAAGCAGGGGAAGAAGAAGAAGATCTTTTTCCTCTCTTCCACTGCCAGCTCTCTCTCAAAAAGACGCCGACAACCCACTTGCTTGCCACGTGGTGGACGAATGGAAGGGACGTACCACTTAGGCGGTTCGGGGCGGCAGCACAGTGATCACCCCAGCCACATCTCCCTCCCCTGTTTTTGCCTATAAAAATAGGGGAAGGGGAAGAAAAAAAGCAGACCGAGAGAGGGAGAAAGAGAGAGAAGGGAAGACTGAATTAGAGAACATACCGAGAGAGAGAGAGAGAGAGAGAGAGAAGAGAGAACAAAAAATAGAATAGAGAAGAGGGAGAAGAGGAGAAGAAAATGAAAGAAAAAGAAACAGAGCATATCGTAGAGAAGGGAAGAAGGAGGACCGCCGCTGGAACTACCGTTCAACCGAAGGCCACCGCTGGACGATTGAGGAGTCTCTAGGTAAACCATCCGTCCTTTTATCTTGGAATTCACTTCTTCCCTCGCCATGCAAGACATGCACAGTGCACGTTTGCAAGCGAGGAGAAGCTGGTTACTGTGCTCATGCACAATAACCAGCTAATGTGTGCTAGGCTCATGTATTTGGCCCATTTCAAAAAAAAAAATATTACACTTGTTTCTGAATTTTTACAATTTTTCCGTGTAGTTTTTTATGTCATTTTGCTTAATATCGGTATGTATTTTATGTCATTAAAAATACAAAATCCGGTATTAAAATACCCGGTTTTCGTCAAAACTTCCAAAAATACAAAAAAAATTGAAAAAAGAGAAAAAATGTTTCTGTGCATCTGGCCAAGTGTCTCAAAGCTAAAAAATCATATTGTATTTTTCATACACCAAAAAACAGTGTTTTAGCATGTATTTTATTTTGTTTGATTTTAGTATCAGGGATTATGAATTTATACGTAAAACATATTCCCGATATTAAAAAGATATTTGCTTTTGACGACTTAGAATAGTTAGGTTTTTACCCGATAAGATAAGGATCTCCTTACAGAGGAGGACTTTTCTTAAACCGTAAACTGACCGATAATTAGAAACCACAACAAGACTTTAGATTTTATCAGATAAAACAATGCAACTTACCTTATATAGGGCGTAGTTGGGGTGTTATTACCTTCCCTTTATGCAACCAGTCTCCGTACCCGATCTCTGAGACCAGTTAGGGTTCCTAATGACCAGAATACTAGATGACGACTCCCAGTCTACATTTTACTGATAAGAGACAAGAATTTCTTGTCTCTACACATTTGCCAGGAATAAACCATATTCAATTTTTTTTTAGGGTGGACGATCACCGCGATGCCGCACACGTGCGACAAATGTATATACTTTTTTTTCTTCTATGTTTTTTATGATCAACTCATCACATGAAGAAGAAAAGGAAGAAGAAGAGTTCTTCCATCTTCATTTAAAATAAATTCTTCTATATAGATATATTTTAATTTATCCTTTAAGAATTATATAATGCCTCAATTTCATTTAAAAATTTTAGTTTATTTTAATCAATCCTCATAAGATTCATAATTTCTATAAGATCAATCTTTGTAAAACAAGAAAAACTAATTGACTTTTTTCCATCAATTTTTTTCTAAAATAAAATAATTGATGTTGGTACTATTAAATAAGAATAAAAGATGTGAAAGAACCATTAAAATATGTTCGTTGTAATTATAAGGAGCCATCGACTATAAAACATTTTGAACATTCAGCAATTCAAGAATATGGTGAAAATAAAAATTCTTGAATTCTAAAAAAGAAACTGCAACTTTAATAGTTTATAATTTTTTCAAGCATTTTATCAAATAATTGGTGAGCAACTTGAATCTATAGCTTGCCAATATATCTTTACAAACTCCAAAGCTAATCTGCAATGGTTCAGATTATAACCAAAATATTTTGTAACATGAAATCATGGATGAAGAATCTGAAGTTTCAGCTGCCATGCTCTCACCAATAATAGTTTATCACTATCATTATCACAACTCCACAACTGAAGAACTTTAAGACAGCGAAAAATAAAAATCTTATAGAAAAACTGAATTTCATTCATATTGTTTTTTTTGTTATATGGCAAGGAAAGATTCTTGCACATAATTTCTCCAAATAATCTCGCTAAGATTACATATTAATAATAAGAGAGCATAATCATATCTAAACTAGGTACCGAATAAATTACATTAGGCAATAACATAATGCTAGAATATCTATAGAATCATATTCATCAATAGCTACATCTGTAGAATTATTTTGTCATCAACAGTTGCAGTATCTTCAATACTCCCCCTTAAGCTAGATCGAGCGGATTGGTAGATCCAAGCTTGCTTAACAACCGGTGAATTTGAGTAGATGGCAGAGCTTTTGTGAGCACATCAGCTAATTGATCATGAGAACGTATATACTGAGGTTGGATGAGTTTGGCTTCAACTTGTTGATGTATGTAATGACAATCAACTTCGATGCACTTTGTGCGTTCATGAAATACCGGATTGAACACAATATGCATAACAGCTTGATTGTCACAAAACAATTTCATAAGAGTAACGTTATGAAATCTAAAATCAGCAAGAAGTTGTTTGAGCCATATCAGTTCGCAAGTAACAGAGTCCATAACATGATACTCTGCTTCAACACTTGATCGAGCTACGATGAAATGTTTCTTGCTTCTTCAGGACACCAAATTGCCACCTACAAACATACATTAGCTGGTGGTAGATCGACAATCGAGAGAATTTCATGCTTAGTCAAAATCAGCGTATCACATGATATGATTATGACCATTACGATTCATAGCTATACAACGACCAATGGTGCCTTTCAGATATCGTAAGATATATTTAACCATACCAAGATGTTGAACTGTTGTAGCATGCATATAGCCACTCACAAAACTGATAGCAAATGTAATATCTGATCAGGTGATTGTTAAGTAAATTAGTTTGCCAACAATCTTCTGATAGTAAGTGTAAGAAACAAGAGGTTTACTGGAAAAGTCCAACATTAATTTGTTGTCTAAAGGGTTTATAACAGGCTTAGTGTACAATAGATCAACATCCTACAATAGATCAACGATGTACTTACGTTGATTGAGAAAGAATCCTTTACGGGAGGCTGTCATTTCAATGCCTAAGAAATACTTCAAGAGGCCAGGATCTTTAATAAAAAAATTATTGCTGGAGAGATCTTTTAAGTTGAGTTATGGAATCATCATTACTCACTGTTATAATGAGATCATCTACATATATTAGCACGACTAGTTTATGAGCAGAACCAAGTTGAATGAACAAAGAGGAGTCTGCAATACTTCTTGTAAAACTGAGACCTTCAAGATTAATACTTAATTTAGCATGCCAAGCATGAGAACTTTGCTCTAGGCCATAAATAGATTTGTGAAACTTGCAAACCAACATAGAGTTTCCACTTTGAGGATATCCAGAAGGAAGTTTCAAGAATACTTCTTCTTCAAGGTCACCATGTAAAAATGCATTACTAACATCCATTTAGCAGAGATACCACCCCTGGTTGATGGCAACAGAAAGAAGAACTCTAACAGTAGTCATATTAGCCACATGAGCAAATGTCTCTTTGTAATCAACACCAAACTTTTGAGTAAAACTTTGTGCAACTAGATGAGTTTTGTGCCGATCAACTTTCCTATCGGATGTAAACTGTCTTGAATATTCAACGACATCCGACAACTTCCTTGCCAGTAGATAGCGATACTATACTATTATACTTCATGTGTGAGTTTTAGTAAGAGCCTTTAATTCTTCATTCATGGCTTGCTGTCATACTGTCTGTAATTGAGCTTTCTTGAAGTTCTTTGGTTCATGAACATTTGATATAAAGGTAAGGAATGCACTATATATTAGAGACAGTTGATGATAATACATAAATCTAGAAATAGGATGCCTCACATTATAGGTGAGATAATCTTACATTCGAGATAGCGATTGACATGTTCAAAAAGAAACTCTTCTAGTAGCTGGTAGAACATCAAAAGAACTAGATAGTTCTGATTCACTAATACAGTCAAGTCTAGGATTGTTGGAATCAGAGACAAACTGAAGTTTATTATTTTGGTCAGTTTGTGGTTGATGTTTTCGCAGAACATCATTGCTATAAATGGATGCAATGGAGGACTAAGTTTGTTAGTCTGGATTGAGAAGAATACAATCAGTACTGGGAATAGTAGACAGAAGTTGATTAGTATTCTCGATACTAGGCAAAGGAAAAAAATCAGACAAGAACTCCCCCTGTTTTCCTACAAGAAAATATGGTGTGTTTTCAAGAAATGTAACATCTCTGGACACATATAACTTCTTCAACAACATGTCATAGCATTTGTATTCTTTTTAGGATGTGGAGTAGCCCAAAAAAATAGATTTGCCTTCTTTAGGATCTAATTTGTCACGGTGTGTAGCTAAAAATGCATCCAAACACTTTAATGTGAGATACATTTTGAATTTTATCTTGCAAAACTTCAAGAGGAGATTTAAATTCCAACACTCGACTAGGTAAGTGATTTACAAGATAAACAGCCGTAAGGACTCTATATGATTAAAAATCTTTTGGAACATTCATTTGAAGCATAATAACACGAGTTTTTTCAAGCAGATCATGATTTTTGCATTCAGATATTCCATTTTATTGAGGTGTGCCAATATAGCTAGTCTGATACAGAATTCTATTAGAATGTACATATTTTGACATGTCTTTGGATATATATTTGGTGTCATTATGATGCAACCATATTATTCGATAGTTTCACCCATATTTAATTAGTGTTTTACATATATTTTATATATAAAATGCCTTGATATTCTTTGTTTTATGTTTTGAAGGCACTTTTGGATGAAAGATGCAAAAAGGAGTAAATTAGAGGTAATTGGCATATTTGACCTCCAGTCGATGTTTTGTGCAGAGCGTGAGCTCTAAAGCTCGAAATGAAGTGATTCTAGTGGGATTAAAAAGCTAACATCCATACCTTTCTGGACATCTAAGGCAAGACAATAAAATAAGGAAGAGCATGGAAATCGCAGCTTTCAAATTCAAATCTCGCAATCTGCCAGTGTTGACCTTCGGTCATTCCGACTTGAATATCTGGAGCTACAGAAGTCCAATTGATGCAAACTCAATTTTTTTGGATTCCTGACTCAAATTCCTAGAAACGCTCCAAATTTTAGAAAAAAAAAATATTTCATATAAGGGAGATATGATTTTTCAAAGATGACAACTAAATTCTGCCAGCAAACAGGTTTCGTGAAGAAACGAGTCCAAATTACGTTCCGAAGCATTTAAACCGATATCTAAGTTTTTATTTCAGCAATTTAGCTTCTCTAAGTCAAAGCTTAAAGATTTCCTGCAAGACTATTTCTTCTTTTTTAGGAAAATAGTTATTGAAGTAATTAAATGTAAACAGTCTACTTAAGAGAGGACTGTTTTGTAAAATAGAGACTAGGGTTTCATAGGATATAAAAAGAATGAGATTAGAGTAGGGGGGCAGCCATCCAACAAGAGAAAAATGCCCCCCCTACTCTAAGAAACCCTAAATCATGCATTCTTCCTTGTTTTTGATTAGTTGTTCAACAAACATGCAAGGCTAAACTTGTTTTCTTGGTTGCAAGGACATGGAAACCTTCGGATTTCAAGAACTGTGAGATTTATTTTATCTTTTCTTTTCAGTTTATATAATGAATATGTTTGTTCTCCTATGCTTATTTTTCTTATGATTGTTTATTTTAATTGCTAGAGCGGACTCTAAGTTATTATTGTAGACAATTTATTGCTAAGTTTGATATCAAAACCGAAGTTGTGGTATATGAACTTGTGAAGTAACTGAGTTTAATAATTATAGCGGATCTACGTTATTAATCTTAGGGAGAATATTCAATCAAATCAAACATAGACTGCGGACAGTTATGTTTTCTTGATTAATCAACTTATCTAGTTCTTAAGGCTGTCATTGAATTAAATTACTAGTGCGGACACTGTGGTTGTTTAATGGTTAGGGTTAGTTATACGGCGGATCCGTTAACTAACCAATGTTAAGAACAGATAAATATTCAGAATATAAATTGATGTTTTGTTTCCATGATCAGTTCTGATTTCTATATGTGGATATGTGCTTGCGACCGAGGTTTGTTCTCTTGATAATTTTTTGATTTTATTAAATTTCATTTGATAGTTTTTTTGTTTTAGCCTAGATAACATCCAAACCCCCCCCCCAAATTGCATATCATCTAGCATAAAAATCTGACTTGAATCTTCCTCGTGGGATTGACCCCTTGCTTGCTCTATATTATCTTGTGTGTTGTGTTTAAAGCTAGGGTGACCGCGACATCGCAACACATTATCAGATCAAAAAATTTTATATGAGCAGAAAATTGATTAAGGATTAACAAATAAAAATCCTTAAAACAATTGAATACGTCATGTTTAGTTTTCAGCAGGTACACCTAATAACTTTAAAGAAATCATCGATGAATCAATGGAAGTATAAAAAGGAACCCATACATTTAAATGAACAAGTTCAAAGGCATAGGTGGTTTTCAACACCAAAGAAGTAAAAGGAAGTCTTATATATTTCAAAAAATGACAAATATCATAATTTAGAGGTTAATGTGTTTGAACCAATTTTATTTTAGGGTGCGTTAGACGATGATGCCATAAGAGCTTCTCATGTGAAGGGTTAGTTGTTGTTTGAAAACCTCTGAAGATTTAAGATTTATGAGAGATATAATAAAGACCATGTAGAAAAAATCCTTCACCAATCTTTTTATTGGTGACAAAATCTTGAAACACAACCTTGGAGAGGGTAAAAATCACTTCACAGTTTAGAGTAGATGTAATTTTACTAACAAAAAGCAATTGAAATGGAAAATATGGTAAGAAAAAAAACATTTGACTCTTTCTTATTGGAGAGTAGGTTGATCTTTCCCTTCCTTTTAACATAAGCATTTTTCCCATTAGCAAAAGACATAAAAGTGGGACAGATCAACAAATGACTTAAGATCGTGAATGCTATTTAATTTATTTGACATGTAACTAATGGCACCATAATTAATTATCCAAAGATTATGTAAATTTATAAGTTCTAACACAGTCATGAAAGCAATCAGTTTACCTTGGCTATTTTTCAGGTCAGTCTCCGCTAAAAAAATCAGCAAAATGACTAAGGAGGGCAGCTTATTGCTTCTGGTCTTGAATGGTTGGTTGATCATGTGACTTTTCTTGGCTTTGTTTGTCTCGCAAATAATTTGCAAAATCAAATATCAAAGTTGCCGGGTTGGCAGAAAAAATCTCGGTGGAACTGGAATTATTATGTGCAAGGCATGACTTATGATTATTTGCACGTCCAGGTTGTCTTCTCAAATCCTTTTGCAAATTTAGGCTTGATTTTGGGATGCAAAAGCCAATAGCAATCCATATGATGACCAAGATTGTGATAGTATTGGCACTTCAAATCAGTTTGTTTCCCTTTGTAAGATTTATTATCATATAGTGATTTGTATTGACCATGATTAGTGGTTCAGAATTCATATCTTGCAGCAACAACTTGGTATGATATGCACGAGTATTAGATACTCCAACTTCACGAGTCTTTACCTTTCTGCGTATTTCTTCACGTTGAATAGTAGCATAAAATGACAGAGTATGGCCAAATATACTAATTGCCTCTTCAAACTCGAGTTACAATTCAATGCCTAAATCTTCCTGCTTTCAGCTTGCATTAGATTACTGTGATTATGATTATGATTATAACTATAAAATAAATTTATTTTATAATTAGCACCTATTACACTACAAGATTTCACAGTTTTACCGACGGACATATTCCGTCGGTGTGTGACAGAACGTTCGTCGGTAAATTATTTACCGACTATATTACCGACGGAATACTCCCGTCGGAATACCTTTTGTCGGTGATTCCACATTCCGTCGCTATATCCGTCGGTAATAAAAAAAACACATTTACCGACGGTTTTACCGACGGCCTGTGCGCGCCAAAAAAAAAAAGTTTCCCGCTTGGAATATACCGACGGAATACATTCCGTCGGTGTTATGTAAATACCGACGGACTAACTCCGTCGGCAAAAGTGTCGGTGATATTTCATACCGACCGAATAAATCCGTCTGTAAATTCGTCGGTATTTGTATACCGACGGATTATTTCCGTCGGTGAGTATGTCGGTGATGGGATGGCATACCTCAGACACTGTCCAATGCCGACGGATTTATTCCGTCGGTAAATCCCTGTGTAATTTTTTTTTTAATTATTTAGAAAAAAATATAATTAATAGTAATACAAACCAATTATGCAAATAAAATTTATATTAAGCAACAAAAACTCAAAGTTAAATAATATTCATTACAAAATGAATGTGTTTAAAAAAAAACAATTAATATAAAGGTGGAGGAGGAGGAGGAGGAGGAGGGTGGGGGTTAGGCGGCCAAAAAGGATTAGGCGCACATGTTCCGCCTTGTGTCATGTTCATGACCATTTGACGAAGCTCTTCATAGGCCGCTCTTTGTTGTTCAGACTCTGCTCTGCGTTGTTCGTCCGCCAATCTGTGTTGTTCGTTCGCCAATCTTTGCTCTTCTTTGAGTTGTGTGTACGCCTCTGATAGGTGGTCGCACCTTTGCTGCAAGGCCACAAACTCCTTAGATTGGGAGCTCGATACAGATTGGGAGCTCCCACCGGTTGAAGCAGTACCGGTCGACCGCAACTTGGCAGCGGTAGTGTTGGAGAGCCCGTAAACCCGATTTTTATCGGGTCCACCTGACGATCCAGCCTCCATCCACAAATCCGGATCGAATTCCGGATGGGTCGAAGGATCATCCCCGTATCTCTCCCTCAACCGATTATTATAGGTCTCCTGAAAAAAAAAATCATATTCAATTCAATAAACATA
The DNA here is from genome assembly GCA_964019445.1 of Populus tremula. NCBI lineage: Eukaryota > Viridiplantae > Streptophyta > Magnoliopsida > Malpighiales > Salicaceae > Populus > Populus tremula. The sequence continues at coordinate 44,556,370 of CAXHTJ010000001.1, forward strand.
ATAATAACTTACAAAATAAAATGGTTAAACAAACACACCACAAACTGTTGAGCACGGTTGTCAACGAACTGTTGCGTCCCCTTTTGGCGGTCATGACTCCGCACGTGCGTCTCCACAAACAGCTCCATAGGGCTCGGCTCACGTCCAAGAGACGTAGCCTATATATAATGAAAAAAATGTATTAACAACAAATTAATTGAACGATATATTTCATTTAAATTAATCTTACCATCCGTTTCGCATGTGCAGCAAACGGAACGGAGCCGCCGGTGTGCGTTGTAACCGAGCCATGAATTTGCCGATTCCGGTTGCCGGCACCGGACTGTGAGCGTCGAGTGAACCGCTCAGACGTCACGTGCTGAAGATAGTGCGGCCATATATCTTCCGGGATGTATATTGGTTTGAAATCCCTCCAAACCGCAACATCGTTCCAGCCTTGTAACCCCTTATCCCTCGCTGTTTTTTTTGCTTTTTTCTGGGCGTCATACCAAAAATCACGCAACCTAATTCACGCACGAAAAAATTACATTTCAAAACATAAATAATTATGTAAAAAAAAGTCGTATTGTTTTCGATGTTACCTAATTGCCGCGTGATTTTCCCACACCCTCCTCACAACACTGTCATGTTCATCGTCCCAGCAGAATCGATGCTGTATATAAAAAAATAATTTTTTAAAATGTTAATAATTTATTTACAATTATAACATGAATTTATAATTAGAAATAAGCTGAAAATTATATATTAACACGAACCTCAAATCTACGAAACCATGCATTGATTTGAGGCATCCATTCAGGATGTCTGGATATCTGACTCCATTGAAACAATGGAATCTCCATCGACGCTTTAAACGCCGATGATATTAATCGGGCGGCCTCAATGTTTGTGAACCTGAAAAGAAATGAAATTAATTTGTGATTACTTCATAAATTATGTTTTAAATTTGTTTTTTTTATATAAAAAAAACTAAAACATTAACAAACTTACATTGAAAGATCGTCCTTCCACTGTGCCTCGAACTGGCGGGTAAATTGATTCCGCTTCGAAGGCATGCCGCGTCTGCGATGTGAAACATCGCTGGAAGAGGCAGCATCGGTTGACGGCGCAGGTGGTGTAGGTGCCTCTTCTTGAGAGGCACCTAAGGAAACATCATCATCGCTGCTAGACGAACTTGATTCGACTGGACGACCAGCTCTGGTTTTCATTTTGCGCATCTAAACAATTTTATATTAATAATTGTAAAATAAAATTCAAAAGTTAAAAAAAAATCGGCAGCACCTCCCCTATACTGGATACTACCCAAATCCACAAACCTGCAAATATTAACAATAGCCACAACCAATCGAACCAATCTATACTAATTATTCCAACATATTCAACTATTAATCCTAAGATAAATTCAACGTTAACAATTACAATTCACAAATTAATCAATAATTATATTCAAAACAATAAAAAATATAACAAAAAATAAATTCAATAAATTCAACAAATTATACTTCAACAAATTAACAATTACAATTCAACAAATTCAAAAAATTCAAAAAAATTCAAAAATTCAACTTTAACTAATTCTAAGTTAAATTAACTAATAACAATTCTAACACAACAACAAAAAATATTCAATAAATTCAACAATTAAATTCAATTATTCAACAATTAAATTAACAAATATTCAACAAATTCAAAAAATATTCAAAAAATTCAACTTTAACTAATTCTAAGTTAAATTAACTAATAACAATTCTAACAACACAACAACAAAAAATATTCAATAAATCCAACAATTAAATTCAATTATTCAACAATTAAATTAACAAATATTCAACAAATTCAAAAAATATTCAAAAAAAAAGGAACGAAATATACATACCTTAATAATGTGTCAAATTCAAAACTTTATCTACATTGCAACAAAAAACACCAACACAACAAAAATAAAAACAACTAAAAATAAAATAAAATAAAATAAAATAAATTAGAAAAAAAACACATACCTTTTAATATAATGAAGATTTACAACACCAAATCTTGCTAGAGATTAAAGGGGAAAATGTTTAAGGATTGAGGGGGGAAAAAATGAAAAATCTAGGCTGAAAAACGCAGGAGAAGAGAAGAAGCGGCGGGAGAAGAAGAAAAAATGAGGCGAAGCGGCGGGGTGGAACTTATAGGTCAATTTTACCGACGGACCCCGATGGAATTAACATCCGTCGGTAACAGGTCAAAATCCGTCGGTAAAGGTCAAAATTCCGTCGGTATTTTTCGAATTTCGCCCCGAATTTTTAAAAGCCCTCCAAAATTTTCGCAGTCTGTCGGTAATCTGACAAGTTCAGGGCGCATTAATTAACGCACTTTGGGAAACGCGCGGTCCGTCGGTAATTCTATCGATAAAAGGGTAACCCGACAAATTACCGACGGACCTACGCCGTCGGTAATACCGTCGATGGTGGTGTTATGTTTTCGAGCTTACTGTGAGATGCCGACGGATGTTATTCCGTCGGCATGGCCGTCGGTGATTGTGGCATTTTGTTGTAAATATTTTCGAACTCTCTGTGAGATACCGACGGATGGTTGATCCGTCGGCATGGCCGTCGGTGATTGTGGCATTTTGTTGTAAATATTTTCGAACTCTCTGTGAGATACCGACGGATGGTGATCCGTCGGTATGGACGTCGGTAAGTTTGCATTATGCAGGAAAGGTTGTCTTTGTATTGCCTGTTTACCTTCCTGCAAACTTAACTGATAAACTGTCCATCACATAAAACAATAACCACATTGCTTAAACAGTAAATATTTTGTTTTACAAAATACATCATCAATAATCTAAATTACATGAGACAAATGTTTTTACATAGGGCTTCATTTTCATAATTAGTCGGAATTTTCTTCTTCTTCCTCATCAATTGAATTGTCATCATCTTCATCGCAATCTTCAATATGGATATCATCTTCTTCATCGACATTTGTTGTCCGCTAGAGCTGAGAACAACATTCAACTCCTCTCCGTCAATATCAACAAGACTATCATCGAGAACTCGAAAATTTGAATTTTCTTCCAATTCAATCGAAGGAGCAACTCGATATGGTTCAACCAACTCACGAACTTGAAAGACTTCATCTCGCACACTTGTGTCTTCGTTCTCATCCTGAACAACCTCGACACGACCCCGTGGTTTCGTTTTTAAAACGGACAACCAATCAACTCTTGAACGATCCTTTCTAAATGAAGGGGTGTATGTGTAATAAACTTGTTGACATTGCTTTGCGAAAACAAAGACATCGTTTATGTTGCGGAGTCTAGCTTTTGAGTTGATTTCGACCAGACCATGGTGCGGATCAACTCTGATTCCTCTGTCCGTCGTGTCATACCAATAGCATTTGAATAAAAACACTTTATTCTGCTCGCTATGATATTGCAGTTCGACGACCTCTTCTAATCTACCATAGTAGTCAACTTCTAACTGGCTACTTGTGGATCCCTTAACACAAACACCGCAGTTGTATGTCTTTCTTCCTTGCCCGTATTCTTCAGTATGGAAAACATATCCATTGACAAAATACCCGTTGTAGCACTTAACTTTTCTTTCAGGGCCGAGGCTTAGTGAAGACAATGACTTGGGCGCACTCCTTCCCATTTGATAAACCTTGTAAATATATGTAATTAAATGTACATCAATACACGGTAAATGAACGAGAATCTCGTAATGACATGCATACGTTAGAATGAGTTTGTGATAGTGCTTACATGTGTTCTGAACCATGTGGCAAATTGTTCATCTTGTAATTGAAAGATCTGGGATTCGGTCAGCTGCGAGTTATTGGAGAGCAAATATTGTCGATGTTGCCTGCAAGTGATAATGAGTGTATGATATTACAATATATAATTAACAGTATATTACTGACAAAGTTTAATTACTATTACACATATATAGACTTACTGAATAAATGGTCTCAGCTCATCACAGTTAAATAGAACATAGTTGTGTGCTTGTTTGAATTCTATTTCCGACAAATATCTTCCTCTTACGGCATTTTTAGGTGTGGGTCGTCCAGTATTGGAGAATATTGACAAGTTCCCACTGGAAGGCACTTCACCGCCATCGTCATGCCGTGGAACGCGATTGATTCTTGTTCTCAGATGAGGTTCGAAATAGTACGAGATAAATGTTGATATCTCTTCAACAATATAGGCCTCAGATATCGAAGCCTCAACATGCGCCTTGTTCTTAACCTTTTTTTTTAGATTAAACAAGTACCTGCATTGAAGTACAATTCAAGTATTTTCAAATAAGAAAAACATAGAAAATACTTTAAGATATGAATTCCATTGCAACTGTAATATCTCACCGTTCGAATGGGTACATCCATCTATACTGGACCGGTCCTCCAGCTTTTGCCTCGAACGGTAGATGTATAGGGAGATGCTCCATTGAGTCAAAAAATGAAGGAGGGAATATCATCTCAAGTTTGCATAGTGTCTCGATGATATTCGTTTGAAGCATCTCAATGTGCTCAACATTCATCTTGCTGGAGCATATATCTCTGAAGAAATGACTGATCTCCGTTAGTGCATCCCATATTCCCTTTGGCAACAAATCACGAAAAGCTAATGGGATGAGTGTTTGCATAAACACGTGGCAGTCATGGCTCTTCATTCCATACAATCTGCAGTCCTCTATGTTAACAAGCCTTGATATGTTCGATGCATGTCCATCCGGGAAACGCAGACTCTTAAGCCATTTGTAGACTAGCAGTTGTGCGTTTTTCTCTAACACGAAGCTTGCCCTTGGTTTTGCAACCCGTGACTCGTCATAAACCAACTCCATATTTTTACGGTTACAGTATAAAGCTATATCCAATCTAGCCTTCATGTTGTCCTTTGTCTTCCCCTTCACATCCATGACGGTGTTGAAAATATTCTCAAACACGTTCTTTTCGATGTGCATGACGTCAAGGTTATGGCGGAGAAGATTAGTCTTCCAATACGGAAGCTCCCAAAAGATACTTCGCTTTACCCAATTATGGGTCAAACCAAAACCAGGAAACTTTTGCTTACCTGATTGAAGGCCAAACACAATGTCACCGTACTCTGATACAACATGATGCAATTCTTCACCAGAAAGACGCGGGGATGCAACATCTTTTTCAACTCTACCAACAAAGAAATCTTTTCTGTTCTTTCTGAACCTGTGATTAAGTGGCAAGAAGCGACGGTGACAGAAAAAAAGAAAGCTTTACCTCCGTTTGCTAGCGTGAATGCCTTGTTGTTTTCCATGCAGTATGGACATGCGAGTTTCCCATGCGTGCTCCAACCAGAAAGCATTCCATAAGCTGGAAAATCACTGATAGTCCACATCAAAGCCGCCCTCATAAGGAAATTTTGTTTCCTAGATATATCATAAGTCAGAGATCCGGAGGACCACAACTGCGCCAGCTCATCTATCAACGGTCGAAGACAAACATCTATATTCCGCCCCGGGCTGCTTGGACCGGGTATGACAGTAGATAGAAACATGAACTCCGGCCTCATACACATTCCCGGTGGCAAGTTATAAACTGTGAGAATGACCGGCCAACAAGAATAGGGAGCAGCAAATGACCCAAATGGGTTGAACCCGTCTGTACACAACCCAAGTCGAACATTCCTTGATTCAGCAGAAAAGTCAGGATGAACACTGTTAAAGCGTTTCCACGCTTCGCCGTCAGAAGGATGCACCATCACACCATCAACGACATCGTGTGTTTGGTGCCATGTCATGTGCTCAGCAGTCCTTGGTGACATAAATAACCTCTGCAGTCTAGGTGTGATCGGGAAATATCTAAGTTTTTTATATGCCACTAGAGTCTTCCCCCTGCCAGTTCTGGGTTTGTAACGGGAATGCCCGCATGTCATGCACTCGGTCATCACAGCATTTTCAAGGTAGTATAACATGCAGAAGTTAGGGCACATGTCAATTTTCTGGTATCCTAAACCGAGGGGTTTCATCATGGACTTCGCAGCATAGAAGTTCTCTTTGAGCCTGTTCCCTTCTGGTAAAATGCTTCTTGCCCAATCAATAATTTTGTCATACCCGGCCTCACTCAACCCGTGATCTGACTTGATGGTGAACACCTGTGCCACAGCCGATAATTTACTGTGGTTTGTGCAGCCATCCCATAATGGTTCGTCAGAATCTTTCAACAAATCAAAAAACCTAGCTGCCTCTGCATTAGGTTCTTCTTCTACGATTGGACATTGATTGACATTATCTTGATTCATTCTCATTGCATCCATAACCATGTTTCTGTAAGGATTAGTGTTGTCATTTGCCGCTTCATGCACGTTGCTAGCACTAGAAGTTGACCCAACCACCGTTTCTCCCATTCTCCTATTACTAACAAATACCTCTCCATGTGCATACCAACACTCGTAATCCTCCACAAACCCTTTGTGTAGAAGATGCATCATTACAACATCTGGATGCAGATACTTTTTATTTTGACACTTCCTGCATGGACACCTAATACCGCCTCCAGTAAAATTTCTGGGAATAGATGTTGCGAAATTAATAAAACCCTGAACCCCGTTACAATAATCCATCCTCCGCAATCCTTGGGGTGAATCTAGATACATCCATGAACGATCATCCATGACTTCTATCGAACCTCTATAAAAAGGACCCATTAATTAAGCAAGCTCTTAATTATTTCAAAACAACATGTAATTCGGTAATTCTACAAATTAAATTTTTAACAATTTTCAAACAAATACAATCTTACAAAATCTAAAACAAACCATAACAAGTATAAAATTATACATTCATATACTACAAGTTTGTTTGAGAAATAACAATAAAACATGTACATCTACTAAAAAAAATACATATACTAAAAAAACAATAAAATTAACATTTAAATGTTAAAATTTTAAAAGATAGAATTACTTACAAAAAATGATAAAATCCGTCGGTAAATCAGAACACGGATGCTGTGACCACAAAACAAATACAACTTGTTGTGCTGAGATGAGAAGATTTTTGTTTTGGGGCGAGGGGGGGCTGGTTATTTTGCAGATGGGGAGGGTTAGGATTAGGAAGAAGAAGGAGAAATGGGGGAGAGAGTGTCGGCAGAGGGCCATATATTCACTTTTGCCGACGGACTTACCGACGGTTTATTCCGTCGGTGAATCCGTCGGCAAAACCGTCGGTAATTCTGACGGGCAATCGACACGTCACCGCACGGACCTGCTATTCAAATCCCTCGGTGATTCCGTCGGTATTTTTAACGGTGCCCGTCACGTCACCGGTACGGATCTGGCATTTCAAATCCGTCGGTGATTCCGTCGGTATTTTTGACGGTGAATAGGTCCCATCACGCGTACGGGCCCCAGTTTTTAATTCCGTCGGTGATTCCGTCGGAAATATCACCCGCCAAAACCTCCGCGCTACTGCCCGCCCTTTTTTCATTAATTCTGAATTTTCGGTCGGTAATTCGGTCAGTAATTACCGACGGAAATAGTCCGTCGGTAATTACCGACCTAATTACCGACGAATATTGTCCATCGGTGATTTCGGCCGAAAAATACCGACAGAAAAAATTCCGTCGGTATGTCCGTTGGTATTTAGCGATTTTCTGGTAGTGTTACAACTCTCTATGTAAACCTGAAATCTTGTGCAGGCAAACCAAATTAAGTAGAACCAAACATAAGAGACGAAGCAACCGCAATAACATTTACAAAATCCCTAAAAGCAATGGATCCTTTTTTTTCATTTTCTTTACCACAGAAGGCAGGTTACAAGAAAAGTAGAACTTGAAATGAAATATTTAGTCTTTATGCTATCCTAGTAAAGAAGAGAAGTTCTCGAGATATCTATAGTGAACCGAATGTTGCTTAGATTGTTTCCAAGGTCTCTAAGGATTCCAAGGCTTCAAACTGGTTTTCCTCTGGTTCTGGATAGCCAGCAGAGCCCCTGAAGAGCAAAATTGAAAGGCTTCCAATCTGAAAATATATGAAACATCCAAAGCAGTGAGTCACAAATGAGCCAAAATCTCTTCCCACAATGCATTGCCACCCTGGTCCATACATCCTATCAAATTCCTGCATTAAACACAAGTACAAAACCATTTCAATATGCCTGGAATTCAACTTTGACATTCTAATTGCAGAACTTGGACATTTAAAGTATTATTGGCCCTTGCATGCATATATATATCCAAATAAGTTCTTTGCTTAGTCTATATATATTCATTTTCCACATATATACATATTATGTATAGCTCACCTTCTTAATAAGACGAGCTATGTCAGTGGAGTCAGTGACATCAAAGAAGTCGAGGGCTTTGGCTGCAAGATCAAGTGCATCTTGTTGCATTGTTTGAAGCATATCGGTCTCACCAATAACTGCCTTGCCTTCTAGCATGGCTGATATGATTGTAGTTCAATACAAGGCTTTCCTGCGAAGAAAAATGTGAGAGCTAGAGATGGTGGTAACTAAGAATTGAAGCAAAATGGACTAATTTTGGATTTTGGACTAAGTTCTGGATGAAGTAAGTACTAGAGGTGGTGGTGATGGGGATTTATGCTGAGTTGAGGAATAAAGGGGTGGTGCTAGTGGATCAGCCACGTATAGGATCCTTTCTTTGTGGTCAGTAAGTAATGATGTGGAATTATGCTATTGGTTCATATCATCCTGATGAGCTTAATGGACCCTTTAATTTTGGCAAATGGCTCAAACTAGATTCTGGAAATGCAGGGGGTTGATAAAAGACGGAATTCATGCAAGGTTACAAAAATTTTAGGCCCCTTTCTATCTCTGACAGGTGGGCGGTTGTTTGTGGCCTGTCAATGGGAAATTGCAACGTGTCTTCCGACAAGATGTTAGCTCATGGTGATTTTGTCTAGTTCTCCCGTAGTCTAATTCTCCAGGACGGAAGGATGAGATTGATTGTTAATTTGTGTTGCTCGTAAAACTCATGCTAGGGTCGTGTTAAATATGATTTAACTAACCAAGAACAAGAAGCTTTGAGAAGATAAATTCACGTTTTAAAGAATATAATAGAACTAATATTAAGGTGTGTTTGGAATTATAGTTATAGTAGCGATTGAAAGTGTTTTTCGCTTGGAAATAGATTAAAATCATTTTTTTTTATTTTTTAAAAATCATTTTTTATATCAATATATCAAAACGATATGAAAATATAAAAAAATTATTTTAAATAAAATAAATATATTTGATGAACGTGGTTTGTACCACTTTTCCAAACATAACCTAAAAAGTCAAGAATTAATTACGATCAAGAACAAATGAAAAGTCTAATCAAAGAATATTATTAAGGAAAATAATATAATATTTGTTTTTTAATTCTCCTAATATATTTTTTAGGTAAATATATTTGGTATATGTTAGAAATATTTGTTGGAGAAAAGAGAAGCATTGTGATAACTAAAAACATATTTCATTCATGTAATACAACTTTTCTAGGATAGAAAATAACATTGTATTTCGATTTAAATTACAATACTCAACATAAATATTTATATTAACGTAGAGATAATTAAGATATTCTAGAAATAAATACATCACTACATAAACCTAGAAAAACTAAAAAACCATTTAAAATGTAAATTTTAGAATTTACTCTAATACTCCTTTTTAATTTTAAAAGTCTCAAAACTCTTGAAATTTATAGTATCTTACAGGAGAATCTTATCATGACTTGTTAATGGCATCTCATTATCATCTTTTCAATTTTCCTTTTTTTAACGATTGTTTTTGTTTAAACATGACTACTTCTAAATATTTTTCTTTTTTTATAAAAGTCATAATATTTCTCTAGTCAAATATCTTTTTTTTCAAGATTTGATTTTTTAACTAACCATTATATTTTGGCTCACTCTTCATCGTATTCTTGTTGTCATAGCTCATTGGTCATTTTTCATCTTCTTTTGTAGAAAAAGCTCTTTCTTCTTGTTCATGTGAGGTCTTTCTTGTACCATATCTCATCTCTTGTGCAACAAGTTGTTAACTTATATTAGGTCTCATTTTAAGGCTACGCTTTTATTTTTCTGGATATAAGGTCTCAATTCTTTTGTTAGACACCGTCATCTTGCACCTCTAATTTTATTTTTATTTTTAAAAATATTACTTGTTCATCCACTCTTTTTTCGGACATGTTTTAATTTCTCAAAAACCTCACTAGATTGAACTAGTTTTGATACCCTATATTTTAGGAGAAAGTTTCTATACACTTGAACTTGAATTACAATACTCAATATAAATATTTATACTAGTATAAAATAAATCAAGAGACTCAAGAAATAAATACATCACTAATAGTTGTATACACACCTAGAAAACACCTAAAAGAACTAAACAAAACAATTTAAATGTAGACTTTAAAATTAACTCTAACAATATATAAAAAATTATCTATGGATCAATTCAATTGTATACTATTTTATTTTAGTACTTTGTGTATACATAACCTAAAAAGTCAAGAATTAATTACGATCAAGAACAAATAAAAAGTCTAATCAAAGAATATTATTAAGGAAAATAATATAATATTTGTTTTTTAATTCTCCTAATATATTTTTTAGGTAAATATATTTGGTATATGTTAGAAATATTTGTTGGAGAAAAGAGAAGTATTGTGATAACTAAAAACATGTTTCATTCATATAATACAACTTTTCTAGTATAAAAAGTAGCGTTGTATTTCGATTTAAATTACAATACTCAGCATAAATATTTATATTAACGTAGGGATAATCAAGAGATTCTAGAAATAAATACATCACTACATAAACCTAGAAAAACTAAAACAATATTTAAAATGTAAATTTTATAATTAACTCTAATACTCCTTTTTAATTTTAAAAGTCTCAAAACTCTTGAAATTTAGAGTGTATTACAAGATAATTTTATCTTGTTAATGGCATCTTGTTATCATCTTTTCAACTTTCCTCTTCTTATTGATTGTTTTTGTTTAAACATGACTACTTCTAAATATTTTTCTTTTCTTAAGAAAATCATCATATTTCTCTAGTTAAATTTTTTTTTTTCAAGATTCGGCTTTTTAACTAACCATTAGATTTTGGCTCACTCTTCATCATGTCTTCTTCTTGTCATGGCTAGCTCATTGGTCACATTTCATCTTTTTTTGTAGAAAAAGCTTTTTTTTCTTGTTTATATATGGTTTTTCTTATATCATATCTCATCTCTTGTGTAACAAGTTGTTAACTTGTATTAAGTCTCATTTTAAGGCTTCTTTTATTTTTCTTGATGTAAGGTCTCAATTTTATTGGACACTATCATCTTGCACTTTTAATTTTATTTTTATTTTTAAAAATATTACTTGTTTATCCGAGAAAGTTTCTATAGACTTTAACTTGAATTACAATACTCAATATAAATATTTATACTAGTATAAGAATAAATCAAGAGACTCAAGAAATAAATACATCACTAATAGTTGTATACACACCTAGAAAACAGAGAACTGAACTAAAAAAACAATTTAAATGTAGACTTTAAAATTAACTCTAACAATATATAAAAATTTATCTATGGATCAATACAATTGTATACTATTTTATTTTAGTACTTTGTGTATACATGCAACTAGGCCATAAAGCTATGAAAAACACATCCACGGCTTCTAAATTTTCTTTGTTTGGAATTATAGTAGTGTTGACGGTTTAAAATATTTTTACTTAAAAATACATTAAAATAAAAATTATTTTATTTTTTAAAAAATAATTTTTTATATCACCACATCAAAAAAATATAAAAACATTTAAAAATTTTATTTTAAATAAAAAAAATTAAAATTTTTTAAAATATAATTTACACAACATTTTCAGTTTTCAAAGACACCCGAGCTCCCGTCCCCAATGCATAATGCAATGAGTGTTTTTCTAGTGAGAAAATTTGCTGAAAACACAGAAAATTTTGGGAAAAGAAGCTACAAAGAGAAGGCAACGTAGAATTCGCTGAAGCAGTATAGGTTGCTAGTAACGGACCAAATGTCAAGTGAAGAGTGTTAGTTATGGTTGGGTAAGAAAAATATCCAGGCCCAATGATCCTGGTGCACTCAAGTCTTGTCATGAGATGAGCAATATTCAAAAGAATCAATATGCAATGTGATGAATCATGCCACACAGTTCTGTCACTTTAGAGTTGGCAACATTTGACTTCTTCATATGTCGCCATGTCTAGTTGTTTAACAAACTTTAAACAAGTTATTATAGACGGCAGTGGTTGGTGACCACCAAACTTACATTTCTTTTTGTTAAGGCAAACCGGGATTGTTGTGCTTGAAATGCCTGTTATTGTTTTGGCTTTTCATGTTGATTACTGGGATTATATGGGTTGGAAAGATCCCTATGGGGGTAGTCAGTGGACAGTTAGACAAAAGGCTTATGTTGAGTCTTTGAAGCTTGATACTATGTTTACACCACAGATTGTTGTTCAAGGGAGAACTCAGTGCGTGGGAAATGAAGAGGAGGCTTTGATGTCTTCCATTGTCAATGCACCAAGGTTTCCTGCTCCTACTTTTCAGGTTAGATTTTTAACTCTTTTCCTCTCTCTTTGCTTTTTATTTTTATTATTATTATTATTATTTAGGCCTGTAGGGATGGATCTTGTAATTTCGATGCAATGGGGTAAACTGATAGCTATTGCATTATAGAGACAGAAACTAGACGTCAAAAGTCGGAGAAAACAAATTTTCAAACGCAAAAAAAAAATTTATGGTATTACTAAAATATATACTGAAAGAAAGTAGTTTTTAATTATAAATTTAAAATAAGTTGCATATTAAATTATAATTTTATTTAATATTAAAACGTGTGATCTACGTGAGTCAACTTAAGTGTATATTCAAAATTAGCAAGAATAATTTTAAAAAAAATAATTGGAAATTCCAATCTCTAATTAATTTAATGTTAAAAGATAATAATAAATATAAATAAATACTCAATTAAAAAAAAACTCAAGTAAACTTGAGTAAGTAAACAAAATTCATTATGTCAGTCTTGTACATGATTAGATTCAATATTTTTTTTTAATCTTGGATATTACTGTTCATTTAATAGATTTATATAACAATAAAACACATAAAAAAAATTTGTGTGAATTAATTTTTAAAAAAAAAATTACATGACATGTTACATGTAAATAAGATAGAAAAATTAGATAATTGATAATAAAAGGTGAAATTACTTCTTTTTTTTAGTTTTAAGTTAAATAAAATAATATATCATTAATAAAAAAACGATTAGATTTGATTTTAAAAAAAATTGAGGGATTAGAAATGCATAAATTATAATAATAAAAAAATAAACAACAACAACAACAACTACGATGCTATGGCGTAACTCATCAAAAAATTGCGATTCGGGTCATGTATTTAACCAAGTTCAATAATTTTTTCATAAATCTATATTTAACCTAAATATAAAATAAATAAATAAAGACCAAAAAATGATCAATCGCTCCGGCTTACATGCATGGGCCTATTTGTTTTCCTTTTAAAGGGGCAAATACATTTATTTAAAAAAAAATAGCTAACTAGCATATTGCTTACTATGACAAATGACATGTCATCTATTAACCCAAATTCTAACCACTATTTTAGTAGCTAAAAAATTGGGACAGTGGGTTTTTTACTCAAAAAATTTATTTTAACCCAAAACACTCTACAAACACTCTTAAAGCATCTAGAAACTAACTTATCAACCAAAAAACTAGAAAAAAGGGTCAAAATTAGAAAATCAAACCAAACAAAATTTATTATTCTCAACTTAGATATGTTTTTTTAGGTAATATTAAGGTTTAGAACAACCAATTAATAAGACTTTCTTCATTGAATGGAACTTATTAACACCAATTTCAATATTTTAGTGGTCAAAATAGTTGTAAACGATAACTTTTTATCTCTATAGTATCAAAATCTGAAAACTCTTTCTTTCCTCAAACAAACCAAAATCTAAAAAATAAGAAAAATAAAGTTGTTCTAAAATTGAATTTCCAACAACTAAAGGATTGATTACCTATTAACTCAAGAAAAAAAAAGAATTGAAATGAACTTTTTGTATGAAAATCGAAGTTGCCAACTATTTTCCTTATTTTTTTCATTTTAGTTCTCTGTTTTTTAATTCAATCTTAAAAAAAGAAAAAGCAATTGGGTACTAATTTAGGCTAAAAAAGGTCCAATTATACAAAAACATAATTTGAGGACTAATACAATTTTTCCATTAAATTAAAAAAATAAAAACTTAGCCATGACTTTCATCGTTTCTCATTAGTGGAATCTAGATAGTGACATGACATATAGCTACAATCAGTCAAAAAAATAAACATTAAAAAAAAACATAGAATTGTAACTAGATTTGGTCGGTGCCCATTGTTTAGACTTAGAAACAAAGTCCAGAAATTGAAAAGTTGTACACAACTAGTCAAGAAACAAACATTAAAAATCAAATTCATAGTTGCAAACACTCTCAATGCTCTTAAATTGAAACATTGAAGACAGCTAGTTAAGAAACAAACATTAAAAAAATCAAATCTACAATTACTAACAACCCAATGGATCCCCCATGTTGACTTAGCCTTTAACTTCCTTTCTCTTGAAATTAAAAAATTGCAGCAACTAGTCAAGAAACAAACATTTTTTAAAAAAAAAAAAAAACCTCGAGCTTGGTAGCTTCAACAGTCTAAGCATGCCAAATCTGTTTATAACCCGTAAGCATACCTGTATGGAAAAAAAAAAAAAAAAAAAAAAAAAAAAAAAAAAAAAACCTTGATATCCTCTCTTTGTTAATAAAACATCAACCAACTAAGAGTAACCTTGTCAGATAATGGTATATTATCTTATCTAGTTCTCTTGATTTTGTGTTTGATTTTGTGATTCGTGTTTAAAAAGATAGAGAAAAAATGATGTGTGTAAGAGAGAGAAATTATGACTTGAAGAAAGAAAAGATAAGAAGTGTTGTTTGGTTGATTTTTTAATTTAATATATATAAGGGTAATTTGATTATTTTATTATATTTAAAAATTTGTGTTGACCAAGAATATAAACTATAGTTTTTCCAAACTAAATAGACCAGTGCAACTTCTAACAAATGATAGGATGTTAGGGGTAATTTTTTATATATATAATTTATTAATCTTGTTTAAAATTGCCGGGCAAATCTTGCGTTTTTACATGAGTAAAGTGGCCTTGTTTAGCATCCCCTTTTATACTTGCTTATAAAAAATAAAATAAAAAGAATAGAAAATCATTGTACACGTACACTTTTATTACCATTCATTATTATTTTTTCTTTTTAAAAAAATCAATTGCCTTGATATTGAGGTATTTAGATCTTTTCACAAGCCCATTGACCATTAAAGAATTGATGACGGTAGGGTTTTTTTTTTTTTAATTACAATAAAATAAATAAATTATCTTTTATACCAAAAAAATTAGATATGAGAAATAAAGGTTTTTTTTTCTTTTTACTTCTTGAAATACAATAAAATTACAACTTTACCCTTTTGAAAAAAATAAACCTTTTATTAAGAGGCTTTTTCATATTTTCATTTTGGTTTTTTTGTTATTACTAAGTAAATCAAGGACAATTTGATCTTTTAATATACATTGAATATTATTTAAATTGAAAAGGTTGGGTGTGAAATTAAGCCACCATCACACTTCAGGTCACGCATGAGAGCCAAATGGACACTTCGAGTGATCAAAAATGTACTTTCATTTTGTTGTTTGATTCGTCATTGCGTCCTTTTTCTATTGAGGTGATGTGTGTCAATTGTAGTGGGCGGTTTCTTGTTAACAAGGCTTTCTTAATTTTTTTATTTTTTCTCTCTCTTCTTTCCTTAAAAATTTTAGAATGGTACTTTTTGTTGTTAGTATTACAATTTCAGTTCTTATTTTTTTTATTTATAATTTTTTATCTTGATTTTTTAATAAAAAAAAATTTAATTTCATGTTTCAATCTTAATTTCTCATATATTATTTTTTTTTTTTTTCAATTCAGACCTTTTTTTAATTCTTTTCTTGATCTTTTTGTAAAAAAATTATTTGTTTTTAATTTATTCCTTCAATCCAAATTTATGCTATATTATTTTATTGTATTTTTTGTACTTATTCTTTTGATTTTTTTGTCTTGTTGTTAAAGTTATTTTTTTCTTTTCAATTTCACATTTCAATGGAAAATTTATAGTTTTCCTATAATTTATTTTTTATTTTGGTTTTATGCTTATTCGTTTAATTTTTATTTTTGGTTTTGGATCCTTTTGTATAATTGTTTTTTTTTCCTCGATTTTATCCTTTAGATTTGTTAAGGATTAGACTTCATGGCTTTTTCATGTATGGTGTTTCTGGTCTAATAACACGGGTCGAGAGTTTGTTGAATTAACATGATTTGGCGTTCTTCTTTTTTTTTACTTATTTTTTTTTCCGATTTCATCATTTGATATTATTTAAAAAAAAAAACAGCTTTGTGGTTTTCTTTGAATTTTTTTCTATCAGGTTATCATAATTTCATAACATGAGTCTGGGTACGACAATTTAACTCGAGTTGGCTTACCTCTTATTACTCAAGTTACATGTCTATCATGTTAACATTAGTTGACTCAGATAAGTTTTTTTTTTGTCAATATTTTATTTAATTTTATCTTTTTATATTTAATTAGCTAAAAATTAAGTTACATCATTCTTTTCCTTTTGAAAATTTTTTTTTCCTAAGTTATCATTATTATTTTTTTATTATATTTTGTTTATTATCAATTGTCTGTTTTTATCATTTAATTAGAATAAAACCAACTTATTTGACCTACAGCACGTTTGCTATCAACTTCTTTAAAACACACTTGAAAAATTATAATACAGCCCACGACATTGTGCAGCACACGTCTATTGCCAACTAAATGTTTAAACCTGATTCAAGATAAGGAGGTATTATTTTGGTGATTTAGCATTAAACAGTATTCTAGACCAAGATTTTACAACTAATTTAGTGACGACGAAGGAGGAAATGTCAGAGTCATCTTTCCTTTAAAACATAAACCCGTGTAAATATAATCAATGAATGTTGACATGTTTCATTAAGTAAATAAAGCCTTAAACAAATTAAGGGGAAAACGTAAATAAAACCTCAAATAGAAAAAAGTTGAAACTACAAATTTTTGTAACCTTAGACACTTATGTTGTAACAGGCAACATTTCAGAGGCCGACTCCAGATTGCTTACAAGTCTCTTTATCAGGAGCCTTGAGAACTAAAGCTGACAGTGATGGTGTCAACGTCATGGTAGCTCTCTATGACAGTGGATTATTGACTGATTGTCCTCGGGAGAGAGAACAAAGGGCGTGTCCTATCAAATGACTATGTTGTTAGAAAGCTTGAAAAACTCAGCAAATGTGGTCTTGCTGTCTTTGTTGAAGACAACTCCCATCAGATTTTTGGGTCGCAGAGCATTCAGTTCCCGGATGCTATATGAGACATTCAGATTGAAACAAAGACTAAATATTGGCTTTGATCGATATGACACTTGTGTACAGGATGTGCTGGATAATAATTTCTTTTCCTTCATTTTTTGGTCTTAATTTCTAATTATTTTTGTTCAGTTTTTATAAAGAAGATAACTAGAGACATTTTCGTGGTTTGATGGCATAGATTGAGTTTAGAGATTTGGATTTCACTTTCTTGATATCTTTGTTTTGCGGGGAAATGGAATTGGAAATTTAGAACAAGTTGGTTGCTTTTTTATGATGTTTCAAAATTCAATATACTTAGAAAAGAGATTATTTGGTGTTTGGATGGAGATTAATCACGTGTTCATGTTAATATTCTCTTTTCCAGCGCTCACAAAGTAGATGGTTAGTGGTAGAAGGCTCAATGCCTATAAAACAGTTCTTTTTTACAGGGTTTATGAATACTCGGATGATAAAATCAATGACTTTTAGTAAGAAATTATAATAAATGCTAGAATGAACTTTAAATTCTAAGAAGAAGTATGTTTGTTCTTGTTTTGTATGGTAAATGCTTTAAAAATAAGAGTACAAATACTCAAGAGAATAAAAATTGTAAACCCTTACTTAAATGGTTAAATGAGTATATATAGCTCCTAAACCTTGTCATATTGTGAATGAGTTGGAGTGTCATTTCCTTCTTATAGCATTAATAAGGGACATATATCTTTTACATAATATTAATATTAATGGAATATAGTAGGCTCTTTAGATAACTTTTATACACTCACGGGTGTAGAGGAATAATTATTCTTGACTTTTAATATTTTATGTTAAAAACCATAACAATGAACAAACAAAACATCATCACCCAACATAAGGCCCATACCCACTTGGACTTGGAATGATGTTAAGCCCAGGGGTGATGGGTCTAGCAGTTTGCCAGATTCACATACAAACTCATGTATGTTTGAGTTCAGTGTATAATTGAGCTTAAAGATGTGGGTTTGACAAATTGCAAGACACATATTTGTTTGGGCTCAGCGTATGGCTGAGCTCAAAGGCGTTGGGTCTAGTAGATCTCTAGACCCACGACTATTTGGGCTCAGCACGTGGTTGAACCTATAGATGCTAGATCTACCCACTTGCTAGAATAGTTTAGGCTTAATGCATGGCTAACCCCAAGGATGCTAGGCCTAACAACTTACTAGACTCATGTTTATTTGGGCTCGGTGTGTGGCTGAATCCAAGAATGTTAAGTATGGCAACTCATCAGAACCATATATGTGTGGGTTTGTTGCTACCCAATTTTTAACTTATTTTTTAAGTATTTTCGATAAAAAAAAAACCAAAAAATAGCAAAAAACAACAAAAACCTAAAAAAATATGTTCTTGATGTATTTGTGTCATTTTCAACATCGTCTCAAAAGGATTCAAATTTCAAATGTCTTTTCAACGTATTCGGCTTTTAACGCATCATTTTCAAAATTATTAATTTTTTTCTTTGAGTCAACGTTGATGTTGTTCTTTTTCAAAAAAAAAAAACAAAATATAAATGTTGGACCAAGCAATTAGGGAAGAAGACAAACTTTTCCACCTATATTGATTTTTTACCATTGATAGTGATTAGAGTTTTCAAAAACCAATTTAGGAAAAACAATTGATAGTTTTTTTATCAGGTTCTCATAGACAATGCTAATTGATGATGTTCCGAAATCTAATATGCATACAAATGAGGTTTTTTAGTGTTTGTATAGTGATTAATCATATGTTCAGGTCAATATTCTCTTCTTCAAAGCTCATAAAATAGATGGTTGGTGGTAAAAGGCCTAACAGCTGCAAAACAGTTCTTTTATGTGAGTTTTATAGACCCTCCGATGATAAAGTCAATGACTTTTAGTAAGAGATTATAATAAATGTTAGAATGATCTTTAAATTCTAAGAAAAAGTATGTTTGTTTTTATTTTGGTATGGTGAATGCTCTAAAAATAAAAGTATGAATACTTAAGAAAATAAAAATTATGAACCATTCACTCAAGTGGTTAAGAGGGATTATATAGCCTTTGAACCTTGTCATGTTGCTTGAATGGATGGGTTGAAGAGTCATCTCCTCTTAATTTATATTTACCATAGCATTAATGAAAGATAAATATCTTTTATATAATATTAATGAGGGATAGATTCTCTTACACAATATTAATGTTGATAGAAATATGATGAGTTCCTTAGAAGATCTCTATACACCTGGGTGCAGAAGAATAATTATTCTTGATTTTTAATATTTTACATTAAAAGCCATCAAAATAAACAAACAAAATTGTGTCACCTAACATGACGTGCATACCCACTTAGACTTTGAATAATACCAAACCGAAAGGTGTTGGGTCTAGCAAATCAATAAAACTCATGTCTGTTTAGGCTCAGCATGTAGTTGAATCCAAGAATATTAAGTATGGCAACTTGTCAGACCCATATTAGTTTGGGCATCAACATGTTGCTAAACCCAAAGATGCTGGATCTAGAAACTTTGCAAACCCACGTCAGTTTCGGCTCAGCACCTGGTTGAACCCAAGGACGTTAGATCTAGCAACTTTGCAGTCCTACATCGATTTGGGCTTTGTATGTGGCTGAACTAAAAAACCTTAGGTCTGAAAAGTTGTTAAACTCATATCAATTTAGGTTAAGCACGTGGTTGAGCCAAATGGCATTGAGCTTGACAACTTGCTAGGTGGGTCTGTTTATGCTGAGTGCATGGCTGAACCCAATAATGTTAGGCTGGCAATTCATCAAACCCATATGTATTTGGACTCAACATGTAATTGATCTCAATAATATTAGATTTGGCAACTCACCGGACTCATATGTACTCGAGCTCAGCATGTAGCTGAATCTAAAGATATTAAGTCTGGCAACTCACCAAACCCATATGTATTTGGCCTCAACACGTGGTTGAGCCTAAGAAAACTGCCAGAAACATGTTTGTTTGGGCTCAGCACGTAGCTGAAACCAAGAACATTGGGTCTGGCACCTCGCTAGACCCATATGTACTTGGACTCGGCACATAGCTAAATCTAATGATATTGGGTGTGGCAGCTCGTTAAACCCATATGTATTTAGACTCGACACATAGTTAAATCTAATATTATTGGGTGTTGTAGCTTGTCAAATCCACATGCATTTAGGCTCAGCACATAGTTAAGTTCAAAAATATTAAGCCGGAAAAATAAAAACAAGTCAGATCCATATCATCTAGGCTTAGCCTTTTTCCCACCCTAAGTCCATTAGATTGTCACCATGTCTTGACCCTTTTAAACATGACTTTAAACAAAAAGAAAAATATATAAAATATATTGATACACCACATTTTCCTTGTTATTTGATTACTTTCAAGTAGTAACATAGATAATAGCATCACAAGCTTGTTGTTTCTTGGTAGGAATCACCCATAGGACGCGTGTAACGGCCTCGAATTGCAGGGCTAGAAATATATGTACATGCAATGAACTCAATACAATTTTTATTTTCAGGTTCTTGAACACCATCAAGATCACTAGTTTCTTTACAGAGAGATTGTTCAGTGCTTGTCTGAATTTGGATGTTCCCTTAAAGGGCTTAAATTTACATAGAAGTCCGCCTCCTATGGTTTATAGGAATTTATAATTGAATACTTAGCACAGTCAATTAGGGCCCCAACAACTCAAATAAAAAATCATCCTCATTGATTTCTCTGCTGCCTGATACTTCTCATTACATGTTTTGCCACTTTCCCTTCTTGGATCAAAAGAACTGGAGACGGGTTTAACTTGCATAACCGATGATCCTGCTGCAGAGCTCCATTTCTCTAGAAGAGCTGGTGATTTGGGTATGATCATATGATCTTTGAGCCCAAATGCAGCTCCTAGAGAGAAAACAATGCAAGCTTTGTTGGTAAACCTCATTGCAAAAGTTAGGCTCTAGATTAAGAAAGTTTGAGGCTTTAGTGTAGGGTTCTTCTGTGACTGAGAAAAATGAAATATATAGACCTGCAATGGCATAGTTGAGGCTCAAGTAGCAGGAAAGGTTCCTATCCATTTGGATAGGAACATATGCTATTCTGTGTACATGGACTACTGCATCAGTATCTTCCTTCCCATGTTGTCTTATTCTTTTTTTCTTCTTTCCAGTTTTGACTCAACTGGTCATAAGTACTCGTGCGCATTTCTCACTGTTCCTTGTGTTTCTGCCCTAAAAAAAAGGGTCCTTGTAATATTCTCTTCGCTTAGCAGTTAAATTCCCTTTAAATGGAGCTTTCCTTACCTCATTCATGTAAGGACAGAATAAGTTGAAATAGAAAGCAGATTTCTAATTGGTTTTCTACCAAATTGCAATTGTCACTTGTTTCTTGCCATTTGAAAATATTTATATATAAAAAACTAGAAGGTCCCAATATTCGTTTTAATGCAAAATTCATGGCCTATAAAACTGTCACAAGATAAAAGAAAACTAAAAATTTCCGTTGCCGGGACTTGAACCCGGGTCTCTCGGGTGAGAGCCGAGTATCCTAACCAACTAGACTACAACGGATTGTTGTGAGGCATTGAGAATAAACAATATATCAAATATGTCACAGATAAGATTTTTGTTGCTGCCTCCTAGATTGATGGATAAACGAAGACGGCTAGCATCCATAATCGAGGAATCAGGAAGGTCCAGGAAACCATGAAAAACATGGAGAACGTATCCACCCTCTTCAGAGAGCAGAAAAGGCGTAGGCATAAGATGGAAATGACAATGGTAGGTTAAGCAGGTGCTGTAGTGACGATCTTGACCATCTCTTAGCCGGAAAGTTTGTCCAAAGTTATTGCCACGCCGTGACAAGATAATCTAATGGCCCAGGATACAGCAGTCAATGATCCCCCTGACATTTGCTGTTGCGGGAAAAGCAAGAGGCAAACTTCAAGATCCATATCGGGGAAAAAAATATAGATTATTTTACTATGCAAGTCCATGATGAATCATGATGTCCCAAGAAATGCACGAGAAGTAATATACATGTAATAAACAAATGAGCTACCGGCACAAATCTGAGCACCCATCCCTAAGGAATACAAAAATATGCTTCATTGCAAAACAAATCCACTATCTACATGCAGGAGGTCAAGCCCATCCCTAGCACCCTGAACTGACCTCCATAGTCCATACCATCCATCAAACAAATATGAGCATGGTAATAGAATCTTCTCCTCCTGGTGCGCCTGACTGCCAACTCAACTCCACCTCCCCTTACCCGTAAGTCAAGGGGCTGAATCAATACAACTTGCAGCAAGATCAAAACCACATCTCACAACTACTGTACTGCTTCAACCTGTTGTCGAGCCAGGTACTTTTCTCGCCGCTCTTTCTGAAGAATAATAGTAATGAAGGAGAAGAGATTATATTCTGATACAGATATTATAAAAACTGAACATTCAGGGAGATCAGACGGAATATTTATACCCATTCATCAATAACAAGACCTTCCCCAACAACAGAGGGCCCTGTGTCTGGTGGAGGTTTCTTGCGTACTTCAAGAGCAGCTTCTGCTTCAGCCAATTGATGCTTCAATTTCTCCATTGCCTTCAGAGAAACAATATCAATCTTGTTTTTAGCTGTTTATTGTGCACATAATCAACAACTGAACACAGACCAATCAAATTTACTTACAGGACTAGGACGCTTTGCATCTAAAAACACAACCCGCAATACTCGCTCAACTGTTACTTGATCCTTTTGTTCATCAAACTGCAGAAAACAAGATCAATTTTGCTTCAAATTGGTTTATCCTCTTGACATAAAAAACTGTACTACCTGTTGTTTCCATGAGAAGTTGAATAACCTTAGTTACAAATGGCGTTAAGAAATGGAAGTTGAGCATGAAATAAGTACAAAAAAAAAATTATCATGTTTAATTACACTTAATGCAAAAGTAGACAATTGCGATCACATTTTCCCTGTGAAATGCATATCAAACAATTAACATCTTTTCAGAAAACTAGGGAAGAAACTAGAAACTTAACAAGTCATCTCTTTTTGATGCATTCATTTACGGAATTCTTTAAAATCCATCCATGACAATACTGCACAACAATTACATAGTTTTCACCCAACAACCATAACAAACCTAACAAATAAGGCTTATGCAGGACCTTGATTCAACATCAAAGTATGAATGAAGACTATTTAAAAATCATTATCTCCAATGAAACTGAGCTGTCCAAATAAATAAGCAGTATACACTTACTAAAATAGTTAGAAAATTAAACTCCTGTCCAGTACACTACTTGACTACCATGCTCATAGCTAAAACCTTTCTTTCTTTCTTTTTGGAATTATGTTCCTTGATCTTTGCCACAATCATTTGGCATATTCAAGTATGAAATGGAATATAGAACCTTAATGTGCTGCTTCTATCTCTCTGTTGTTAGTTTCATTTCCATGAATTGAAAAAAAATCAAATCATTAATATAACCCGGTACCATGGAATTAAAGTTCACTCAACATCTTTGAATCCCACAAGCTCATGAGCATATCTGAAAACCTATTAAGTGCCACAAATGCAATAAACAAAGTTTCTCGATGCTAAAACTTCCAAAATGAACCCTGAAAATGTTTATCCATGGACATTACAGCAACAACCAAAGATTAACATTTCTCAAAAAAAAACACAATCATCAGATTTTTCATTTCAATTTATTTCAAAATTCAAAAGTGAAACAAAAACTATCAATGTGAACAACTATTCCTCAACACCAGCTATAATGTAGAGAAGGAGAGTGATATGAAAAGCACAAGTCAAAATGACTTACCAGTTCAGGCACATACTCCAATCCTTCCTTCACTTTCAAACTCACAATCTTGAATTTAGCCTTGCTCTTCTGGTCCAATTGTTTTTCATTGTTCTCCGGTGGATCCACAAACTTGAAAACTGTCGATCAAAATATAAAAATTCAAAACAACAAATAAAAAACACAAGTCACACAATTAATACAAACACGAGCTAACAAATACATCACCCCTAAAAAAAAGACAGAATCATCATGACTAAATTACCCGTCGCAATAAGGCTCTCTCCTGGAGCAAGAATACCACCGGGCGGACGCATATAACAGCTCTTCGGTGCAGTTGTTTGAAACTATAACATCACATAAAGAAACCAGTTCGGAAGTTCGATAAGATTGCTTTCAATGATCACAAGTCACAACACTAACAAGCATAAATACAGGGTTTTTTTTTAACAATCAGATAAAAAATAAAAATATCCACAATTATTTTATAACAAATACTAGAAAAACAACTCATAACAACAAATTAGTACAGGTAGGACAACAACAGCAAAGGCATCATCCAGTGTACTTACTAAATATTTAAAACAGGAAAAAAAAAATAATGGTGTAATATTAACATTAAAATAACAATCCCCTTAACACCTAAAATGCAAACCACTAACATAAATGCCGTTCATATTATTAAATAATGTAATTAGCCTCTGTGTTATTACGAATTCTAAACAAAAAGTATAAAATAGAAATTAAACAAATAATTATACCTTAAAAGCAACATGAGACTTGCTTGTGTTTTTTAACCTTACTGCGCTTTTTACTTGCTTCCCAGGTTCGTCTAAGAAAAAATTAAAACGACAATAATAATAGCTAAAAAAAGGAGTTGACCAAGGTGAAGAGTCAACGGGGAGAAAATTAAAAACGACAACGTACAAGGGAAGTAGAGATTATTAGAAGGATCAAGCCGGAGCCTTCGCCGAGTGGGTAAAAGCGATCGTGCAACAGAAGAAACTGTCGTTGACTTCAAACCGCTACTATTAACCGCCGCGCTTCGGCTACTGTTGCTGCCACCGTTATGACTGTTGTTAAGGTTTTGTGTAGACGACGAAGAGGAAGAGTTAGTTGCCGCTTGCCAGAAAGGACAGAGCCTAAACAGCTTCATGCTGTGGTCGCCGTTGGTTTTATGTCGGTCAGATATTGCCATCTCTTACCGGGAATTCCACGTTGCCGGTAAGTAAAAAGATTAGCATCAGTTAGTTATGTTGTTGCTTTGTAAGAGAGGAAAACACGTCTGGTCACGAGATTTAAATATGGTTGTCGGATTTGAAATGGTTTTGTGGATTTCATATATTAGTTTTGGAGTCCGTGCTTGGCAGGGCTGTACTTAAGGGTAAATCTGGGATAAAATAAAAATGAAGGGTATTTTGGTACAGAAAATACTAGGTGATGAGAATTGATGAAGGGAAACCTAAATAGTACGTAAGGGTTAATGTCATGGCATTTACAGCTGTCGGCTAAGTTTGTTGGTGTGTGGAAGGGTTAGTTGGGAATTAATTGGCCAATTAATTGTTGAATAATGAGTTAATGACATTCTTCTTTTGTGTATATAATTTTAAATATTTTATGGCTTGTACAGTTAAAAATGATATTATGATTTATTTATTGCAGAACTTTATTCTATAAAAAAAGAATATTATCCTGACAGGATGAGATTTGTCTAGACTTGAAAGAATTGTTATGGGTGATTTGTGGCTGAGGTCAAAAGTAAAAGAGTTTAACTAATACTCTGCCGTTTTATTTAACAGCAAAGTCAACGACGACTTTAGATGTATCCATAAAGAAAAGCATGGTTTTATTCTTTAGATGTATTCATAAAGAATAACTTTTGTTTTCTTTTCTATTTTGTAAGGAAACTTGTGGTTAAGATGTCTAAGGTTCCGGTCTTGATGATTTGGTCATTTATTGTTTGGAATTTGGATATTACGGTTTACGAGGTTAATAAAAAAAAATGGATGCTTTTGTTGGAATTGCAAAATTTGCAAGAGAGATTTAAATGTTGCTATTATAGTTTATTGTGTTGTTTTAAAGATTGTCAATTACAGATTTAACAACAATAGATGATCTACATCCTTATTTATCATAAATATTTATAACACTTATATTTATATTGGTTTTTATAATTATCAACATTGACTTGGTAATGAAATTAAAGTCAATTTAATGGTGCCATCGCAAAACCAATAGATTTTGACATGTGTATGTCTTTTTCAATTTTAAAATCTCAAATAAATCAACATTTAGTAATACCCTCCACATAAATACCATAAATATCAAGAATTCATAATTATCAAGATGCTAGTTGTATTATAACTGGACATAAGTTTTAGACCTTGTATTGAATTGAATTTTTAATATACAACTACTTAATTGTGATAATATTTTTAGATTTTTCTTTGAGTTTTTGTCCAACCTCCAATTCATCGCGTGATAAGCCTAGATTTCTATGATTCAAAGAATTGGTTTAATAGCTCAACTAACTCAACATCCTCATTTTTCTCAACCCTATTAATATAATGATCATTTTTGTCATTACTTGATTTAGATTCTCCATAGAAAATACAAAGCAAATGTTATACACAACCAAGCTTACATATCTACAATGTCTTACTTTGATGTTAAGTTCCTTGCATTACCACCTAAATCAAAGTAACCAATTATCTGTGATGCGTGTGTGGTTTTGAGGTAACTTGGTACCCAAGTAAACTTTATATTAGGAGAGTTTTCATGTCTAGGTCTATAATTCAATTATACCTCTAGAATATGCAACTCATTATTATTGACAAATCCACACATTGAATTCATACTTTCATCACTACAAATACATAAACCAACATAATGAGTTAGACTTTTGTCCATGTAAAATATGGAGCACATGGCATACATAACCGAGCTTACATATATATATATATTGTATTGCTTGACGTTAGGTTCCTTGCATTACCACTTAAACAAACATATATGATGTTTGTGTGGTCTTTTAAGTGTAATTTAGCACCCGATTAAATTTTATATTAGAGGAGTTTTTTCGTTTAGATCTACTATTTAAGTATAGCTCTAGAATATGCAATTTATTGTTGTTGGCAAACTCAAACATTAAATTCACACTTTCATCACTATAAATAGGTACAATAACATAACAAGTTAAATTTACCATAGTTTGCATCCTCCAAATAAATTCAATTTCAATTTCAAATTCAAATAGATTCTAGCTGATTTGATCGCATAACATTCTAAATAGCTTGGTAAGAAATATATCTAAAGTGAAAGTTAGAAACTCATTAATTTCACTAAGAGATATTTCGTCAAACAAAATAATAAAATTCAAGCTTAATTTATTAATATCTCCAATTAATTACCGTATATAATTTTGACAAAAGTTTATTCAATGAAACTTTAACCATAGCATAATTGGGAAAAAAAATCTAAATTCATCAATCTTTTCTATAAAATAACGATATTATTATCTAAATTGATGTATTTCATTGATAATTAATATATTTTTACCTAATTCGGTAAAATCTTCTAATTTAATAAATTTATAATTTTTTTTAGATTTGTGTAAAATAAAAAAGACATTGAAACACATGTAAAAGACACCAATCCAATCTGTTTGAAATAATTTTTCATCCTTCTAATTTAAGATTCTGTTAAAAAGTTAATTCTATAGTACTGTCAACCCAATTTGTATTAATTTCCCCTTTTTTTTGTTGTGCTAAATCCAAAAAAGAACTCGATGAATCCCATAGCTGTTGATTGATAAAAAAAACTCAACAAATGATGTACGAACCACCTACTACAAATCAAATCATAAAGAAATATTGATAGTCGGCATAACGCCAAAGCTGAAATTTTTTTTTTCAGAGGAAGCTAAAACCATAGTCTAGTCAGTCCATTTAAAACTAAAATCAGACTGTGCTGAAAAAAAAAAAAAATATAACCCCATAAAATCTAATAAAAAACTTAATTATAATCTGTTAATTTTTTTTACTAAAATAATATCATTTTAATTTTTTTAAAAAAATAAAATTAAATCAAACGATCTAGTAATCTGATTAAAATCTAGAATCCAAGCCTTGAATCGAGCCAGCTACGAACCGGGTCTAAAAAGTATGGCTAAAACTGCCGTCGGCCGCTAACCACTGAAATGATGAAGGGAAAATTTGATGATTTTTCCAGCTTTGAGAAAGTGTGATGGTTTTGAGAATACTGGGATTTAACTATGGGCTTTTAAGGCTTTCAGCTCCCAGTTTGTGGGTAGTGGTTTTAAGATTCCAAGGGGTGAGGGACTGCGGGTGGCTCATTTGTTGCTTTCGGTTGAAAAGTTTCTTCATTGGTCTCTTCGTTTCGTTTCGTATAATTTGTAAGGTAAGCACGTGTTGCAGTAACAGTTAGTTTCTAGTTGACGTTGTAATAATTTTTATTGTGGTGGGTCGATCAACTATTATGGCTAAGTTTTTTATTCTAAATATAAATTTAAAAATATTTAGTTAATTAAAGCATATTATAATGTTACATAAATTTCTATTAAAATCATGATTAAAAAAACTAGAATTTCTAATTTTATAAATCTAATTTTTTTCAAATTAAAATTATAATTACGACTAAAAATACCAAAAACACTAAACTTGAAATCTCATTTAATACTACTAACTGATCGCTTAATATTATATATATAATTAACCTAAATTTTTTTAAAAATCAAAATAATATAATTTTGGAAAAAAATTCAATTAGTTTTGTCTGCTTATAAATTGATCAGCAAATTTGAAAAAAATAAAAAGTTTTGTCTAGTTATAAATTGATCAGCCAAGTTGAAAGGAATCAACTTTCCCGAGCTAGGAGGCGGGTTGGCTGGTCGACTTGTCCTAGCCATACCTGTATAATTTCATGAAAGAATTTACAAATCATCCCATTCCTTGTACCTTTAAATCATTTTCAAATAAGTTCCAGGAATCTAAAAATCATTTTATCTGTTGACGAAATTTTAGATATACGCAATTCCTCATAAAATTTTGTTCAAATACTATTCAAATATCAAGATGATTTTGAAATCAAATCAAATTAAATCTTCTCACTTCTATTTGGATAGAATTGTTGATCTAACCAATATACTTTCCAGCCACCGGACTTCAATTTCCTTTCCCTGAACAAACATTAATTCCCAATAAAAATATAACAATGCTGTAATTATTTTAGATTTAACAATTTTTCAGTTCTAGTTACAACAAATTCTACGAATTTCTAAATTTTGGATGGAACTAGTTTACTCTCTTTCATGTTTATTTTCCCTGTTCCGTCCCTGTTTTGACCCATGAGCTGCAAAAGCATGCTCCGTCGGGATGATTAGAAGGGGCAAGACAGGGAGAAAGAGAGCTACAATTTTGGGTCTCAGAAATCATACAGTAACAATTCATTCCACCATGGATTAGCAAGCTTCTAATCTCTGAACTTCATCAAACATTAGACATACTCATAGCAAAAATAATGGCATGGCTATTACACTTTGGAAACCTAAAATCTAGTAGTACTGGGACCCCAGCAGCTCAGATTCATGCTTCTCTCCAAGGAAATCTTCCTCTTCATACTGGCTTTTCTGATCTCATTAGACACTGCTGCTGCTGCAGATGATGAAGAACTAGAATAAGAAGAAGAGGCCATGATCTTGGATTGAGTAAATGATCTGATATTGCTCTTGGCATGCTGTTGTAGCAACCTTATAGTGTAATTCCACCTGCAAATTGTTGGAATTATTGACTTGGTCGTTATTGATTTGGTCTACAACGTAATAACTGAATAATAGGCAGGAATTGTTGACTAACCTGTCAAGTAAGCTAGTTTGTAGGAGTTGATCAGTTCAATTCTGTTTTGATTTGTTTTCCCTTGTATTTCGATTTTTCTGTTTTGTAAGGCTTTATAAAAGCCACATCTATCTTTGCATTTAAATAATAATAAGAAGTATCAGTTTCCTTTATTTGGTATCAGAGCGTACACGGACCTGATAAAGGAACAATTTGAGTGTTTGAGAGGAAAAACACTAAACAGAAAATGGCAACTGATTCAGGAAGCTTCACAACACCATGTGTTCCAAAATTCGACGGAGACTATGATCACTGGAGCTTGATCATGGAAAATCTCCTGCGTTCTAAGGAGTATTGGAGCGTTATTCAATCTGGTTTTGAAGAACCACAGGGAAATGAAGTCATAGACGCAACACAACAAAAAGCAATCGACGATGCAAGACTCAAGGATCTTAAAGCAAAGAATTATCTATTTCAATCCATAGATAAGAGCATATTGAAAACCATCACTCAGAAGGAGACTGCCAAGCAATTGTGGGATTCCATGAAAGTCAAGTGTCAGGGAAGTGCTAGAGTGAAGCGAGCTCAGCTGCAGCGACTTCGCAGAACATTTGAGACTCTAGAAATGAAGTCAGGAGAAGGTGTGTCTGGGTATTTTGCAAGAGTTATGACTATTGCTAATGACATGAGGAATTGCGGGGAAGATATGCCCGATGTCAAAATCGTTGAGAAAATACTTCGAAGTCTCACAGAAAAATTCAACTTCGTAGTATGCTCAATTGAGGAATCAAAAGACATTGACAAGCTCACAGTAGATGAATTACAAGCATCTCTGCTTGTACATGAACAAAAGGTGGTTGAGAAGAGGAGTGAAGAGCAAGTTCTACAGGTGATGAACGAGCCAAGGAATGCACAAGGAAGAGGCAGAGGGATATTTCAGAGAGGAAGAATTCACTCTAGAGGACGGGGAAGAGCTAGACCTTTTGTCAACAGGTCAGCCATTAATTGCTTTCGATGTGGAAAGCAAGGACATTATCAATTTGAATGCTCGAGCTCAGAAAAGGGAGTAGTCAACTATGCTGAATTTGACGAGGAGGAAGAACTACTCTTAATGGCGCACACAGAAATGAGCAAAGCTGAAGGAGTCATCAACTATGCTGAATTTGACGAAGAAGAAGAACTACTCCTGATGGAGTACACAGAAGCCAGTAAAGCTGAAGAAGCTGAAGAAAACTATGCTGCATTTGATGAGGAGGAAGAACTACTTTTGATGGCACACACAGAAGCTAGCAAAGCTGAAGGGAAGGGCATTTGGTTCCTTGATTCCGGGTGCTCAAACCATATGACAGGAGATAAAACTTGGTTTATTGAGCTTGATGAAAAGTTCAAACACTCTGTCAGATTGGGAAATAGTTCAAAAATGGCAGTTGAAGGAAAAGGCAATGTCAGATTTGAGGTGGAAGGTATCACACAAACCGTGTCAAATGTATATTTTGTCCCCAATCTCACCAACAATTTGCTTAGCATTGGCCAGCTACAGGAGAAGCGCTTGGTGATCTTAATCAAAGAAGGAACTTGCAGAATTTATCATCAACAAAGGGGCTTGATAATAAATACACAAATGACTGCAAATCGCATGTTCCTGGTTTATGCGAAGATGAAGCCACTGCCTGGTAACTGTTTGAAGATGGAAGAAGAAGACTTGGAGATTCTCTGGCACAGGAGATATGGGCACCTAAACAACAAGTCTATTCAAATTATGCAGCAGAAACAAATGGTGAAAGGACTGCCAAAATTCAAAGGAGCAGCAGACAATGTTTGCAAAATATGCAATGTGGGAAAGCAACAACGTCAAGAATTTCCAAAGAAAAGCAAATGGAGAGCATCGAATAAATTGGAATTAATTCATGGAGATCTTTGTGGACCAATCACCCCAATCTCCCACAGTGGCAAGAGGTATTTGTTGGTGCTGGTAGATGATTTCTCTCGAAAAACATGGATTTATTTTCTTGCAGATAAATCAGAAACTTTTGAGACATTCAAAATTTTCAAACGTTTTGTTGAAAAAGAAGCAAAAACAGCCATTTGTGGTTTCAGAACTGACAGGGGAGGAGAATTCACATCAAATGAATTCAATAAATTCTGCCAAGACAATGGCATAAGACGACAACTAACAGCAGCTTACACTCCCCAGCAAAATGGAGTTGCGGAACGAAGGAATCGGACCATTATGAACATGGTACGATGCTTGTTGTCTGAGAAGGAGATGCCGAAATCTTTATGGCCAGAAGCAGCTAGATGGACAGCCCATGTTTTAAATCGCAGTTACACAAAGGCAGTCAAAGACATGGTACCTGAGGAGAGGTGGACAGGAGTAAAACCAGATGTAGAATACTTCAGAGTATTCGGTTCTATTGCACATGTACATGTCCCTGAACAAAAGAGAACTAAGCTTGATGATCGCAGTCACAAATGCATCTTACTTGGAGTCAGTGACGAATCTAAGGCCTATCGTTTGTATGATCCAGTGACAAAGAAAATAATCATAAGCAGAGATGTCATATTCGAAGAAGGTGGAAAATGGGAGTGGAACCTGAGTACAACAGAATCAGAGCAGAATGAGTTAGCTTGGGGAGATGATGATGATGATATTACCACAGAAGAGTCTGAAGGTGAAGAAACTGATGGAGAATTTAATGAAGCAGAAGACAGCAATTTAGAAGTAATTCCAGAAATTGGGGAGTCTTCAAATTCTGGAATTCCACAACAGACAAGAAGAAGAAGAGAGCCTGTTTGGATGCGTGATTATGAAAGTGGTAATCGCTTTCCTGAAGAAGAAGAATCAGACGAAAGCCTAGCCTTTCACATCTCCAACGATGATCCAATACATTTTGATGAAGCGATGAAAGAAAAGAAGTGGCAGGAGGCCATGAAGCTTGAAATAGAAGCTATTGAAAGAAATCAGACCTGGGAGCTTGTGTCACTGCCACATCAAGCAAGGAAAATTGGTGTCAAATGGGTTTTCAAAACAAAGTTCAATGAAGAAGGCAAAGTAGATAAATGTAAAGCTAGACTCGTCGCCAAAGGATACTCACAGAAAGCAGGAATTGACTACAATGAAGTGTATGCGCCAGTAGCCCGATGGGATACAATCAGAATTCTGTTGGCACTAGCAGCTCAACGTGGATGGTGCATCTTTCAACTTGACGTAAAGAGTGCTTTCTTGTATGGTGAATTGAAAGAGGAGGTTTATGTTGATCAGCCGGAAGGATTTGTCATAAGAGGACAGGAAAATAAGGTGTATCGACTAAAAAAGGCTCTCTACGGTTTAAAGCAAGCTCCAAGGGCCTGGTTTAGCAGAATTGAGAGCTACTTTAAGAAGGAAGGATTTGAGAAAAGCAATTATGATCACACCTTGTTCCTGAAGAAAAATGGAGATAAATTGTTGTTGGTAAGTCTTTATGTAGATGACTTGATTTACACAGGAGATGATGAGCATATGTGCACAAATTTTAAGTCGTCCATGCAGAAGGAGTTTGAGATGACAGACTTGGGAAAAATGAAGTTTTTCCTTGGAGTTGAAGTCTATCAAAACAAGGAAGGAATTCATCTATGCCAAAAGAAGTATGCTAAGGAAGTCTTGGAAAGGTTTAATATGTGGAACTGCAATGCTGTAAAGAATCCAATAGTTCCTGGCACTGTCTTGTCAAAATTAGGCAGCAAAAATGTTGATGCAACACCGTATAAACAGCTGATAGGTTGCCTAATGTACCTAACGGTAACTCGTCCTGATTTAATGTTTGTGGTATGTTTGATTTCTCGTTATATGGCTGATCCTAAAGAAGAACATATGATGATTGCTAAGAGGGTACTAAGATATCTAAAAGGAACTTTAGATTTCGGAGTCTACTACAAAAGGAGCACAGATGCAAATTTGCTGGGATACACAGACAGCCACTATATAGGAGATGATAGAAGTCTGCTGGGATACACAGACAGCGACTATGCGCGAGATGTAGATGATAGAAAAAGCACTTCAGGCTATGTTTTTCTTCTAAGTGGAGCAGCAATATGTTGGAGTTCAAGGAAGCAAGGAATTGTCACTCTATCATCCACAGAAGCTGAATATGTGGCTGCCACTGCATGTGCATGTCATGGAGTTTGGCTTAGAGGAATTCTGCAGGAGCTAGGCGTCAAAAACTGTGAGTGCGTCAATATCATGTGTGATAATAGTTCAGCCATTAAGTTGTCAAAGAATCCAGTTATGCATCGAAGAACAAAACACATTGATGTTAGATATCATTACTTGCGCAACCTGTCAACTGAAGGAGCTGTGAGGTTGAGTTTTGTTGGAACTAAAGATCAAGTGGCAGATATAATGACTAAACCAATTAAGTTGGACCAATTTGTGCAACTCAGAAGTTGGCTTGGCGTTCGACGACTTGAAGAAGTAAACTGATGCATTTTCAGTTTACGGGGAGGAATTTGTTGGAATTATTGACTTGGTCGTTATTGATTTGGTCTACAACGTAATAACTGAATAATAGGCAGGAATTGTTGACTAACCTGTCAAGTAAGCTAGTTTGTAGGAGTTGATCAGTTCAATTCTGTTTTGATTTGTTTTCCCTTGTATTTCGATTTTTCTGTTTTGTAAGGCTTTATAAAAGCCACATCTATCTTTGCATTTAATAATAATAAGAAGTATCAGTTTCCTTTACAAATACCTTGGTCCTTTAGTGCCTCCACTGCACCAATACTAGCTGCAACAATCCAAGCTTTGCTTGCTGAAGAACACATTTTCTTATTGTTTAAAGGTTTTGGTTTCTTGGGTGAGTGGTGGTGTAAAGAAGGTATTTCTTAAGAGAGAGTTGCGGATTGAGAGGGCGATGATTACCAAGTTCTAGCGTGTTGGTGTGGGGAAGCGACAGCGGAGTGCTATCTGCTATATATATTGTGAGAGCTGGGCGTGGTTTTTGGGAAAAAGCCAAAAACCAGAGGCGGAAAACCGAGATTTGGGAAGACAACCCATAGTTTTTTTAGACAGTAAAACCGGAAAATATACACTGACGGCAACTCATACCATGTTTCATAAGACACACGGAAAAGGAAAAAAACAATATGGTCCTGAGACTTTCACACTTTTTATTCTTTTTTTTTTCCTTTTGAGATTAGATGTCTTTTAAGTATGTTATGGTGCCTTGATTTATAAAAATATGTTATTAAATTCATAATTAGAGCAAAGAATATAAATTTAAAATAAAATCTTATACCTAGCTTTCATATTCATTCTCTTATAAGATAAGATAACGTTATAAAAATTCAAAGTTCAATTATATAAATTGACATATAATTGAAAGATAAGTACTATTTTTCTATGGTTATTGGAAGAAATTGTAATTATAGGACAAGCTATAAAAAAATTATTTTAGCAGTTTGTAAGTTAATTAATTAGTCATTAATTATGCTTCTTATGGATGGTCTAGCATGATTAGATTCAATACTTATTGTTACTTTGAAAACAGAGAAAATATTGATTCAATTTGTATCATTATGAGCTGTTAAAGACATTTACTTAGTTTGCGGTAGAATTGTTAGCATTAACTATGAACAATAAATATGAAGGGAGACTAAATTATTTGCGTCACACCTGCGATGAACTTAAAAAAATCTTTTAGATTTTTGGCATCCTATTTAATGAAAAATGATCTTATTTAAAAAGTCATTACATATGATATGCTCATTAGAAACCCCGACTTATCAACAAAATTTTTTTGATACGAGACTGGTTATATAAAAAATATATATATTATCACCACTTAAATATTTTACCTGAGACAACTACAATGCTAGTTCTGTCTTAAATTACTAAAAGTTGGGTGTAATATTTTTAATTTTAGTGCCAGTGAATATTCAATTATGGACACTTCCAACTCTAATGTTGGTAAATATTATGTTTCTATAAAAAAATATTGCTAAGAGTTAGCAGTCGATGGAAATTTGAACTGTTGTGTGTAATATTCCTGACTCTGACGTCAATGAATATTCAACTATGGATACTTCCAACTCTGACATTGGTAAATATCATGTAGCTATAAAAAAATCAATTTAAATTAATATTTTTATTCCTGACTTTAGCGTCATTGAATAAATTTATTTTTACCCATGCATAAAAAAACCAACAGGTTACAACTAGGTTTTTGACCAGGTCTTACCAAATCAACCC
Source organism: Populus tremula (assembly GCA_964019445.1). Taxonomy (NCBI): domain Eukaryota; kingdom Viridiplantae; phylum Streptophyta; class Magnoliopsida; order Malpighiales; family Salicaceae; genus Populus; species Populus tremula. The sequence goes on from CAXHTJ010000001.1 coordinate 44,592,703, forward strand.
GTCAGGTCAGTCGAGTTACACCAAGATTTTTCTTCCTTTGTTTTTTCTTCAACCTAACCCAGTTTTAATTTTGGGTCGACCCATCAAGCCGGATTTTAAAACTATAGTTATATCAAACATTCTCTACAAAGTATTTATGAAAAAAATAGTAAATTTGAGATGCCTTGAAAAAATTAGAAATATTTTTAAAGATTATATTATTATAATAATAAAAGGGTAATCTATCCTTGTCTATATTTTGCACTTGCAGTGTAGGTTTTGGTAGGTTTTCCATTATAAAATGCACATATCTATATCTATATTTGAGATAATGGCTTTTAATATTAGTAACACTTTTCATATTAGTAAAGGTCCTATAATTCTTCTACAATTATTGAAAGGTAATCTGTTTATCAAATTAATACGACTTTTTAGAGATTCACAGTGTATATAGTTATATCTATGTACTAGCTACATGGCGTACACTTCATTCCGGGGGCAGATAATTTTATTTTCTAGCCTGAAAAATAAATATGCTTGCGTTAAGAACTTGCTTTTTGGCAAAAAAATAAATAAATAATAAATATTACACGTAAATTTAATTAAATAAATTAATAATTATTTTGCAATAATAAATGCAACAAAAAATCATTGATGATAATTAAAAAAATAAAATAATGTATATTTTTATTAAGCTTAAAGGGGTTAAAATACATTAAATAATTGTTTTTAAAATAAAAAAGGCACATGGCACATAAATATGCATGCCTCGCACTCCGCACCATTCCCATGATTCTCGAAAAAGGCTTGATCTGCGAGCTAAGCCTCTTTTTTTTCCCTCATGTTTTGTTCATGGTTATAGTTATTTTTTAAATATTATTTAAGTTAAAATATATTAAAATATTTTTTTAATTTTTAAAAATTTATTTTTAAAATCAGTGCATTAAAATAATCCAAAACTTATAAAACAAATTAATTTTTTATAAAAAAATAATTTTTTTCCCAAACATTCTCTTAAAGGGCAGACGAAACACCCTGTTTTTTTTATCAATATTAAAAGGCACATAATATGTTATTTATTTTTTATTTTTTAAAAAATAATATATCTTTTACATCGAATAAATATTGTCATATGTTGGCCCAGGGCAAGAATGATTATTGAAAAATCAAATTTTAGGTGTTTTGATTTAAAAATTCATTTTCAATAAGCTTTTGACTCAAAACACTCAGAAAAAATTCTAAATACATTGATAAACTCATATATAGCTTCAAATAATCCAAAAATTGATCCCAAATCCTAAAATCAACTTAAAATAATAATAAAAATCTTTTTTCATGTCAAATTTATTTTTTTATACAATTTAAAAGTAAAAAAACACCTAAATAAAACTCCTCACACTTCATAAAACTTATTGACGTTATAATTAACCATTTTGGTAATTAAAATTAGCATTCGACTAATTTTATTTTTTTACTTTAAAAATTTAATGATTTTCTCTTTTCTCAATAATTTAATTTTTAGAATACTCTAGGGGATAAATAAACCTGGACTTAAAATTAAAGTTCTTAAAAAAATGGGATTCAAATACACATGCAATGAGTTAACAAGGACTGACCTAAAACAGAGGGGACTAAGCTAAACTCTTATCATCCGATGTGGTCCTGTTAGATCCCTCCACGTGCTAATAAGGGATGGCAATCAATCATTTCCGTTCCATGCACAACTTGCCACGTAGCTGCGCTTCTAAGTAGCATCCACAAACACGTAGCCTAACGCGTTGTCTATCACCAATTTTTATTCAAATAAAAATGCTTAACTTTTTTTATTTCAAACTTGCAACAAAAATATGAACGAAGACTATATTTTTTTTAGACAGTATATACTAAATATAAAATATTATGTTTTTAATTTTAAACCTACTTGCATTTGAAGATACCCACAATGTGTTTATATTTGTTTTTTATTTTTTATGTTGAATTAAATCAAGTTTAATTAGATTAATAAGTTATTAAAAATATTACCGAATCAACCCATTTTCACAAACTCAATATTTTTTTATTAAATTTAAATTTTTATCCATAAATGTTTATAATTAACTTATTAACCCCAACTAGTTTAGCAATTATGATAATTCACATGGTGATTCTAGTTGATAACTCCTGTTAATTTCTTTATTTTTAAAGGATTTTAAACTGTTGAAATTCCTTATAAAATAATAATAATAATAATTAATATTTAGTTTATTTTGGATATTTTATTATGTAGAGTTACTTGTAAAATTGTCTCTTGACAAGGAAAGAAAGAAAAAAATAGAGTTATTTTGTTTATTATTTATTAAGAGTGAAATATTCTTTACATTTTCTTTTTAGTTCTTTTTGTTTAGCCAATATATATATATATATAGAGGTTAAACTTATTTCTTTGATTATTTTAATTGCATTATTGTAATAATAATAAAACTTTATCTTCATTCTTTTTTATTTTTTTATTTTTTAAAATTATTTAACATGATATCAGAACTAAATTTTATAAAATAAAATTTAATTTCAAACACAACTTTTCTATATTCACTATCATAAAGTCTTAAAAACATATTATTATGATGTTGAACCTTTGGAAGGGAGATGATTAACATGTTTCATATCTCCACACCAATTCCAATTCAACAAAATTAAATTATAAAACAACATAGTTTTGAAATCTAATTTAATGATCGATTTGGTTTAATGATTGGATCACGGATCAGATAAATTAATCCGAATCAACTAAAAAAAAAAAGTCAAAGAATAAAGAAAAGAGAGACAACATCTTTCCATCGAGCAATGCAAATATTCAAGGCCTCCTCTATGAGACTAGATGGCATCTTTCCACCGGACTTGACTGCTATCATGGTTCTCCAATACAGGTTTATGCCTAATTCTGCCATATCTTCAGCCCACCACCCTTTGCTTGGTGATTTATGTCTCTGGCTCTCTGCTCCATTACAAGACTCGTCATCTCTTTCCCTTCTAGAGTAAGTAAATGTGCGACAAACTCACCTTTGAGATGGATGGGTTAAGACTTTAGAGACAATCGCTTCATTGCATCAGCTTGTTATTTCAAGGTTTTCTGACCACAAAGAAAATTCTTTGGTGCTTTGTAGAGTGACAATAGAATCTTTCCATCCATGAAGTATGCAGGAATTGAAGAAAACTTCAAGCTTGTATGTTAGGTTTCCTTTCTCTACATCCTCCTCTGTCATCTGCAGATATTCCAAGGTCATCTTCATCGTTTTAGCCTTTAAATGATGTCATTTCACGTCTCTCTCTCCCTCTCTTAGTATGTGTGTAAAAGAAGCTAGGTCTCACTTGGGTTTACTCGAATCGATCATTTGGGTTCTGGATCGACTTGTCAGGTCAATCGGATTTTGCCGGGTCAATTCCCAACAGATTTTTATTTAAATCCAAATGGATTTCAAGCCTGAATCGACTTACCGGTCCGGTCTAGTTTTTAAAATTATAGAAAAGATAAAGAAAAACAAATAGTTAAATTATTATTATTATTATTTTAAACATGTGTTGAAATCATAATAATTAAAGATTTAATTTAATGAAAATAAGAAAAGGTAACGTGGGAATCTACCCTTTGTGACCAAATTTACTGGGCTTTCTTGTCTTGGAGGGATCATCAATGCACGCATAATATCTTGTATTGAACAACAGATGTTCTGAAACAGTACCACTCGATCCCTTTTCTTCAACTTTTCCTCCTAAGTATATTTTAGCATATTGCTTCTTCTTCTCTTTTCTTTTTTTCACAAATTAGGTAGCCTGATGCATAATCTGTCAAACATTTCCGCTCCAAACATTTCTTTTCATTCATTATTCAAACTTGCATGACAAAAACATGTTATTTGGAACCAATTTTATAATAAAATTGAATTCAAATTTATAAATAAATCAATTTACTAATTGAATTATTATGTTTGGAATGAAATTTCACATTATAAGATTCCATTAAAATGGGACATTAGATTCAAGTTTCTTTTCTAACTTTGCCCCTGTTTCCATTTAATTTTGACCCTAGATAAATTTCAAACCTAAATAAATAAAGTTTTCTCAAGAACAAAAAATACGATTAAATGAAAGTTACATAGTTCAAGCTGTCGGTAATCAAAACCATTCTATTTCTGGCTCATCAAAACCATCTAACTCAATTTATGATTCTTTAAAATGTACAAAAAATAAAATACCAAATACACAAATTTTATGAAATATAAATCATTACTTATAATTTAATTAATGACTCACAAAACCAAACTACCACGCACAGCTCACACAATTTGTATCTCACACGACACCCACATAGGTTGCCACACGACGTTTATTTCTATAGTTGTTTTTGTTTTTGAAGCAAATCATAGAAAAAACCATTTTATAAATTATAAAATGTAATTTTTTGTTTATGAGATATAGTATAATTTGCATTTAAAAGGTAGGTTAACTGAAAGCAACTTTAAGCTATTTTTCTTTTTATGCTGTCTGTGAAAAAGAGTGAATTAATTCATTCTATGTTGTTCACGTGAATAGTGAAGAATGTCTTTATAGTTCATGGCCGGTCCGGATCTGGTCGAAACCTAAATGCATAGGACAAGGTTCGACCTAGTAAAAGAAATCTAATTTTTTAAAATTTTAATTGTGTTTTATTTGAAAAACTAGTATTTAATATTATTCAATGACACTATATAAATTAGAAGGAGATCACAAGATGACGTAGTATTTGCAGAATTTGATCGTAATCCCAATTTTATTCCTGATGATATTTTATTTGATTTTGTTGCACGCTAAAAAAACCATGAAAACTGTAGTTCTTGTCGGATGAATTTCGTATGTGATGAAAATGTAGATATTTTAATGGAATAATTAAAAATATTATATATAAAGTATTATTTATTTCATAATGTAATAATAGTAGTTAAATCTATAATATTTAAATTAAAAATTATCAATATTAATATATATCTTTTTTAGTAATTTTATAACATCAATTTGAAAAACATTCTTAACCAAATATATTAAATTATTTTTTATTCAACTTTAATTTCAACCATATTTGTAACTAAATATATATAATTATCAAACTAATATCAATCAAAAATAATTTTTATAAAATATTTTTTTTTAAATTATAACCACAAAAACTATTATAATACCAAACATATTTTTAAAAGATTAAATCCTCCTAATATAAGAATCGAAGAACAATACCTACCTCCTTTGTTTGTTTTTACAGTGAAAAAACGCTTTCAAAAAAGAAATTTTATCTTGATGATTTAATATTTTAATGTGTTAATATTAAATTAAATTTTTAAAAATAAAAAATATTATTTTAATATATTTTAAAATAAACTAACAACAGTAAAATACATGGATGAGGACGAATAAAAAGTGCAATCCAGCAAAATCAACCGAGATGTCAAAAGCAACACCAGTAACTCGCTTGAGAGAGAGAAGGACAGGACAGAGGGGAAGGGAAGGAAGAAGGGTGGTTTTGGAAGATAATTTTCAACGATCAATTCTCAAGTAAATAGCATATCTTGAAACGGACCCATTCCAGCGGTTTGGAGTTATGAATAAGTTACCGTTTATTTTTATATTTTTAAAATTTTTTTATATCTTTTATATTTTCAGATCATTTTAATATAATAATATTAAAAATATATATCTTTAACAAAATTATTTTAATATATTTTTAAATAAAAAATAATTATAACCACACTCAATCTACATAACAAAAAATTAAATTAAATTCTTGAAAAAAAGGGTCCATAAAATCTTGTATATATGTAGCGGAATTGTTGGTCGAATAAACATAGAAGGAGCATAAATGCTTTTACTATCTTCGTACCTGCCCACCGTCATGTACCCTTTTTTTTCTTTCAATTCTTTAAGCCATAAAATCACGCATGCTTTGTCAACAGACTGGGTAAAAAAAAAGAAATCAATCATTATTTCAATTTGTACTAGCTTAGACTGTTTTGTATTCGACAGGTGGGATTGGAACATAGAGATGCTCACGGTCCTGGCTGAAGAATTATCATTACAGATGCTGACAATCATGTACAGAGCCATATAATATTGTTTTCTGGCTAGCGCAACGGTCGATGCGTCCTTCGATTATTCTTTTCTACACTATGTCATTGCATTTAAAACCTTACTGTATTGGGACCCCACAGCCCAGATGCATAATTTTGTCTGCAAATAGCTCTGATTTCTTCATCTCAACATTTCCAACCTGATCAATACAGAGACTGCTAACAGAGCAACCGTTAAGGATTTTGTGGTCATAAAATATCGTGAGTTAGGCTTTCTAAATCTTAGTTGTCCTTTCCAGAAACACTAAGAAAAAATCTCTAGTTATTTGAAAATGGATTTTTACAAGGTCATGGACTGTCGTCGGGAGTCATTTTATCTACGAGCCTAGAAGAAAAACAATTCAGCTGTAGCTGCAGCAAGGGAAGAAATGGTGAGTGACTCGGTTGAAAAAGGGGCAATGAGCGTGTTGATAAATTAACTAAGTTGAGCAATATCAAACCCATCAGGAAATTTGAAAGTGTCTGCAGCTCCAAATTTCCTCCTTTCTTCCCAATCTTCATCGCTGTCATTGCCCTCCTCATGGTAACAGGTAGGTGAGGATGGGTCACACACGCTCCTGGATCGGCATGATGGAGTGGCGAGCATGGTCACTTGGCCACGATGAGAGATTTCCACAACAACCTTGTCATCATCAACGGGGAGGGGCTGTTTCCAAGGCTCCCCGTCAATCCTCATGAACGTATGGCCAGCTGCACCCTTACGGAACTCAAAGCGTATTCTATGTGCCTGCACACAAAGAGAGGACTGAAAAATAGAACCCAAACCGTAGGAGAGACGGACAAGAGAGTTAAGATGGATTGGAACAACGTGAGATAAAAAGAAAAGTCGGCTAAAACTCATTAATGCAAGAATTCAAACTCTTTTGCTACCTGTGCAAGACGAGTACCATGTCCATTTGGAGCAAACAGAACAAGCCCATGCCAAGCATTTCTGAAACCGACAACCTCAAAGAATCCATCATCTACATATGGAGGTGTCAAGTCCCTCTACACAAAAATATCCAGAGTTAGCAGCAATTCGTACACAAGAAATACTTTTATTTTTTATTTTACCAAGGGTAGATAAGAATTAAGAAATACTTGGATTAAAACTCAGCATGATCTGGTCATGTATCAGAACAGATACATTCACATGTAAATAAGCATAATACATCTATAAATGGGAATGTGCACACACGCAATGTAGACAGAGGTGCACAAAGAGAGAGAGAGAGAGAGAGAGAGATCAGAACTAACATCAAGCAGTTTCTTGTGCCCGGGCTTTCCCCAAGGATTCAATCCACCAGAAAAGCTAGGCAAGTTGAGGCAAACAATGGACCTGACGCTGTATATCAAAGAAAATTATCAGATAAACGAGACTCCAAATTCTGATTGGAATTAAAATAGTTTATCCAGGTTATGTGAAGAATAAGATATTACAGCACAATTAGAAAGGGAGTGAAAAAAGAAAAGGCCCCACGAGAGCATTCCAGGATCTTCAAATATTACTTTCCAGATTCCGATATTCCATTCAGTCTTTTGTTTCATATTTTGATAGTGCTTGGTCCATCTCCACAGTCATTTATGTAAGGAACCCAACGTCAAAAGGAGTAGGTTTGAGAAGAGAACATATTATATAAACTATGATTCCACATCTGAAAATATAACATTACAGGCGATCTCAGAAATACTAAAGTTCCAAGCACTTCAATGCAGGTTAAAACAGTTATTGCCAAGAGAGCTCAAAAGCCAGTAGGATTTAGTATTAAATTAAATAAGAGACATGGACACATCCAAGAATCGAAAAATGCAGTTAGCTAGAGAAATAAAATTCCAAAATCTTTGAATTCTAACTTCCAGAAAATAATTTAAAATTATCAGATGAAAACCATGATTTTCCCAAATCCCAATTACCATTATGCTCGGTTAGCTATCCCAGAACATTCAAGAGATTAGGGAAAAATTGAAGATCCAATCTTAAAGTTTCAAAGGCAATGATTGAAAATTGTTCATGACGTTTGCTGACTGACCCCAGAAGCTCATGCATGATGTTACATCTCTTTGATAAAGTGTTAAGCTCCAAATGGTTATGCAAAGAATGCAGTCATACAACAGTCCCTGGTAACCACAGAGAACCAATCTCAATGGCACAAGAACCATGTATTTCTTCTTTCAAACCATTCAATTAAATCGATGCTACTTAAGTGCTAAATTTAGCAATTCATTATAATTGAGGTAAGTTGAGTAAGTTCTAAAAGAAAACCATTTCACAAAACCTAAATCTGATGAAATCAGCCATATGTAGACTTTCTCCATACTATTTCTTTAAATTGAAAAAGAAAAAAAAGAATGAGAATGTAGATGCCAAGTCCCCAAAGTTAAATTAAGAATACTCATATATTGTTCATGATTCATGATTAACTTCATAGGTGGCAGGACTGTACAAGCTAACTGGAATCGTGGATAATGGGCAGAAGGTTGGATTGTAAGAGAAAATGGACATCTTATTTCACCTGCGAGGTATATCGAGGTCCACCCATTGACTTTGTCCTACTTTCATGATCTTAACCCTTGCTAACTGTGCTATGTTCCTGCATTGAAACTAAGTCATTGTTACAAACAGAAACATCAATTTGAAGAACATTTCTCGCCGCAGATCTCAAAATGTTATTGCAAACGGAGAAGAACTAAATTGAAGATCAAGCTAAAACTTCAGTATGTAATGACAGGATTCATATAGCCAACCCCAAGTCTTTGACATTAAGCTAAGATATTAAGTTATGTAGGAGGATGATAAGTGTATAATATTACAGCTAAACAATGTGTCCATGGTACTAAATCATCAGAATATAAATCCACCTATTATGGGCATCAAATATCAAATTTCCACTTCAACATCTAGCTAAGAACAATAAGAGTATATTCTTCTTCATAATGTTGCTGATAATATTTACAGGGAAAAAAGTAAAGAAATCTCTACAGTTTTAGGAAAAACTTTCAATCTATCTATATACTCACCGTGAAGAAGGATGAAAAACAGAAGTAAGAAACCATCCCTGAGTGCATCCAAGCTTGAAATAAGTACTCTGACTCAACCAAGAAAAATAAGAGGGATAATAAGTAATTCCATTTTTCCAAGGATTTTAATAATAGAAATATATCAGAGTATGCATTGTAAAAATGAAATTATAACTGTAATATATATGCTTGTGTGTGCTAAATAAGAGGGCATAAATTAGAGATGGAGGAAGAACCCCACTGATATTCACGCTTATTAGTTATTCCGTGTGAGGTATAGACCCATTTAAGGTGCTGCAAGACATAGTCTTTCTAGGATGTTTCAGTATCAATCATACACATGGCTGCTTCCTAATGATGAGATGACTTAAATATACTATGAAATTTATGGAAAAGCTCTCATTGTTGAAGTGATCATAAGCAATGCTAGCATTTGTTCTTTACATATTTCATTACTCTGGCATTATCATATTCACGCGAAACCACTAATCACACTCCGTATATAAGGACAACATGGATAAATAATCCAAATTTTGACTAGAACATTGAGGGGAAACCAAAGTAACCATAGCTAAGACCACAATATGTTATTGTCATGCTTGCCAAACAAACAGAATTTGAAACATCCAACATCATACCTGATTAACTAATTGGTTTTTAAATTTTTCTGGGTGTAACTTCCTCTCGGAATGAAAGGCATATGATATTTGAGCATCCATTCCTGAGCAGGACAAAAAAGTTATTTTTAAAAGCAGTCAGCAACGTGAAATGAGTAAAGACCGCCTGCTACAAACAAGAAAAAATGTTCACTTTCACATATTATTTTCTTATGCATTCCTAAATAACTCCACATTCTTTTGCTGTTTGTTTGTATTTTCCAGCCCACACTCTCCTCAAGACTAAATGAACTTTATCTGCCCCTCACAGACTGATAGAAATAATAAGACACGTGCATGAATGTCTTCAAGACATTCTTAAAGTTCTTACCCATGCTGAAGTAGTTCCAAAATCCCCCTCGAAAAGTATGATAACCATCCTGACAATAGCCCAAAGAAAATTTTCAAATAAGAAAATAATTTCTAATGTGAAGCACAAACACCACGAGAAATCAAGCAATAGTCAGAAATAGATTATATGAGTTCTCAGATTCACATTTCAGAATCCAATTATGTTCTTTCCAGTATGTTTGTGTTGCAATTGTTAGGTGGCACATAAATTCACCATTGATATTAATTTTGGTTTCTACTTAGCCCTCTAGTATCTGGTAACAAGCATCAAGAATAGTTTCCTCCTCATTTTTCACACTCCACACACACAGCATGCAACCAAAAACTTACCATATTCAATGAATCTGAATGAGAGACCCGATGAAATGCATGCAAAGAATGAGGTAGTTCGAGGGGCGCAATAGGATCAAAAGAACCTTCTTTTGGAATCCTCATTCTCATGATAATATGCCAACTGACAAGAAAAAACAGCATTGGTAATACTTACAGGAAAAATTAAAACAAAGAGAACACAAACAGGCATGAATCTCATCTGCAAGTATAAGGAAGCAGAATGGAACTATTTACGAATTCAAGGCCAGGCTAAAAGATCAACAGTACGATCCCACATTTTGAGGTTGTCTGAAGTTGTTCTTAAACTCCCAATGCACAATACATTTAAGGGACAGGAAGTAGGAAGGCAAACATACGTTAAAAGTATAACACTGATGTTTTTAACCAGCATATCAAATATTTTGCAATATCATTGTTGCTAGAAAAAGGTTATGCATATGTTCAGATAACATTTCCGAACTGAATTAAGCAATTTACTAAAAAGATTTTTAAATGTTCTGGCCAACATACAAATGATTTCTAAATTTTTTCCCTCAAGAATTGGGCTCTCAGGCCTCTCGATTTTCAGGTTTACTCAGCTAGAGTACATGAACCCTAGCAAGACAATGAAAGAAACCAAAAAGGTGTCAATATTCACTCTGTAATAGCACCAGAAACATCTGCAGTTAAGGGTTCACTTCCATGTCTGTCTCTGCAATTGTGCTAGTGAATATGTATCGAATGGAAGCCTAAATAAAACATAACAAATGTTGTATTACCTGTCAATTTTCATTTCTTTGGCAGTCCTTACTTGTTCCAAGAATGCCTCCACGGATATGCGGTCTGTGCCAGGGTTTTTCTTCCCCTGAAGAAAACAAAAACCGCATGATATAAAATTGCAAGTATGCCACTGCTTCGAATGCCGAGAAAAAACATACTACAGAACAGAACTTCTTAAATGCCACCCGACATTCATTCACAGTCAGATTAACATCTTAATTTGCATGAATACAGATTCAGTTCTACATCGGTGACAAATTTATCAGTAGAGATTAAAAAAAAAGGCGCTATGCTAAACTAGCATTGATACTTTATTCATTAAGATCCATAAATCCTACCCATCCAAATGCAAAAGGAAGGTTGTTTCCGGTCCCCAATGGCACAGTAGCAATTGGCGGAGGTTGCGGTAGTTTAAGATCACTAACTACACCAAGTAACCATCCGGCTGTACCATCCCCACCTGCAACCTAATAGATTATAAGAGTATTCAATCAGACAATTAACTAACAATAAAAACAAAACCAAATTAGTTCACAGCATCACTAATTATCATTAATTAACTAACTCACTATAATTCTCAATCTCTTCTCAATTTCAGCAGCAAATTGATCACCATTACACTTCAATTTGTGCAACCTTGCATAAACTTCATGCAACACCGTATCAGGCTTTTTCTCTCGCAAATCAATAACCTACAAACAAACATACACATTCCTAATTACAGAATTTACAATAATAAAAAAAAACTAACTGAAAAAACACACGATCACAATCACCTGATTTTGATTAAGAAGTGAGCGATAAGTAATTAAAAGTTGACTTCCTAATTGACCTCCACTTTTTGAATTAATAAAGACAATCACAGGACATGAAGGTGCATCGTCCTCATCATCGGAAGCACTAGAACATGAACTAGAATTTGATTCTTCGGGCCCAACAATGTAATCAGGAATATAAAACTCCTTTATTACTTTCGCCAATTTCTCATCTCTCATAGCATACTCCTTACTGCAAATTCCAAAAGAAAAAAAAAACTATCAGAATTAGCTATTCAGTTGTAGTAATTACTAAAACAATATGACAAAAAACAAAATAAAACCTTCTAGAAACAAAAGTACGAAAGGAGTTTTTAAGTTCTTTCAAACTTCCAGAACCAGAAGATAACTTGTCACGACGAAATCTTGTTTCCATTTTTTCTCTCATCAAAATGAAAATTTCCTTTTCCTTTTCTCTTTGATTTTCTCGCCAACCAAACAGAAAAAATAAAACACCAAAATAAAATAAAATAAATGCTAAAGTGTAAAGTTACAAGGGAGGTTATATAGAATCTTGAAAGTAAAAGCGAAGGAGGAGTCGTTAAGGGTCAAACTCAAGAAGATTCTTAAGTTTTTCAAATAATAAAAACGCGCTTCTTTATAGTAAAAAAGAAAATAAAAGTGTGAGAGCAATAAATAAAATAAAATGGAATCATCATAAATGTGTTTGATTGGTTCTGGTACCATACCATTTCAACAGGTGAAAGAAACAACGATGTGTTTTCTTTTCGGTTGCTTCCTTGTTTGTCTTTATGAGCACGAAAGTGGCGAGGAGGTTCCGCTTTGGGGGAGTTGTTATACTGTGTGGGAGGTTGTAAGGATGTACATCATTACCTTCAGCATTAAGCCTCCCTCGCCTATATAAAAAAATATTGATGAAAATTATGGGATGTAATTTAATTGATTATATTTTAGATTTGTTGTTTTAAAATTAATAATTCGTGTTTTATAAATTTTAAAATTATTAAAGATTTATATTATTGTTAATTTTATAATCTGTAAAATTAATCAAAGTATACATAAACTAATTTAAATATCTATATTAAAAAAAAATTATAAAACCCAATCTATCTAATGAATTGACTTCAACCTCGAGTGATCTGAAACCTTAATTGAGTTTCAAGGAAGTAAAATCAACTTATGCATTTAATAGCCACTCAATTGAATGTTATATTTGTGGTGAATCTCATTAAAAAAATTCGTAAACTGCCTTATTGATCTTCGTTTGCAAGTAGCAAAGGGGATACAAAAATCATTTAAAGCCACAATTGATTTTGATTTATTATACGAGAAGGAAGGAAGTGAAGAATTAATTGCTTATACAAATAGTGATTATAATGACGATATAGACAATTAGAAAAACATTTCAGGTTACTTATTTATATTAAACTCAAGAGCAGTGTCTTGGTTTGAAGAAGAAACAACTTGTAGTCTTCATTTTCATTACATTTTGAAAGTAGTTTTTGTGATTGTAATTTTAAAAAAATATAGTTAGTTGTGGTTAGTTGGATTGAATATGTGTTTAGTAAAAATTATAGTTGAAGTTTATGTATAGTAAAAAATATTTATAAAAGATTTGGTGGAAGCGTGGTTGTAATTGTTTTTCAAAGTGTTTTTTATTTGGAAATGCATCAAAATAATATTTTATTATTTTTTTTAAAATTATTTTTTATATCAGCGCATCAAAATGATCTAAAAACACAAAAAATATATCAATTTGAAGCAAAGAAAAAAATATTTAAATTTTTTCAAAAATATTTTTAAAATACAAAAATAAACAGGGTTTTATGAAATTCAGTTAAAAAAACATTTAAAAACTGTTTAACAAAAACAACACTTCAAACTCAATTTGTTAATGGACTTCGCAATACAAAACACAATTTAATTTATTACCAAACATCTTGTTACATTTGTTTAGCTACAAAAAAATAAATCATGAAAAACAAACACAATCGAGTTTATTGCTGCAACTTAATTTGTATGTCAATTCAAAGGTCTGATCCATGCTTAAACATGATTCCACAATAATCTTTTGTTATAAAATATCATTAATCAAGCTTTCTAAGAATTTAGTGATGCATGGTTACGACAAACACATTGATGTTTGTTTTTATTTTTTTCATGAGCTCACAAAAGATGAAATTGTAGAAATGGTTCCCTATCATACTCTAGAGTAAGTTGTTCATACAATGACTAAATATTTAAAGCTCGATGCGATTGCTAAAGCATTTAGTTTAAGAGAGAGGATGTTAAAGTATTTGTTTTTAAGTAGTTGGTTATTTATTTGTTTGTAACCTCTACTGATTAGGAACGTTCTGTTTTGTTTAACATATTATTTAGTCATAAACCACGTTTTTAAAACTGTTATATAGGAGTCATTTTCAATTATTATCTAAAAATATATTTAAAAATTTGATTGTGCTTATTTTTTAAAATATTTTTTTATTTAAAAATATATTAAAATAATATTTTTTTATTTTTAAAAAATTAGTTTTGATATCATTTGAAAATATAAATTTTTTTTAATTTTTTTTTAATTATTTTTAAAATACAAAAATATGCAGGCCATAGGTTATTTATGAACCCATAAGTTATTTTATTCACGTTTCTTTCTTTTCAACACACAGGTTTCTTGTCAATAGGAAAAGACAGCTGTACTTTTTTACTGCAGTGGTAGTTGATGATCTGTTGGGTCCATCGTAAATGATTTTAACAAGGGAAATGACGTGGAAGCTTCCTATTTGTCCTTAATTTAATACCCCCTCAGTAAGCTTCTATATTATTTTTCCAAAAGAAACTTTTTTCCGTGGATCGATTTCCTGAATCATACGTGATCATCACAGACGAATAAATAATTTTCTTATGCTAGATAATTAAATAACTTTTTATTTTTTCACTTTAAAAAATAATTTAAAAATTATTTTTGATATTAGTATATTAAATTTTTTTTTATTTTCTCTCATGTAATTTTTTTTCATACAATAAAGAGAAAATAAATTGATAGAAGTTTTTTTTTATTTTGTTTAAAAGTTGGGTGATTATAATTTTTTTTCATTTGAGGTTATATTGAATTTTCTTATTAAAATATATTTGTTTTTGTGTTTTAAAAATTCTTTGGAAAACATTTCAAATTTTTTAGTTTTTTTCTTTAATATTATCATATTAAAGTTGATGGAGCTCTCAATAAATTTTTTGTTCACATCATATACTTTATATATTTGTATTATATAAGAGAATTGTTGAATAATAAAATCCATTAAAAAATAATTTATAAATATTATAATATAATGTTATTTTGGGTAGTAGAATATATTTTGATTTTATAACATTAGTGTATGAGATTCAAAGTTTTATCAATGTTTTATTGTGTTTAGATTTTTTATTCATTAGTTTTGAATTATATGTATTATTAAATATAAAAATAAATTATGTGTTGGGGGCATGACCTAAAATAGCTTTGGGTTCGGCTGCACAACAAGAATCAATAAGTTTGGGGACCCAAAAGCACCTAGTGCAGACCCAATTCTCTTTAGCCATACGCCACGACCCAAGACTAATGAGTCATGTATCAGGACTTAACTCGCTCGGGTTTAGTGTTAGGACCAAGGTGCTTGGATCTTAAGTTTCTAAATATTATTATTTGTGTTATAAATATTATATTTTTATTATAATTAAAAATATTAATATAAAAAATATTATTATTTCTATTATAATTAATACTATTAATATTAAAAATATTATTATTTGTATTAAAAATATTATTTTTTTTATTATAATGAATATTATTTATAAAATAATTAATAAATTTGAAAAAAATTATCAATATTGAAAAACAACCTTATATTTGATTTGAATGGTAAAATTAAAAATTATTATTATTATTATTATTAAAAAAATTGAAAAATACAATTATTACTATTGAAGAAAAACCAAATTAAAAAAATTAAAAAATATAACAATTTGGGTAGATAAGTTAAATATTATTATTTATATTATAAATATTATTGTGGGGTTTGGTGTTACAGTCAAACTCAAAGCTCTTAAATTCGGTGTTGAAATCAGACCCAACACTTTTTTTAATAATTTTTTAATATTATTTATAAAAATAAAAAAAATTAACCCGTGATATAATGCATGACACTAAGTATTATAACCTCCCTCCCTTAACACGAAAGAACAAATAAAAACAATTACAGAATTACAAACCACAACCATGTGAGAGAGAAATAGAGCATCTAGAGATAAGATTTGTTAAAAGAACACTTTTTTTTTTTTATATCTTTATATTATATACCAGACGATGTGACCAGTTATATTTATTTATTTAAAATGTTTTGGACCTAAAGTCTTTGTAGTGGGTTAGGCTACCAATTGTCTATTATAATTTATTTTTTTAAGTTAAAAGAGTTTATTTCTTTGAATGGGCTAATTAAAAAATCTTTGAGCCATAAAAGTTTAAAAATTAAACTAAACATTGACCAACCGGTAAATGTCATGCTAAATTTCTAACCATGTCAAATTTCTAAGAAAAACGAAAATTACAAATCTAGTTGGGGGAAAATGCCATGTCATACATAATAATTAGTTATTTTTAGCCCACACAAAACCCACTTAGCCCACAGAAAAAGAAATCATTCTCCTTGACTCTGACTTAATTTAACCCTATAGCATGGGCTCAAGGTCTAAATTAATGATAATCCTTCAGATTCTGAAGACCAAATTAGTTTGGTGCTATTCTCATCAACCTCTTGACCTAACCATTTATAAATTGATTTTTTTTTTTAATATAGTTAGGCTTAATGCTTAATTGTTTGTTTTTCAAGTTAGTGAAGTTATTTGAGAGTATAGTAGTAATTAGTTTTTAAAATATTTTTTCTTGAAAATATATTAAAATAATATTTTTTTTAAAAAAATTATTTTTGATATTAGTATATTAAAATAATTTAAAAATATTAAAAAATTAATTTTTTTTTTAATTTTTTTAATATATTAAAAAATAATTTAAAACCGCAACATCGTTCCAGCCTTGGAACCCCCTATCCCTCGCAGTTTTTTTTGGGCCTCATACAAAAAATCACGCAACCTACTTAACGCAATAAAAAATTACATTTCGAAACATAATTTTTTTTTTTTGTAAAAAAAAGTTGTATTGTTTTCGATGTTACCTAGTTGCCGCGTGCTTTTCCCACACCCTCCTCACAACACTGTTATGTTCGTCGTTCCAGCAGAATCGATTCTGTGTATAAAAATAATTTATAAAAATATTAATAATTTATTTACAATTATATTAAGAATTTATTAGAAATAAACTGAAAATTATATATTAACACGAACCTCAAATCTAGAAAACCATGCATTGATTTGAGGCATCCATTTAGGATGCCTGGATATCTGACTCCATTGAAACAATGGAATCTCCATCGACGCTTTAAACGCCGATGATATTACTCGGGCGGCCTCAATGTTTGTGAACCTGAAAAGAATTGAAATTAATTAAAAAATAACTTCATAAATTTGTTTTTTTTTTTTTTAAATTAAAACCTTAACAAACTTACATTGAAAGATCGTTCTTCCATTGTGCCTCGTACTTGCGGGTCCATCGATTTCTCTGCGAAAGCATGCCGCTTCTACGACGTGAAACATCGCTGAAAGAGGCAACATCAACCGACGGCGCAAGTGGTGTAGGTACCTCTTCTTGAGAGGCACCTAAGGAAATGTCTTCGTCGCTGCTAGACGAACTAGGTGCGACCGTACGTGAAGCTCTGGTTTTCATTCTCTGTATTATCTAACCAATTTTATATAAATAATGATATAATGCAATTGAAATGTTAAAAAAATTCGGTAGCACCTCCCATATACTTGAATACTACCCAAATCCACAAACCTGCAAATATTAACAATATCCACAACCAATTGACCCAATCTATACTAATTATTCCAACATATTCAATTACTAATCCTAAGGTAAATTCTACATTAACAATATTAATTCAACAAATTATTAAATATTCATTATGGCAATACAACAATAAAATTTATTCAATAAATTAAAAAAAAAATAAACTAACTATTAAAAACATATGCAATAACTAATTATTCCAACAAATGCAATTAAGGTAAATTCAACATTAACAATAATAATTTAACAAATTAATCAACAATTATATATGGCAATACAACAATAAATTATATTCAATAAATTAAAAAAAAATATTGACTAACAATTACTAATTATTCTAACATAGTCAATTACTAATTCTAAATTAAATTCAATTTTAACAACAACTATCTAATACCAATTATGACAACACAACAATAAAAAAAATTCAAAAAATTCAAAAAAAAAAAACTACATCAAGAAAAGGAACGAAATATACATACCTTAATAATGTGTCCCGTTCAAAACTTTACCTACATTACAAAATCATACACCAAAACAACAAAAATAAAACAAAATAAACTAAAATAGAAAAAATCACATACCTTTTAATATGATGAAAACAACAACTAATCTTGCTAGAGATTGAAGGTGAGAGCCTTGAAAGATGAGAGAAAAAAATCAAATGTCTGCAGCGGAGGAGAAGAAAAAATGAAGCGAAGCGGCAGGGCTGGAACTTATATGGCATATTTACCGACGAATTTCCCGACGGATATTAAAAAATATTATTAATTTTTTAAATCCGTCGGTAACAGGTCAAAAATCCGTCGGTAAATTATGAATTTCGCACATAAATTTTTAACTACCCTCCAAATTTTTTGCGGTCCGTCGGTGATTCCGTCGATAATCTGACAAGGTCAGAGGTGCATTCAATTCACACCCTTTGGAATTCGCGCATTCCGTCGGTATTTTTGTCGGTAAAATTGCCCACCGACAACTTACCGACGGACACATTCTGTCGGTATATACGTCGCTAAAGGCGTCAGTATTGACGTCGGTGATTGTGGCATTTCTGTGTAATTATTTTCGAACTCTCTGTGAGATGCCGACGGACACCAGTCCGTCGGTATAAACGTCGGTGATTGTAGCATTTCTGTGTAATTATTTTCGAACTCTCTGTGAGATGCCGACGGACACCAGTCCGTCGGTATAAACGTCGGTGATTGTAGCATTTCTGTGTAATTATTTTCGAACTCTCTGTGAGATGCCGACGGACAAAAGTCCGTCGGTGACGACGTCGGTGATTGTGGCATTTCTGTGTAATTATTTTCGAACTCTCTGTGAGATGCCAACAGACAATGTCTATCGGTGAAGACGTTACTAAATTCGTCGGTATAAACGTCGGTGATTGTGGCATTTCTGTGTAATTATTTTCCAACTCTCTGTGAGATGCCGACGGAAAGTGGTCCGTCGGTATGGACATCGGTGATTTTCAATGTACATCAGGTGTTGTGTTTGTATTTTCTGTTTACCTTCCTGCAAAACATTCAGTGACAAACTGTCCATCGCATAAAACAATAGCAACAATGCTTAAACGATAAATATGTATTTCATGTTTCAAAATATATCATCCATAATATAAATTACATTAAGAAAAGGGTTTTAAACAGAATTAGTCAGAATTATCTTCTTCTTCTTCTTCTTCGTCGTCGTCGTCAATTGAATAGCCATCACCTTCATCGCAATCTTCAATATGGATATCATCTTCTTCATCGACATTTGCTTGTCTGCTAGAGCTCAAAACAACGTTTAACTCCTCTACGTCAACATCAACAAGACTATCATCGGAAACACGAAAATTTGAATTTTCTTCCAATTCAATCGAAGGAGCAACTCGATATGGTTCAACCAACTCACTAACTTGAAAGACTTCATCCCGCACACTTGTTTCTTCGTTCTCATCCTGAACAACCTCGACACGACCCCGTGGTTTCGTTTTTAAAACGGACAACCAATCAACTCTTGATCGATCCTTTCTAAATGAAGGGGTGTATGTGTAATAAACTTGTTGACATTGCTTTGCGAAAACAAAGACATCGTTTATGTTGCGGAGTCTAGCTTTTGAGTTGATTTCGACCAGACCATGGTGCGTATCAACTCTGATTCCTCTGTCCGTCGTGTCATACCAATAGCATTTGAATAAAAACATTGTATTCTGCTCGCTATGATATTGTAGTTCGACGACCTCTTCTAATCTACCATAGTAGTCAACTTCTAACTCACTACTTGTGGATCCTTTAACACAAACACCGCAGTTGTATGTCTTTCTTCCTTGCCCGTATTCTTCAGTATGGAAAACATATCCATTGACAAAATACCCGTTGTAGCACTTAACTTTTCTTTCAGGCCCGAGGCTTAGTGAAGACAATGACTTAAACGCACTTCTTCCCATTTGATAAACCTTGTATACATGTAATGTACATCAATAAACGGTAAATAAACGGTAAAGTTAGAATGAGTTTGTGATAGTGCTTACATGTGTTCTGAACCATGTGGCAAATTGTTCATCTTGTAATTGAAAGATCTAGGAGTCGGTCAGCTGCGAGTTATTGGAGAGCAAATATTGTCGATGTTGCCTGCAAGTGATAATGAGTGTATGATTTCACAATATATAATTACCAATATTTTACTGACAAAGTTTAATTAGTATTACACATATATAAACATATTGAATAAATGGTCTCAGCTCATCACAGTTAAATAGAACATAATTGTGTGCTTGTTTGAATTCTATTTCCGACAAATATCTTCCTTGTACGACATTTTTAGGTGTGGGTCGTCCAGTATTGGAGAATATTGACAAGTTCCCACTGGAAGGCACTTCACCGCCATCGTCATGCCGTGGAACGCAATTGATTCTTGTTCTCATATGAGGTTCGAAATAGTACGAGATAAATGTTGATATCTCTTCAACAATATAGGCCTCACATATCGAAGCCTCAACATGTGCCTTGTTCTTAACCTTTTTCTTGAGATTAAACAAGTATCTGCATTGAATTACAATTCAAGTATTTCCAATTAAGAAAAACATAGAAAAAACTTTTAGATATGAATTCCATTGCAACTGTAATATCTCACCGTTCGAATGGGTACATCCATCTATACTGGACCGGTCCTCCAGCTTTTGCCTCGAACGGTAGATGTATAGGGAGATGCTTCATTGAGTCAAAAAATGAAGGAGGGAATATCATCTCAAGTTTGCATAGTGTCTCGATGATATTCGTTTGAAGCCTCTCAATGTGCTCAACATTCAACTTGCTGGAGCATATATCTCTGAAGAAATGACTGATCTCCGTCAGTGCATCCCATATTCCCTTTGGCAACAAATCACGCAAAGCTAATGGGATGGGTGTTTGCATAAACACGTGGCAGTCATGACTCTTCATTCCATACAATCTGCAGTCCTCTATATTAACAAGCCTTGATATGTTCGATGCATGTCCATCCGGAAAACGCAAACTCTTAAGCCATTTATAGACTAGTAGTTGTGCGTTTTTCTCTAACACGAAGCTTGCCCTTGGTTTTGCGACCCGTGAATCCTCATAAACCAACTCCATATTTTTACGGTTATAGTATAAAGCTATATCCAATCTAGACTTGATGTTGTCCTTTGTCTTCCCCTTCACATCCATGACGGTGTTGAAAATATTGTCAAACACGTTCTTTTCGATGTGCATGACGTCAAGGTTATGGCGAATAAGTTTGGTCTTCCAATAAGGAAGCTCCCAAAAGATACTTCGCTTACTTGATTGAAGGCTAAACACAATGTCACCGTACTCTGATACAACATGATGCAATTCTTCACCAGAAAGACGCGGGGATGCAACATCTTTTTCAACTCTGCCAACAAAGAAATCTTTTCTGTTCTTTCTGAACCTGTGATTAAGTGGCAAGAAGCGACGGTGATAGTAAAAAATAGAAGCTTTACCTCCGTTTGCTAGCGTGAATGCCTTGTTGTTTTCCATGCAGTATGGACATGCGAGTTTCCCATGTGTGCTCCAACCAGAAAGCATTCCATAAGCTGGAAAATAATTGATAGTCCACATCAAAGCCGCCCTCATAAGGAAATTTTGTTTCCTCGATATATCATAAGTCAGAGCTCCGGAGGACCATAACTGCGCCAACTCATCAATCAACGGTCGAAGACAAACATCTATATTCCGTCCCGGGCTGCTTGGATCGGGTATGACAGTAGATAAAAACATGAACTCTGGCCTCATACACATTCCCGGTGGCAAGTTATAAACTGTGAGTATGACCGGCCAACAAGAATAGGGAGCAGCAAATGACCCAAATGGGTTGAATCCGTCTGTACACAACCCAAGACGGACATTCCTTGATTCAGCTGAAAAGTCAGGATGCACACTGTTAAAGCGTTTCCACGCTTCGCCGTCAGAAGGATGCACCATCACACCATCAACCGCATCATGTGTTTGGTGCCATGTCATGTGCTCAACAGTCCTTCGTGACATGAATAACCTCTGCAGTCTAGGTGTGATCGGGAAATATCTAAGTTTTTTATACGCCACTAGAGTCTTTCCCCTGCCAGTTCTGGGTTTGTAACGGGAATGCCCGCATGTCATGCACTCGGTCATCTCAGCATTTTCAAGGTAGTATAACATGCAGAAGTTAGGGCACATGTCAATTTTCTGGTATCCTAAACCGAGGGGTTTCATCATGGACTTCGCAGCATAGAAGTTCTCTTTCAGCCTGTTCCCTTCAGGTAAAATGCTTCTTGCCCAATCAATAATTTTGTCATACCCGGCCTCACTCAGCCCGTGATCTGACTTGATGGTGAACACCTGTGCCACGGCCGACAATTTACTGTGGTTTGTGCAGCCATCCCATAATGGTTCGTCAGAATCTTTCAACAAATCAAAAAACCTAGCTGCCTCTGCATTAGGTTCTTCTTCTACGATTGGACATTGACTGACATTACCTTGATTCATTCTCATTGCATCCATAACCATGTTTCTGTAAGGATTAGTGTTGTCATTTGCCGCTTCATGCACGTTGCTAGCACTAGAAGTTGACCCAACCACCGTTTCTCTCATTCTCCTATTACTAACAAATACCTCTCCATGTGCATACCAACACTGGTAATCCTCCACAAACCCTTTATGTAGAAGATGCATCATTACAACATCTGGATGCAGATACTTTTTATTTTGACACTTCCTGCATGGACACCTAATACCGCCTCCAGTAAAATTTCTGGGAATAGATGTTGCGAAATTAATAAAACCCTGAACCCCGTTACAATAATCCATCCTCCGCAATCCTTGGGGTGAATCTAGATACATCCATGAACGATCATCCATGACTTCTATCGAACCTCTATAAAATTATGATGACATCATGTATATATTAATTAACTAAGTTAGGTAAATAAACTTGTAAATATATTACTTTACCTCGAGATTATCCAACAAACCAATCACAACTTCTCATAAATATTAAATATTCATTATCATTTATCAACGTCCATACAATAATTATATATATATATATATTAACAGAAATTACCACTCTGCAATACCATCGATAAAACTTAAAAAGGACCCATTAAGCAAGCTATTAATTATTTCAAAACATAACATGTAATTCGGTAATTCCACAAAGTTTTAACAGTTTACAAACAAATACAATCTTACAAAATCTAAAACAAACCATAACAGGTATAAAATTATACATTCATAAACTACAAGTTTGTTTGAGAAATAACAATAAAACATGTACATCTACTAATAAAAATACATATACTAAAAAAACAATAAAATTGACATTTAAATGTTAAAATTTAAACAGATAGAATTACTTACAAAAATTGATAAAATCCGTCGGTAAATCAGAACACGGATGCTGTGACCACAAAACTTCAAGAAATACAACTGCTGAGATGAGAAAGATTTTTGTTTGGGGGCGAGGGGGGGCTGGTTATTTGCAGATGGGGAGACTTAGGATTAGAAGAAGAGAAGGAGAAATAGGGGAGGGAGGTCGGCACCATATTTCACTTTTTCGAGGACTCACCAACGGAATAACGCCGTCGGTGAATCCGTCGCTAATTGTGACGGGGAATCGACACGTCACCGCACGGATCTGCTTTTTCAAATCCCTCGGTAATTCCGTCGGTATTTTTTGACGGTGCACCTGTCACGTCACCCGTACGGATTTGGCATTCAAATCCGTCGGGAAGTCCGTCGGTATTTTTGCTGGTGAACCGGTCACGTCACCCGTACGGGTCTCAGGTTTTGAATCCGTCAGTGATTCTATCGGAAAAATCACCCGTGAAAACCTCCGCCTCAGGTTCGCGCCCTTTTTTCATGTAATTCTGACTTTCCGTCCGTAATTTCGACCGATAAATACCGACAAAAATATTTCGTCAGGGATTCCGTTTGTATTTAGCGAATTTCTGGTAGTGAATGATAACTTAGTTATGAGTTTTTTTTTTCTATTTCTTTCTTTCTTTTTATGTTTATATTGAAAACCTTTAACTTTTAGTATTTATTTAAATGTAACAGGATACTGCATATAAAAAATTAAAATTTTCATTTTGTTATAATTGCTAAGCTTATTGAAATAAAATTTTATTTTTATTTTTATTTTTATCTATATATCTTTATCTTGACCTCCCATGTTAGAATATCTAGGTTTGCCCCGATTTGTAAAAGATATAACCTCATGTTCTTTCAAGTTTCAACTAGGCTACTTTGGACAATGCACACTCTTCCTCTAAGCAAGATAGGATTTGGGTACACATCCACACTGCACTTATCTTGAGTTTATTGGTGCCCTTAATAGAATATTACCAAATAACAAACAGCTGAGAGCGGCCACGTCGCTCTACCAAGTGAAGACCAACAAACAATGGGCCTGGTTAGTTTGTTTGGGCCTTGACCACGAAAAATTAATTTTGTAGGCCTTCTTTTGGAACATAATTTGGAAGCCCAGCAAACAAGGATTGCTATCCACTGATTATCCGATCATAATAATAATTTAAAAGAAAAGGCCTCTTAGATACAAGGATTGTTGTTCAAAAACTCTCCAAGATAACCCGTTCTAGTACTGGAGTACATATAAATGACTCGTGTTATATATCTGCACAAATAAATGTCACAAAAAAATTGATAATAATTTTTTTTTCTTTGGAAAATGAATCAAATCAACGTCTCATATCCCACCAACTACATGTAAGTTGTAGCATATGGTTGAAAATATTCTTCCACAAAATTTTGCATGTGATTTTTTTTTTTGACAATTTATATACCTAAGTACAACAAACCACCGTTTTGGAGGTGCAATTTCCCTACTTTGAGCATTGGGAACATTCCTGAGGGCATTTGTAGCAGGGTTATTAACAATTATCATGTGTATTTAAATGAAACATCCACTAAATACCATCCGTTGGGACAAAACAACATTTAATCGGGAAAGAATAAGTTCTTCATCATCTTATTTGTATGGTAAAACAATTAAAATATTATTGAAATAAAAAAATCAAAAAAATAATATGTTTTGAATTTAATAATTCAAGTAACGGGTTTGAAAATTTAACACAAATTGATATTTTTAAAAAATAAATTTTGTAAATTTTATTATTTTGTAGGTCCCTTTCTTATTTTATTTTGTTTTTTTGTATTTAATATGGGTTGAAAATTGAATCAAAATCATTTGTTCTCTTTTGATCAATTTTTTAATAAAAAAATTGATCAATCGAATCGTCCAATTAAAACTAAACAAATTTATTTAACCTAACATATTTTTATTCCCTTTTTAAGACAGACAACCGAACATGTTTTTTACACAAAAATAATATTCTAACCCCGCTGCGATGTATGGATCACAGAGATCTACTTTCTTCAATAAATCAATAAGCTTATTGGACCACAATGAGGAGTCCCATCATCAACACAATGATCAGTGATATTTACATGCACACCCGTAATCCACCCTTACCAGATAAACCCATGCATGGTTCAACTGCTCAAGTGTGTTGATATAATTAACATTAGCGAATATGTTAATTTCAAGGTTTAGATTTGCTTTATAATAGTCATGAATTCAAAATTTTATATAATTATTAATTTTAAAATTAATAAAATTAATCAAAATACATATAAGCTAACTGAATATCCATATTAATAATAATAAAAATAAAATAAAAACATAGACCAATATAAATTATATATAGACACCTCCCAAGTGTTCAAGCCAATAAAACTTCTCATTATTTACATGCGCACCCATAATCCACCCTTACCAGATAAACCAATGCATGGTTCAACTGCTCAAGTGTTGCTATAATTAACATTAGCAAATATATTAATTTCAGGGCTTGGATTTGCTTCACAATAATCACGAATTTAGAGATTTATATAATCGTCAACTTCAGGATTTATAAAATTAATCAACATACATACAAGCTAACTCGAACACCAATATTAATAATAATAATAATAATAATAAATATAAGCCAATATGGATTATATATAGACACCTCCCCATGTTCAAGCCAATAAAACTTCTCATTATAGACACCTCTCATGGTGATTATATAATCTTGAAATTAATGAGGCAGTGGAGTTTAATTAGCAGTCAGTTTTCTCTCTCAATTGATGTATAGATGGATGGATATAATTGATCAAATAAAATAAATGTGGTTGTTCAGACCGATACATCATTGTTCACAAAAAAAGAAACGAGCATGTATCCCTGCTGGGTGTTTAACTATTAGTTGACCAGATGCCCTGCAATTATTGATGCCCCATTACTTTTTATAGATAACACAGACTTAGCTAATTAGACTGAAAGAGATGGTTTCAAATTTGAAATGACTTTGGCGCACAAGCCGCGTAGCCACCGCGTCAAGGCCGTGGTGGCTTCCGTTGAAGAGCAGGGATGAGAGCAGTTAGATTTCTCCTTTTCCTTGGCTTAATTAATGTTGCCTGCGAGACATTTTCTAAAGTAGAACAGAAACCCCTTTTCTTTATGTATTTATTCCCATTTTAACCACTTCTGTGGAAAAGTACGGGCTGATATTAGTTTTAAATGATAATATCTGACCTTAATTTTAACGATTTGTGCGACTTCAATGCTAACTGGCCTGTAATGGTTCATGTTGGAATCTAAATGAAAAAATTATTATTTTAATATAAAAAATAATCACAATTATATTTTTAATTTAACCGTTTCTGACTTTTATTTTAAGTGGCCTATCATCGTTTGTCTTTAATGACTGACGCATAATTTAAAACTTTGTATATATATAACCATATAGTTAATGAATTTGACGCATAATTCATAGCTTGCTAAATTCTGGTTTGCTGGTGATGAGTTCCGGTAAAAATTACTAATATCCAGGTTTAACTTGATGGATCAGGGATAAGGACCCGTGATAAGGACTAGGCTGTGGTTGATAGATGATTAAACTATGTGTTTTTAAAAAAAATTTAATTTTTTTTTTAATAATTTGATGTAATGATATTAAAAATAATTTTTAAAAAATAAAAAATAATTTTAATATATTTTAAATAAAAAATATTTTAAAAAACAATTATTTACTTCCACACACTTGACTTCGAAGACATGCTTCCAAAGACAGGATTCAATGCTAGTTGATCTCAATGCTTAATTATGGAAGCATGCGTGGCCCACAAGTATATAGAATTTCTCATTAACCACCAAGAACAAGAGGGATACTGAACATACATTATATTTTCTTCTCCGGCCACCATTTCTGAGAGACCTCTCTGCGTGGATAGAGCTTACAGCTCACAAAAAGCTTCTCTCCTCTTTACAAATACTTAACTCAAATATTGGAGGGTTCCTCGATCCCATGCATCAGATGACTTGAGAAGTTCAAATTCATCCGTCATACTTAGCTTGCTCGATCTCCAGGCCCATTAGCCCATCAACTTCTTAAGAGGCTAAAAAAACACGAGTCGCGAGTTGGGTTTTTTTTTTTTTTTTTTTGAGTTTATGGCCTGGATTAACTTTCTTTTATCAAGATTCGTCTTTTCAATAAAGTTCAAGATAAACAGTCTTCTTCCTCCCTTAAATTCTCAAGTTTGAGGGATGCGTGAATGGCACGCGATTCCCAATCCCTTGACAGAAGTTCAAGTAATGTTAATAAGGTTATGTTTGGTTTTTGAAAAATCACTTTTTAATTTTTTTGTATTTGTTTGTTATTAGAAAAGTTGATTAACAGAAAATACTTTCCAGTTAAAGAAAAATTTAGCTTGATTTCTAGAAAAGTGTTTTTTTAAAAAATTTCGACGGAAAACACTTTCTGCAAGTTGTGAAAAATTTAAAGATATCATATTATTTGTTGATTATATCAAATTTAGTCCTTAAATTTTTTATTGTTGTATATATTTTGTTTTGAATATTTGTTTTTCAATTTCATCTCTTAAAATTTAATTTTTATATTAAATTTGATCCTCATTTTTATAATTATTATTTGCTTTTTCCTTATATTTTTTTATTGAAATTTTTTATCTATCAAATTTGATCCTCATTCTTTTTATTATTACTTATTTTATTTGAAATAATTTATAAAATGTTAATAATAATAATTATTATTATTTTATTTTTTAGATTTGATCTCTATTATTTTGATTATTATTTATTTTATTTAAGATAATTTATGAAATTATATATTTTTTTTAAATCTCATTCTCATTTAACTTTTTAATTTGTAAGATTTGTTCCTCATTATTTTAATAAACTTGAGAAAAATAAAACATTAATAAGTTATTTTACAACTCATTTTTCATGATATAATCAAATACTGAAAAGTATTTTCCAATATATTTTTTATTATACTACTAAATATCAAAAAATAATTTACTTTCTCGAAATTTAATTTTTTTAAAAAACTTACTTTCTAGCAAATAAACGAGGCTAAGTCTGAAGGATGCTGAATGGCACGCGGTTCCAAATCTCTTGACAGAAGTTCAAGTGATGTTTCTAAGTAAATTAACTATAGATAACTTGCAATATAATATATTTCTTTGATTAATTCCGGGCCAGAACCACGTGTTTTTCTTACCCAAGAATAATGTAGTAGCTGGAATCCATAAGATGGTCAAGCTGATGGACAACATTGAAGGAGTGAATTTAATTCTTAGCTTGAAATTTGTCCATGCATGTTCTTCATGTTTGACTGGCACGAGCCTTGATCACATAACTAGAGTGACATGAACCTCATTTTCCATGTCACAAGTCGAATTTATCCTAGTTTTCTTTGAAAAGAAAGGCATCTAAAAGTTAAATCTCCATAGGATAAGAAACGATAGGCATGTTCGGTGCCATTGGATAACCAATAACTTAGAGAGTATTTAGAAATGTGGTGTAAATTATATTTTTAAAAGTTTTGATTTTTTTATTTAAAATAATTTTTTATATTTGTTTATATTATTTTAATATATTGATGTCAAAAATAATTTTTTTAAAAATAAAATGTTTTTATTTTAATATATTTTTAAATAAAAAATATTTTAAATTATTATTGCTATCATAACCAATAGTAAGGGTGGGAAAAAGAAAGAATAAAATTTTATTGCCTTTGAATTTCTAGTTTTTTCTTGCTAAATCTGTACACGTACAATTTCGATGCCATCTTAATAAATTGATTCACATTCTACATGTTTTAAGTCTTTTTTTAATCCCATATTTCCTACTATCTAGAGACTTTACCATAACTTCAAAATTTCTTAATTGATTTGTATGCTGAGATGGAGGGGGCCTAGAAATTTAGGTTTGGAGGGGAAAAACTAACAATAAATGAAGGGGGTATTTAAATGAAGAACTAAAATATAGGGCTAGAGTTAAAATATAAAAAAGTTTTAGAGGAGATCATTATGTTTGGCAATGCGATAATGATTGTTTTAAAATTTTCATACTAAAATACATGTTAATAATGTATTTTTATTTTTTAAAAATTATTTTTAATATTAAAATATTAAAATGATTCAAAATATATCAATGGTATTAAATTAAAAAAAAAAAAAAGGTTCCCGTTCTTGAGTGTTTGAAGGCTTCAGGGTGCTATGTCACCTCCAAAATTAAGCTATGGCTGCGGCCTAGGTCACACCCTCACTAAGGACACGAGGAAGGGTCGTGTTAATGTATACCTATTTGATCTTTTTGACCAATCAAATCTCTGGTACCAAACTTGCAATGTGCATCGTTTGACGACCTGTCGGTCAAACTTGCACTGAATGCAAAAGGATTCCGAATGCAATTATTGTCCTCTTAAACAGAAATGAATTTGGTCGTTTGCGGTCCATGGCCATGAATTTATTAAAAATTCTCAAGGACAGGTGTTCTTTTCGGCTATGTTTTCTGTACATGGATGAGGAAAACAAGCCAAGCGCTTCTTTGAACCGTCCCTTGCTCAAAGGGTACACTAAGATGCCAGCAATGCTAAAATGTTAACGTTAACGTGGATTACACTGTTCACTTTATATTTGATAGATTACTTTTATTATTTTACTTGAATTCAAAAAAGTAATTTAGATTATAGATTTAATAGTTTTATTAACAAAATTTTCTATACTAACAATTCATTTATAATTATTTTTTAAATAGAATCATGGACATAAAATATCTATAATATATCATGGACATAAAATATCCATCAAAAACCAAATTTACCCCCCCCCTCTCTCTATATATATATATATAATTTCGTTAGTGAATAAGAGTGGTATTTCTAATAATTCTTTCTTTAATTGGCATATCATGATATGATATGGACAATTAATTAAGTGGAGGAGGAACGAATTCAAAAGCTTAAGTAGATAAAAAAGGCCCCTACCTAGATTAGTTTTATTATTTTACTTGAATTCAAAAAAGTAATTTAAATTATAGATTTAATAGTTTTATTAATAAAATTTTCTATATATTTATAGCAATTCATCTGTAATTATTTTTTAAATATAATCATGGACATAAAATATCCATCAAAAAACAAATTTACCCCTCTCTCTTCTCTATATATATATATATAATTTCGATAGTGATTTAGAGTGTTATTTTAATAATTCTTTCTTTAATTGGCATATCATGATATGGACAATTAATTAAGTGGTGGAGGAACGAATTCAAAAGTTTTAAGTAGAAAAAAAATGCTTCTACCTAGGCAAGACTTGCAATTTGTAGGGCAACTAGCTAGGCAAAACAATGGACTATCCTCATTCCCTGCCAGCTGGCTGCGATGAGACGAGTTTGACCAGTATAGATGGACGATGGATCCTCCTAAATTTCCACTAGGTTGATGGACGGGTGTGGTATTTATGTAAGTACACGTGTATAGATTGTATGGATTACTGTGTATTTCAAATGGAAAGATTATCATCAACAGTATTCAAACTCTCTTGAATGATTTTGTGCTTTACCATCGAAAGTCAAGGCACCTTTAAGCCACCTCGGAGGTGATTGGCGTACCGTATGTACAGCATGTGCGACTCGAGAAATTGCATCTCCCCAACCCCATAAGAAGTCTAATCACCCGATATATCTTGTCATTGGCCGATTTTGAATTCGGAAATAGTCCTCACAATCTACTGTTTGACCAAATCTATCGACAGCTCAAAACACTGAGAAATGGCACGGATCTGCTGTGGGTTTCAAGTGCGTTCACATTTTTCAGCTGTAGATTTATGTTTTCAAAATAATAATCACTAAGAACCCTCCATCAATCTGTTCTCAATATGGTTAGAGATTGAAAACGTGTTTTTTTGTTCATATATTATAATAAGATTTCACATCCTTCTTGCTCAAGTAGAAAAACTCAAAAGGAAATTCATTGTTCTTATTATAATGTTCTATTTATAGCGTGTAAACAAAAGTTTTATTCAAATCTCTATTAACTTTTAGTATGATAACATGGAATGTTATTTCTAACAATATGTGATATGACTATAACTTATAAATAATATAAATGATAATATCAAATAGCATTTCTCTCGTAAATATATATTTTCAAAATAAAACTCACCATGATATTATAAGCTCGAAAATTAAATAATACTTTTTAAAAGGCCAATCATGTAGTGAATTTGGACCAGCATCATTATTGGCACCGAGATTATAGCTATGTATTCTTGGCTCAAAGCTCCCATATTGACTAGATACTGATAACTTAAATATCGTAAAAGCTATTTTTTTATTTTTATTTTATAAAAAGTTGTCTTTTCAACAAGAACCTTTTTTTTTTTTTTGAAAGTTGTCTTTTCAAGACAAAACTCTTTAAAGGGCTATAAGCTTGAACATGTGACGATACTATTTTAGAAGCCAACCATGCAGCCAATTTGGGCTAACGTCATTCCTAAACGTGAAAATTTCCTTTATTGTAATAATTGTTCGTATAAACCAATATAAATTGACAAGAGAAATTGTACAAATTTTATGGATAATTTTCTCCATAGGAGTAAAAAGTAATATGAAACAACAACCAAAAAATCTCATATAAAAAAAAATCCAATTTGATAATTTGACTAACGATTGATGTAGTTTTATTATTTTGGATCTTAATATTATTGATTTTTAAGATTACTTTTAAGTATTTTTAAAGTTTTCATAGAAAAAATAAAGCGATAATAATATAGAAGTGATTTAAAAAGCTTATTTTATTTATTTTAGATTTTATATGTAGTTGATAAACGAGAAGGTAATTCTCTATAAGGTTTTATTTAAGAGTTTATTTTTTTATTTTTTGAGATTTTCCTTTGCTATAGTCACTGATAATAGCATGTGATATATTGTGTGTATTCTTTATATATATTATTAATATAAGTTTTTGAATCAGTTTGCATGTATTTTAATTATTTTTATAAATTCTAAAATTAACAATTATATAAATTTTTAGTGGTCATTATATTAACAACTACATTATTCAAATATAATATCACAAAGAGAGTAAATTCTTTAGTTTCAAGTTTTTATTATTGAGCTATCTATTAGATGGTTCTTGTAGCATATTTTTAAAATTAAAGCTTGATGATTTTATTTTTAACTTTTTAAATTTTTTAGAGTTACAGTTATTATTATTATTATTATTATTTAATTTTTTCTTACTCATGTGAAGTTGTCAATGGGGACTCATTATTCCATGGATTTAGATAAATAGAAGATGATTTGATGGACAACCGTGCTTAACAATAGAAAGAAATGTCTTCGAGGAAGTAGACCCACTGATTGTTACAAGATCTTAGATCAATGTGCGTGTCTTTTCTCTAGGTTATAGAGTTACTCTAATTGTCACTAGATTTTATTCATCTTTTATCTCTTATACCATATAATTGTTTTGCTCCAGTTTTTTTTTTTTTGTAATGTATTATTTAAGGCTATAAAGCTCGTTATGTATTAGTACTGGTTTATTAATGGAATTTCTTATCTTTGATAAAACAAATTGAAAATAATATGAAAATAATTGAGAAATAGAATTAAATTATTTTTAGTTTTTAATAATTTATCTTCTAAGAGTTTCTTCAGTATTAATTTTTTTATTTAATTATAAGTGAGATGGGATTTACATATTAATATTGAAGATATGTTATAATGTTAATATTATATTAAAGATATATATAATAGTCAATTAAAACTTTTAAGGAGTTCGAACTTGTAAATATAACTATATATGAGTTGTTTATGAAGAGAAAATCTCTTTGATAAACACTTTCTCCCAATCTTTATTCTTGAACAGTCCAACATCACCAAAAAGGCAAAGACAGCTTTGTTATTTTTAATTACAGATTAATTTATTTCAATCTAAATGGTTAGAAAATAATATAAATTATATATTGAGATTTTATATAATAATTTAAGTTATTGGATTGAAATAGTTCTTTAACATGATATCAGAGCCTTGATGACCAAGCGATCACGAGTTCAAACCTCACCATTTATATTTATGTGATAAAAATTAAGCACAACTTGTGTAAATTTCAAGCCCAAAGAACTTTCACTTGAAGAAGTGTATTAGAGAATAATATAAATTATATATTAGGGCTTCACCTAATAACTTAAGCTATTGGGTTGAGATGGTTCTTTAACATAAACTCGCTTATTTAACAAATCTATATTACTAAATAAGTTCCAGCTAAAATAATATTTGTGTTTATTTTTAAAATCTCATGCTCAAACCTTTTTTATTGGTAAAAAAAATAATAATAGTTAATTGGTGTAATAACCCATTTTTACCCTCATTTCCTAACATATCTTAAAAATAATAAAAATAAACAAAAATAAAGAGTGAAACAACAAGTTGACCAAAATAAATAAAAGAGTGAGTCTCTCTCTCCAAAATAACTAAAAAAGATAGAAATGAAGAAGGAACTTGAGATAAAAAGGTAGATAAAGAGTGAGATACAAATAGATAAAAGGATAAAAACATTAAAAAAAAAATCATAGGAGAGCTATTAGATACCCAAAAAGAAGAAAAACCACAAGAAAAACTAGAGAGAACAAAAAAAAAAAAACAAAAACAAAGAAAAAGGCTTTAATAAAAGCTTTTGAGGCAAAAGTACAGAGAAAAAAAAAAAATTAGTGAATTTTTTTTTTGGCAAAATAGTCATCCTTTTATCTTTTTCCCGAAATCTCATAAAAAGAAAAAAAAATACCTACCTATTCTACATAACTTACTACCAGATTTAATAGTTTCACTAACAAAAGGTTTTGTTGGTATTTAAACTCACAATTCATCGATATGTATTTTACCAACAGGCTCAAGCACAAAACTAGCTCGTCAAAAAACATATCGCCGGTAATAAATTTACCGACGGATTTATAGACAGACAAAGTACGGAAAAAAAATTACCCGCTTCATTCCGTCGGTATTTTTATTAGAAAATTTGTCTATAACTAATAGAAATACCGTATGTAATTCAATTAAAATAAAAATAATAACTAAAATTAATCCTACACATTTAATTAAAATTGAACAACAAAATTGGAAAAACAATAACTAAAATTCAACAAAATAATAATAAAATATTTCAATAACAACTAAAATTCAACTAGACTTGCAAGGGAAGGACAACAAAATAATGTAGAGTTGACCGAGTGCAGAACATGTGAGAAGGACAACAAAATAATATAAAGTTGAATGAATATAAAAACATGTGGGTATTTTTGTTATAACCAAGAACTGACAGGGGAAAGATTTTTTTCACACATACAAAACTTAGATACTTCTCAATCACGCCTAGATTACATAAGTTTTTCATATCATTAAAAACTACTGAGTAAATAACATGGCACCAATCATATGATACGATGGATGGAGTGATGATGCACCCATCTGATAGTAAAGCCTGGAAAGAATTTAGCAATGTGTATCCCTAGTTTTTGGCGAAGACAATGAACACTTGTCTTGGGTTATGTATATACAAATTCAATCCATTCGGGTTATTTGTTGCTCTTTATTCTTGTTGGCCAGTGATATTCAAGATTTACAACTTGCCATAGGGAATGTGTATATGGTTGAAGTTTATGTTTTTATTTATTATCATACCCAACGAATAGTCTGGATCGAAATATAGATGTTTATCTTTGACTATTGATTGATGAGTTAAAGTAGTTGTGATCATCCGGGACTTTGACTTATAATGTATCGAGGAAACATAATTTTTTGATGAAGGCAGTTTTGTTATGGACTAATAATGATTTTTCAGCTTATGGAATGGTTTCTGGTTAGAGCACACATGGAAAACTAGTATGTCCATACTGTATGGAAAATAACAAAGCATCCACGCTAACAAACTGCGGTAAAGCATTTTTTTTTTTTTATTGTCACATGTGGTTCTTGCTAACGAATCACAAGTTTAGAAAAAATAGAAAGGATTTCTTTGTTGATAGAGTTGAAAGTGATGTTGCACCACCACTTCTTTTGGGTGAAGAATTGTATGACATCGTGTCGGAGTATGGTGATATTATGTTTGGTTTTCAATCTGGTAAGCAGAAGTTTTCTAGTTTTGGTTTGACCCATAATTAGGTAAACGATGTATTTTCTAGAAACTCTCTTATTGTAAGACCAATCTTCTCAGCCATAATTTTTATATCATGCATATAGAAAAGAACGTGTTTGAGAATATTTTCAACACGTTTATTGATGTGAAAGGGAAGACAAATGTAAAACCCCAATGAAAAAGAAAAGAATGGAACAAAAAGTGCTGGTGTAAACACTGGTGAAAAATCAAGGCTAAAATGAATATAGCTTTATTTTGTCACTTTAAAAATATAGAGTTGATTTATATTGGGTCACATGTTGCAAGCCTAAAACCAATTTTATCTTAAATAATAATGCACAATTACTTGTCTGCCAATGACTTAAAAGTTTGTGTTTTCTTGATGTACATGCCTCGAACATAGCAAGGTTGGTGAGTTTAGAGGATTGCAAATTATGTAGAATGAAGAGTCAGGACTTCTTCTTGTTTATGCAAATACTCATTTCATTAGCTTACTAAGATTTATTTTCAAAGGGGATATGAGATGCACTCACGAAGATTAGTCACTTCTTTAGAGATACATTCTCTAACAAGTTACAGACACAACACATGGAGAAGATTAAAACAAATATCGTCTAGACAACATGCAAACTTAAGATGATATACCTTCATTTTTTCCCGACTAGATAGAGCATCTACACAACCATTTGAGGTGAAAGTTGGAGGTCTGGTCAAATATAGATGTATGTATTCATTCAAGAGGTTAGGGTTTACACATGTATTATAATTAAAATTTTATTGTCCTTCTTTGCAATTTTTTTTAAAATAATTTAATTTCATACATGTACTTATTCAATCTTAAGAGAAAAGTAAAAAACAAAGCACATGTTGAGGCTTCGATATGCGAGGCATATATTATTGAAGAGATCTCAATATTTATCTTGTACTATTTTAAGTCTTAATTGAGAACAAGAATCAACTGCGTTTCAAAGAATGACAATGATGGAGAACTACCTCTGTGTGGAAACTTGTCAATATTCTATAATTTTAGATGACCCGTATCAAAAAATGTTGTGAGGGGAAAATATTTGTCAGAAATAAAATTAAGACAAGCATATATTTAATTGCGATGAACTGATACATTTTATTCAATAAGTATACTACTTAACATGACATTATTTTTGAACAATTTATCTATTATAATATCATAAACTAATGCATTGTTGAATTCCTTATAGGTAACAATGTCAATATTTACTATCTCAAAACTCATAACTTATTGAATCCTAAATCTTTCGATTATAAGATGAACAATTTTTCAAGTGGTTCTGAATACATGTAAGTACCGTTTAATTATTCTTATCTTTTGGGATACTTAATTTCATTTCAAATTTCTCGTTAATTGTTCATAGTTGTACTTCAAGTAACAAGTTTATCAATTAGAATGGAATGTTAGTGTTACTTTATTTTTACTATGTCTCGGTCCTAAAAAAAGGTGAAGTGCTACAACGGGTATTTCATCAATGGACATGTGTTTCATACTGAAGAATATGGGTAGAGTAGAGAGACATATATATAACAATGGAAATTATGTTAAGGGATCGACTTCTAATGAGTTTGAAGTTGACAACTATAAGAAGTCTAAAAAGGTTGTTGAATTATAATATCATAGTGAACAGAATGTAGTATTTTTGTTCAAATATTATTAGTATGACACCATTAATAGAGAAATCAGAGTAGATCCTCATCATTGTTTAGTTGAAATTAATTCAAATGCTAGATTCCACAACGTTGATGATGTCTTTATTTTCTCCAAGTAATGCCAGTAAGTTTATTACATATATACTCCTTTCTTTAGAAATGATCATTCAAGAGTTGATTGGTTATCCATAGTGAAAACCAAATCTAAGGGTCGTGTCGAGGGTGTTCAAAATGACAATGATGAATTAACTCTGGGAGATGATGTCTTTCAACTTGGTGAGTTAGTTGATTCATATCAAGTTGCTTCATCTAATGACATAAGAAAATTCAAATTTTCACATCGCTAAGAATATTTTTTGTGTAATGTTGACACTGAAGAATTAAATGATGTTTTGAGCTCCAATATACATACACAAGTCATTGAAAATAATAATGATGAAATTAATGTAGAAGATTGCGATGGAGATGAGGACGAGTCAATTGATAAAGAAGAAGATAATTCTGATTAATTTGCACAACACGAATGAGTAATGCCATAAACTATAATGTAATATTTATTGATGAAATTCATTTCAATGTAATGATAATGATGTTAATTTAATATTGAATGACAAGGAAATATTTATTTTATTATTATGATGTGAACTGGTTTTATTGTATTGCGTGTATAACTATGAATTTAATTATTTACAGGATAAATAGATAGGGAATATAAATATAAATTGGCATTAATTATTGTTTTACACTAATAAAAATACTGACAAATTATACATTACATACATGTATCTCATTATGATTTATGTGACAACCTAAAATAGATCTATAGAAGTATAAATGGATTTTAAAACGAAAAGAAAGCAAAAATGAAATTAAAAATGGGTCTGTCTTAAAGTCGGAAAAAGAAGAAATTGCAGAGAGCTTTCCCTTTGTGACTTCGCATGTTCTCCATGTGAAAGCCATAGCAAAATAAAATTGAGGGAGGCGAAGAGTGACAAACTACGAAGAGCGAGGAACTACAGAAGGTTTGTTCTGCTTTCTATACTTTCTTTTATCTTTGTTAAAAATTGTAAATTTTAATATATAAAACTTAGAAGGTGACCCGGGCATCACTTTCTCTCTACTATATTACTTGCAACGTGGCTCCCTATCATCTCCCTTCCACTTTATGCAGAGTCTGCTGCACTAATTGCAAGATAAAAACACGGGGTGTCAATTATTTAGAAATTGATCCATTAAAAACCGTGAATCAACAAATATAGGAAAAAAACCGATAAGAAAGTGAAAGCCCCCCAACCTTTTTGAAAACTTTGGGCTTGGAATTACTTGTGGATGCATATATTTCTAACATTTCTAAGTCAGAAAAAGATTCTGACATGAAAGAAAGTGTTTTGCCGTCATTTCATTAGAGAATGTCACAGATGATAGATATCCTTTAATCCTCCTATACAGCTTATGATTTGTAAATCTAGCTAGGTTTTCCAATCTGTAATATATATTTCATATGAAAGTTAACCAAGTTTCAGGATATACAACAAAAATATAATGGAAGAAACTACAATTAATCGTCGAGATTCAGGTTTCACTGCACTAAAAACAACAAGAACACACTAATTATTTAGCTAAATCTATATGTGTAAGTTGTAACCTTCATCTTCTTCAGTGGAATGAAATCCTCTGGCTTATGTTGAACGTTAAATTAAGACTTCCTCTATCTAGCTTATTAATTAGCAATACTAACTAATAAGCTCTCTTGTAAAGACGGTGAGCATGAGGACTGATGACAGGCGTCCACGTTTCGAAAGAAATGGCGGCTAAAAGAGCTAGCCAACCGGATGGAACCCTAGAGTCATGTCGGCTTGGAGCCATGCACATGTTCTGGTTATGTAGCAAGGTCAAATCTCCAAGCTAAGCAATACATCAGAACAGATGCGTGGTAGTGACAGCCAATAGAGAACCCTAAGATAACGATCTTGTTTTTGTTTTTTCTGTTTCAGACTACTGTTTTGGAATACGAGACAGCGAGAGAGATTGATTGAGGGAGACTAATCGAAAGAGCCAAAGCATATTTCCACCTTGAAGTGGATTTGATTTTAAGCCATGCAGTTGTCATCTTATCAACCACTGCCGCATCATAAAAACAATATCTGATGAACAATATCGATGCATAAAGGAGGAAGTGTATTTAAAAAAAAAAAAATACTAAGTGTAATTTATTTCCTTTCAAATTGACTGAGAGGCTAATTGAGAAACACTTTTTCAATTTTAATGTAAATAGACCAAGCTTGAAATTAATACGAGTAAAATGATTAATTTTTATAATTTTTTCAAAAAAAAATTATTTTCTTTCTTCTTTTTTTCTTTCTAGTAGAAGGATTATTAGCTTTAAAACTATACTTCTGAATTAATAGTTTTATTAATTTTTATTTATTTTTTTGGTGAAAGGTGATCAGAATTTTCATTATAATTTAGAGAGGTGAACACAAGTGGCAACACCTTATATATATACTTAAATGAAATTCGTATCATGGTCCTCTTCTTGTTAAGCACTAACATATATATACACACACACACACTTAAATGAAATTCGTATCATGGTCCTCTTCTTGCTAAGTTAGATGGTGTTTGGCACTAAAAATCAATCATATTTCAAAAAAAAAAAATTAATTTTTTTATTATTTTGATATATTATTGTAAAAAATAAAAATTTTAAAAAATATATATTATTTTAATATATTTCTAAAAAAAAAAAAACAATTCCACTCACATTTACAATAGTCAATCATCATGGCATCATTAGCATCTCTCTTTGTTATGAATAATGCTGGCAATTTTTCTTAATTTCTTATGTGTCAAATTTACAAGTTGATTTGGATAAACACCAAATGATTTTAATAAACCACGTTAATGGGTCTAGGCTAGACCGTCTAGCAACGTCCCGTAATTATTTTCTTATCATAGCTTTTGGATTGTCCTTGTTTGGTCTCATTTTACTAATTACAATTAACCTTTTTTGTTTGTTATTGTGATTTTTCTTCATAACAAGACACGTACATTATTATCATTATTATTATTATTTGGGCTGTAATAAGACACGTATATTATGTGATGTAGAAAGACGGTATCAAATCGCATTGACTTCTTTAGCTCCTTTGCTTCTCTTGCTTGAATTCTCTACCCTATAAATACTTACGCACATGTTTCTCAAAAGGAGTGAACTACTTGCCTTACCTCTCCTTCTCACCCTCC
Source organism: Populus tremula (assembly GCA_964019445.1). Lineage (NCBI taxonomy): Eukaryota > Viridiplantae > Streptophyta > Magnoliopsida > Malpighiales > Salicaceae > Populus > Populus tremula. The sequence continues at coordinate 44,633,563 of CAXHTJ010000001.1, forward strand.
TCTCTCTCACAAGTTAACAAATAAGATTAGCCCTTCAAATAATATCATGGGAAAATCTCCTTGTTGTGAGAAAAATGGACTAAAGAAAGGTCCATGGACAGAAGAGGAAGATAAAAAATTGATTAGCTACATTCAGAAACATGGCCATGGAAGATGGCGACTCCTACCAAAAAATGCAGGTATTCAAGCTAATTCTCCATTTTTGTGGCCTGTACAGAACTTTTGGTTGAGTGATGTTAGAGCTTAGAACTATCGTTTTTTTTTTTTTTCACCATCACTACTATCATAATAACTTGACTAATGCTTTTGTGATGTGAATTTAATTCAATTGTAGGACTCAAAAGATGTGGAAAGAGTTGTCGTCTTCGATGGACTAATTACTTGAGGCCCGACATCAAGAGAGGAAAGCTCTCATTTGAAGAAGAAGAGACAATAATTCAGCTGCACAGTGTTTTGGGAAATAAGTGAGTATATTTGTTTTTTCCTATCCTCTGCCTAACTTCTTTCTTCTTCTTTTTTTTTTTTTGCATTATTTGACTAAGAGACATTATCTATTTGGTAGTTAGAAGATTTTTACATGTTAGACAAAAAAATATTCTGTGCCATTTTGTAGTGATTGTTTTATTTCTCTCGGACTTGTCACCGAGTTAATTAACCATACATTTTCTGCACTATTTCCTCGGTGACTAAGTTTTTCTTCTGTTCACACTGTGTTAGGTGGTCTGCAATTGCTACTCGCTTGCCTGGACGAACTGATAACGAAATCAAGAATTATTGGAACACCCACATAAGGAAACGGCTACTAAGGATGGGAATCGATCCTGTGACTCATAAGCCACACCTAGATCTTCTTCAACTCTACTCGGTTCTCAACTCGACTGTCCACAACTCATCTCAGCTTAATATTTCAAGTTCGCTTGGCATTGGACCCATTTTGAACCCAGATCTCTTGAATCTAGCCACTCCTTACTTGTCCTGCCAAGGCAACTATATTAGCCAAGATGTCGGTCCAAGACTTGTTCAAGATAGCCAGGTTGGAAACAACCATGTTCAAAACCAATTTCAATGCTTCCAACCAAACGAGCTCCAAAACCAAATCCAAGCTTGTACAAACACACCAAGTGCTCAATTTCTATATGAAACCCAGATTAGTGCAGCCAATTTGGAACAACTTTCTTGTAACCCAACCAACTTTAGTTGTCAAAATTCTCTACGAAGTTCGTGGCACGCCAACGGAGAGAGCACTCCCGATATTTGTGAAAGTCTCATGTCAAACTACGTGTATCATGATTCTAATAATAAACCCATCACCAACAATATTTCCTTTGAGACACTACAAAGTTTGAGTTTCGGCTCGTTTCTGTCTACACCTTCGTCTAGTACAACTCCCTTGCGTTCTTCATCAACGACTTATGTCAATGTCAGCACTGAAGATGAGAAGGATAGTTACTGCAGCAATATGATGGTGTTCGACATGCCCAATAGCTTGGATGCCAGTAGGCTCATTTAGACAAAGGATGGAATGTTACATGTTTATTGATGTTCTATCTTTCCAGAACTAGATTCCCTTTTCTGATGCTTGGATTTCTTATTGTATTCGGATATGTTTATTGTTATTAAACATGTATATTTCTCAGTCAAACTATATATAATTTCTTCTTACAAGTGTTATATTCAAGAATACTATCAATACTATCAAGTAAAGCAAAAAACATAACAAGTACATACTAATAATAATAAATAAATAAAAACTTTATGTATCGGGTGGGATATCCAGCTGAATAATATACATGAATGAGTTAGAATAATAAACAGAATAAATCAAAAGGTCAGATTGAAAGAGAAAATGTGCATTGTTATTCGAACCAAAGTAAATATCAATTTGTTTCCGTAAGGTTTATACACTGTCTCAGCTTCATCTGAAATCGAAATTTCAATTCATTTCTAAAGTTTATAACAAATTTTAATATGTGTGTGTGTGTGTGTCCCCTCTTCAAAGGATGGCATGTTTCTTCCCATGGCAAATATGTCCACTGGGTGGGGAACGATTAAGAAAGAGGATTAAGGAGATTTGTTAACGAATTGAGAATTCTTGGTGATGTTGTGGTCCTGATTGATGATGTCTAATCAAATGATTCCTCAATTATTTATGTTAACATGCTTTTTCCATAGTCTATACGATTAGATATGGATTTAACTAAGCTACTATTGCTTCATGTTGAAAACTAACAACGTATTTGAAATTAAATTTTATATTGAATTGAATTTAATTTAATTTATAAACAAATTTGATTCAATTATATCATATTATAATTTTTATATTTAAAATAAAATACTAAATCATATAATTAAATTTAATTACATTGTTTGAAATACATATTGTGGAAATAAATTGAATTAATAATTTAATTTTAACTATTCTGCTATTGATTTAGAGATTATTTTTGTTATACAAATCTTCTTCTTCTTTTTTTGTTACAAGGACCCTTATATTTATTTAAAATGAAAAAAATATAGACATTTTAAAAAGATATAAATAAACTTAATTATCTCATATTAATTGTTTATTAAATATTTATTGAAAAATATATATTTGTTAAAATATAGATATTTTTTGGAATATTATTTACTTCTGCATATTTTTTATAAATTGAATTCAGTTAGAATTGAGAGATAGTCTTTGGTATAATTGTCATGGATGATTGATAAAGCAACCATCCCTTTGTATTTATACCTTTAGGGTTGTATATAATACAATTGTGGAATGTACTCCACATGATAATTATTCTTATTTGAGGTATTTACATATATATGGTCTCTTTCCTTAATACACCTCGTCAAGCTAAAGGTGGAGATTCCACCCGAAGCTTGGATTGAAATAAGCAAACGAGACTAGAGGGAGAGGCTTAGTAAGAACATCAACAGTTGATCTTTGGGAGAGATGAACCGTACCTGAATTTCTCTCTTAGCAATGTGATCACGGACAAAGTGATAATCAACTTCAACATGTTTAGTACGAGCGTGGAACACCAGATTAGCAGATAAGAAAGTGGCCCCTAAGTTATCACACCATAACATAGTCATGGATGAAGCAAAAATCTGAAGTTCTGCCAATAAAGATCGAGTCCATAAAATTTCAGCAGTACCATCAGCCAAGGTTTTGTATTCTGCTTCTGTAGAAGATCGCGCAATAGTGCGTTGTTTCCTGGATTTCCATGAGATAGAGGTAGAACCAAGGTACACAAGATAACCACATGTGGATTTTCGATCGTTAATACTGCCCGTCCGATCTGCATTTGTGAAACCATGAAGAGTCAAGAGAGAGTCCCGAGTAATGTGCAAACCATAGGTTGTTGTAGCCTGCAGGTAACGTAGGATATGTTTAATGGCAGTCCAATGATCCTCAGTAGGGGCATGCATAAATTGATATACTTTGTTGACTGCATAGAAAATATCAGGTCTAGTAAAAGTAAGATATTACATTGCCCCAACAATCTATCGGTACCGTGTCGGATCGAAGTGTAGAGTACCAGGCACAATTCCTAGTTTAGAGGAGGTAAACAGAGGAGTATCAACCGGTTTGTAGGAAGCCATACCTACTCGCTGGATAATATCGAGTGCATACTTGTGTTGACTTAATAAGATACCCATAATAGTAGGTTTAATTTCAATGCCCAAGAAGAAATGAACATAACCCAAATCCCGAAGCTTAAATTATGTTCACAATAAAGTAATCAATCTATGAAGCAAAGCTGAGTTATTCCCGGTTAGTAAAATATCATCAACATACACAAACAAATAAATCATGGCACCTTAAGAGAGAGAATAAATAAAGAAGTGCCAATCGTGGATACCTGAAATCCAATGGAGATGAGAAACTCGCTTAACCGGTTGTACCAAGCTCGAGGTGCTTGTTTCAAGCCATGCAAAGATTTATGAAGACGACACACTTGAGATGAAAGAGCAGAATCAACAAACCCAGGTGGTTGTGCCATGTATACCTCCTCCTGAAGAACATCATTCAGGAAAGCATTATGAACATCCAACCAATGTTATCAAAAACACATTTTAACTCGTAAAATCATACGATTTTACGAGTTAAAATGGACAAAACGTGTAAAACCGGGTTAAAAACTCGAAAACCATTAAAATCGGGTCAAACTCGGTCAAACTCGTACAAAATCTGTCCGACTCGTTAAAATCGGTAAAACCGGACCGATTTCACGAGTTTGCTGAAAAATTAAAAATCTGCTCACTGCTGAGTGCTGACTCCATCTCCTGATTTCATTGCGCCCCGACACTCCACCCATCCCTTTTCCCTTTTCCCTTTTCCCTTTTCCCTTTTACCTTTCCCCAAATCTCAAATTCTTATAATCTCAAGCCTCAACCCTAACAAATTAACATCAGCATTCAGCAGCACAGCCCCTGGTTTCACTCTGAACTCTCTACTCACCAGCAACGCAAATATATAACTAGGTTTGCTTGTTGCATTCTCATCTTTTCTGTCATGTTTTATTATGCAAAAGAGGGTCATGTCTTTTTTCTGGTTGTATACAGTGTTGTTTTTATTAATGGTTATAACTTATATCATGTGTAAAACATCACGCCAACTAAAACATCTCTGGCAAATGACAAATCAAGTCGTTTTACATGAAAAAAAAAGAAACAGAGATGTCTAATTGGTCACTTTTATCTTAATTTTAACACATATAAGACCGGCCTAGTCTAAATCGTTGGACCATCTCATGTGTAATTGTGTCTGGTATACAAAAAGACTTGAGTGCCTAATATCAAACAGTTCCTTATGATTATGGGTGTGTGTGTGTGTGTGTGTGTGTGATGAGCTAAGGCATTGAAAAATATTGAGGTTTTTGAGGGGTTTGGTTGCTGAAGAATTGAGAAGGAAAATGGAGATGGAACTGGTTTGCATTTAATTGTTGCTTTTTGTTGTTTCAGAAACGTGAAAGGGGAAAAAAAGAGAAGAAAACACCCCATTTTGATAGTCTTTATTAAGCTTATTGAAGAGAACAATTTCTTTTCTTTTCTGTTTTGCAGATAATTTTTTAGGAATAAATTTCCATCTACCATTAGTCTAGGTTTTTTGGAGCAACGGGCAGTCTGTTCCTGCACCAGTTTTGAATGGATTGTTAGCTTTCAAAACCCTTTCATCTCTATTCCATGTTATCAACTAAAAGCATGGCTTTGTTTTCCTATGTGGCATGTCAATGGTTTCTAATAGCTTATTCTTAAATTTCATCTTTGTTACAGCATTGATTTCTTAAGAACATATAGAGGGATAAAGGGAAGTGGAAAGTTAGGATTTTGTCATTGCATTTTGTGTTCTTCTCTGCATAAAGAAGAGACATTCATTAAGTTATTTATGATGGGTTAATTAGTTTCTTTCTTATGATGTATGATTGTTAGTAGAGATGAGATTGCTCTTATTTGTTGCTTACCATAGATGTAGCTGACAATACTAATCCAATGCATGATGCTCTTATGCATGGTAACATGATGAAACAACTGCTTCACTTTGATATCAATTCACAAATTGGAAGTTGCATGTCTCTTGGTGCTATGTGTATTGGAACAACAATACATAACATTGAGATGAACCCTACTCAAGGTGGGAAATTGGTTCGAGTTGCAGGTACAGTGCAAAGATTTAGAAAAAAAAAATTCCTTACGATTTTATGATCCATTTTTACAATCCGAGTTTATTTTGCATTTTCCATGTCGTGTCAAAAATGTGTTTTTGACAACCTTGCATCCAACTGGTGAATGTTCCAACCATATGAGACAACAATAGTGAGCACAAGGCGAACCATTGTAGGCTTAACCACCGGGCTAAACGTCTTCAAATAATCAATCCCCTCTTGTTGAGAGAAGTCGCGGGTGACCAACCGTGCTTTATATCGATCAATCCGACCATCAGCGTGTTGTTTAATCTTGTACACCCACCTACTGCCAATCACATTCATAGACGGATGAGAGGGAACCAATGACCAAGTCTGATTAGAGTGAAGTGCCTAGATTTCATCCTGCATGGCATTATGCCAAACCAAATACCTGTTGACATCCTTAAAAGACAACTACTAATGTTGAGGTAAAGATGCAACCCATGAGGTAGTCGCAACACTGAAATTGGCATCTTTGGATGGATGTGGGTGAAGCACTATAGGACGTAGTCGGGCCGGCTGGGATGGAGTGGAATCAACACTGGCTAGGACTTGCTGAAGAAGGAATTTAGACAAATCAACATATAATTTAATTCCATGAAGGGAATCAGAGGAAGAACCTGAGGGTGAGGAGCTCAATATATGTGTAAACCAGGAGGGAGAACCAATTGGAGAACCTGCAGGGGTGACCGTCACAATAGGTAACCAGCATGGGAAAAACTAGGGGAGCTAGCAAGGACGATGGACAATGCATACGAGAGTGGCGAATCTGAAGCATGATCCTAATAATAACATGCAAAAGATGGTAAGGGAGCCAAATGAGATATAGAGGGTGTAGGGGGTAGTGGTGGAAGGGCTGGAGATGGAGGCTATGGATGGTATAAAGTAACCGGTAGAGTGGCAGCAAAAAGGTGTGTAGGTGGGACTACAATCTATTCAAATTTACCAAGAGAAAAAATATGTTCATGAAACCAGACATGATGAGCAAGATATATACGTTTAGATGACAAATCAAGACATCAATAACCTAAATGAGAGTTAATATATCCTAGACACAAGCAGACGAACAAAAATCTAACTTATGAGTATTGTATGGACGGAGAAATGAAAAGCAGAGACATCCAAACATACAAAGAAAAGCATAATCAGGAGATGATTTTAAAAGACATTTGAAAGGGGTCTTATGATTAAGACCTGGAGTGGGCATGCAATTAATCAAGTAAACAGAACTTTCAAAAGTATAACTCCAATATTTAAGTAGAGCAAACATTGCCTAAGAAGAGTAAGCCCAGTTTCAATAATATGTCTATAACGATGTTCAACCATGCCATTTTGTTCATGGGTGTGCGGGAAGATCACACGGTGATGAATACCAATTGTTTTAAAATAAGTATTGAGTTTTTTATATTCACCACCTCAATCTGTTTGAATAGATTTTATTTTTAAAGAAAATTAACGCTCAACAAGTGCTTGAAACTGATGAAAAATATTAAAAACATTAGACTTAGTAACAAAAGGATAAAACCAGATAAACTTTGTATGAGCATCCACAAAAATAACAAAATAGCGAAAGCCATCAAATGACAACACAGGGGAGGGACCCCAAACATCACTAAAAATTAAATCAAGGGGAGCTTGAGTTTGATGACCTGTAGTTTTTAGAGTTAGACAACACGACTTGCCTAGAGGACACACAAGACAATTAAAATTAAAATGATTTGACGCACATGACACCTTTTTATTTTTCACCAAAAAATATAGGATGCATGAACTGGGATGCCTAAGTCGACAATGGCAGACATCAGCAGAAGTAGAGAGACATGTAGATGAGAAAACCTGAGGCAACGACGTTGCAGACGACTCGGACAAAACATATAGATCATCTCTACTCTAACTAGAAAGAAGCACTTCCTTTGTCATGAGATCCTTAACATAAAATAGACAAGAATGAAATTCAAAAAACACATTATTCTCAAGGCAAAACTTTTAAACAGACAGCAGAGGTTTTTTAATGGTAGAAACATGTAAAATATTGGATAAAGTAAAGGTTTGTTTCGGTGAATGAATTTTAGAGTGAGCAATATTAGAAATAACAAGGCCCTTATTATCACCACTATGCAGATATCATTACCAAGGTAAGTTTCTGAACTCGTCATACTGGTAAGATCTGGCGTTACATGATGATTTACACTCATATCAGGAGACAATGTCACAGGAGACGTTGTAGGGGCATTATTAAACGCAAGATTGGCATTGGCTTACAGTGGATGATTAGCCAACTTAGAACACTGCTGAGCATTATGCCCATATTCATAACACGGCTGACACTTTACGTTGTGATTAGACCCACCAAAATGATTACCTTGCTGCCCAAACTATCATGTTGTCCAAGAGGGAGAACCAAAGGAGAATTGGTGTCCTTGTTGTCCAAATTGATGACTTGAGTTATAACTGTCATTGACATGATTTCCACGATACGCATTGTTATGATTATTATTTTTCCAGCCCCCACGAAAACGACTCGTCTAGCAGTATTGACACTAGAGTGATGCTGCACAAAGAATCTAGCAGGTTGGAGAGCAACTTTGTGAAGAAATTCATGTTTAAGAAGATTGCTATGAAGATTAGTGTAGGAGATAGGATCAGCCTTAGTAGACAAGCTGGTTACTAGATCTTTGAAGTCGTTGTGTCACCCTCGAAACATATACAGGTTAAATTCTGCTAAGGAGATTGGTCTGTCAGCCACTACAAGTTCATCAAACAAAGCCTTTTCCTTCTACAAGTAGGTGCTGGCAGAATCATCATGCCGGTGTAAATCTTGGAGAGAACTATAAAGTTGCATAATTCTTGAATTTGAAGGAGAGGCAGGAGTTATTTCCACTGTTCTACAGATATCATAGGAGGTGTTACAATCCACAACCAAATGCAAAACTTCCACCAAAAGAGAGGATAAGAGGGCACTCATGATTAAGTGATCTTGTTGCTTCCATGTCAAGTATGCATAATTGACAGAGGGTGAAGATGCCGCATCAGATTCTAGATGAGAGGGAGTACATGGTGATGTGCCATCAACAAAAGGGTACACTTTTGGCCCAAAAGGAACGATTTCAGATGCATCCTCTAATACAGAAAATTGGTGTTGGAGAGTTTTAAAGAAATTACTTGTTGCATGTTGGGAAGAGATATAATGGCAGCAATAGGAGTGAACGCACCATAGGTGGTTGTTGGCACCACAAGGGAGAAAAAGGATTGAAGTGCTAATACAGCAACTGCAGAGTGTTGAATATCTTGATTATTTATAGAATAACAAATGAAGATAAGTATAAGAGTGTTGAAGGGATAACGGATGAAATAAGAGAAGAACAGAAGCAACAATGCTGGTTAATTTTCTAGTTGATAGGAAGAAGAGAACTTGATGTGAGGGAGAAGGATGCTGGACAATATTCAAGCTCTGATACCAAGTTAGAATTGAGTGATAGTCTTTTGTATAATTGTAATGGATGATTGATAAAGCAACCATCCATTTGTATTTATACAGTTAGGGTTGTATACAATACAATGGTGAATTGTACTCCACATGATAATTATTTCTATATGAGGTATTTATATATATATATATATATATATATATATATATATATGGTCTCTTTCCTTAATAAATTCCATTTTGAATTCAAATAAATACTCTCAAAAAAATTTTAAATATAAAAATTGATTTAACCATGTGAATCGAACTTGAGTTTCAAATAGACTGTAAAACACAAAAGTATTTGAATATTACATGCTCTTATTCATTAATATCCAACACTCTTTAATTTTTGCATACATAGGTTTTTATATTCATACGGAGATTTCAACTTCTAACTATTATAATGTAACAAGAATTCTAATAACTAGTTAAACAAAAATTCTTGTTCATCAGTCTAACACAAATCCCTCTTATTTTTTTAATCAAGCAGTCCTACTTAAATTGAAATTTCAACAAATATCTAACATTCTCTTCCTTAAACTAATATTCTTAAATACCTAACTTAACAATGACCAACTCTCCTTTAGATTAGGTATTTTTTAGTGCAAACATCTACTTGATTGATGAGTGTCTTCTCAAACTAATATTCTTATACTTAGAAAAGAAGACACTCTCAAATTGGAGTCCTTTACAACGGATACACAAGTTTTCAGCATTAATTACATATAACTTGATAATATATTTTTTAATTCGATAATTTACGGGCTAAAATCAGATTTTGTAAATAAGTTTTACCATGTGGAGTATATCTTGCTTTTACTAACAAGTGACATTTTTCTTAACCTTCTTTCATGTGTAAAATAAAGGTTATCTAGTATAATTTCTTCTTCTTTTTATAATGCATCTTATTATTTGCTTCATTGCTCAGTACTATTGTTGTAACCCATTTTTGGGTCCCCATGAAAAATAAAATAAATAGCCAAAAGAGTTTAGAAAAAATAACAGGAGGCAGAAGCGCTCAGAAAACAGTCATAAAATTGGTCAAGGAATTTTAAAAATACAAGGATTGAATTTTTGACAAATATTCTTAAAGGATGAAAGCCCTATTGAGAAGGAAAATTTGAATTTTGAGGAGAAAAGCCCAAATTTGGATGTTTATGGATTTAATTGGTTTTTATTTGAATTTATAGAAGATTTGATTGCAAGAAAATTGATTTTTAAGTCAATTTGGGCTTTAATTAGAAGAAATTTAAGTTCTGGGGCCAAAATATATTTTTTAGGAATTTATTGGGTCAAATCAGGGGCTTAATTGAATAAATATTGAAGTTTAATGGCCAATTAGGGGTTTAATTGTGAAAAACCGAAACCAGGGACCAATTTGGAAAAACCGGGTAAATAGAGGGGGCTGTTTTGCTTTGGATCAGGGGCCTAATTAAAGAAATTGGAAGTTTATTGATCAATTGAGGGCTTAATTGCATAAATCAGAGGCCAATGACCAAAGTGAAAAACGCGGCCAACAAGAGGGACGGGGACCGAATTGGAAGGGACGCAATTGAAATGATTAAAGATGATTAAGGACTGATTCGCAAAAGCATTATGGCGCCTTTTTTTAAATGAAACGGCGCGTTTTATCCAAAACGACGCTTTTTTATACATAGAAAAAAAAAATAAAAAAAATTGAAAGACCGAACGGTGCCGTTTTGAACGGCATTGTTCCCCTTTCTTCTTCCCCTTCCCCGAACCTGCAACAGAAGAAAAAAGTATATTTTTTTTGAAAAAAAGCTTCCCGCTCTCTCTCCCCTACATCTCCACAGCACTACCCGAAGCCCCCACACCGTGGGACCACCGACCAAAGGCATTGGCCGACCACCGGCCGAAAGTAGAGAAACGGCCTTGCTATCGCGGGTGGTGGCCGACCAGCCACCCGCGAAACCCGCTCCAAGGCGCACTAACAATGGTCCCCCACACCTGTTCTGCCCCTATAAATGGAGAAGAAGACAGAACAAAAAAAAGAAAAGAGAAGAAAAAACCGAAGGGAGGAGAGAGAGCGAACTGAACACTTGGAAACAGCCGCAGCGCCGCCGCCCAGAGCCTCCGTGCACGAGCCACACCACCGCCAGCGACCGCCTCCTCCACGCCACGTACATTTTCTTCTCCCCCCCTGTTTTCTTTGTTTTTTGCAGGTATTTGCCTCCTGCATGCATTCTGCATGCAGGAGGCGGGGGGAGAAAATTAATTCTCCCCCCCCCCGCTGGGCCTGGGGCTGCTGGGCCAGCCTTGCAAGTCTGGGCCGGTCTTGGCTCAGACCGTAGGAGTTTTTCGGGCCGAGATCGGCCCACTTTTGTTTCTCGGGCCGAGATCGGCCCAATGTCATTCGGGCCGAGATCGACCCGTCTCCTTTATAGGGGCTGAGCCTGGCCCATTCACTTGGGCCGGCCCAGCCCCATAATATATTATATATTATTATAAATTATAATATATATGTGTGTATATGTTATATATATAAAAAATATTTATAAAAAATTCTGAAAAATATAAAAAAAAATGTTGTTATTTTCCTTTTATATATATATTTTTTAAGGGGGTTTTTATTTTTTTTTATACTATGGAGGTATAAATTCAGTATTTAAAATATTTGATTTTCGTCGAGACACCCGAAATTTTCAAAGATAAATTTATTTTTTGCTTTCAAAAATTTCTAAAATTCCTTAAAAATATTGTTGATTTTTTCCCTTACATCTTTTTAAAATGACTTAATATTAGTTTGTATTTTTATGCTGTGGAGATACAAATTCAGTATTAAAAATACCGATTTCGTCAAAAAAAAATATTGTTTTAAAAAAAAAAAATATTTTCTTGCGTGTTGCATACGGCCAATACTCTAACATGTTTTGAATGTTTTTTTTATAAAAAAAATATATTGGAAGCTTCGAAAGTGTGTTTTCGCATAGATTTCTTAAACACAAATTATTTTCTTGCATTTCTGGATTTTACAACATGTTTGTAAAACTCCAAAGGGTATTGGCCAATATTCCAAAAACTATAAAAATCTTATTTTTGGAGAGGGAATTTATTTATTATTTACCGCTAATGTTTGGATAAAGAAATCCTTAAAAGGATGAATATCCAAAATATTATTGGGAGTAATAAATCCGCACACATTCTTGAAAGAAGCCTTGATTATAATCGAGGACATTTCAAAATTTAATTTTTTTTATTATTATTCCACGATTTATGAGTCGCAAACTTTTGAAATACTAAGGGAAAAATGAGCTTTCAAAACACATGGAATCTCCTTAGATTTCTATCCAAAATCAATTGACGAGCTTAGAAAATACCAACACCATAGCAATTATAAAGCAAACCAAACACCAAGCAGCTTACCTTAGGTAGGGCGTACTAGGGGTGCTAATACCTTCCCTTTACGCAACCAGTCCCTTGCCTTAGAATCTCTGAAAGACCAGTTAGGGTTCCTAGTGACCAAAATACTAGGTGGCGACTCCAAAGAACCAAATCAGCAAAACAGAACAAAACGAAAGTCGCCAGTCGAATGTCGCAAAACAAATTTTTGGATTATTTTTTTGGGGTGCGACAGGATGGCGACTCCACTGGGGACCCTTGGACTAAGCTTGATTTGTTTGTTTATGCTATGTGTTATTGGTTTTTGTTTTCTTATGATGCTTTGTTTAAAAGCTAAAGTATATATCTTTACATTCTATCATACATGGCATAGTCATGCATCACTTTATTATTATTATTATGTTTTGGAGTGCACACACATGTAAACTTTAAGAATAAGTGGGGGACTAGCAGCTTGCCTTATGACTTGAGTCAAGGTTTAAGTTTGTGTAAACCCCAACTCTTTGCTGAGTGTTTAGACTGATTGTGATTGGTACACGTACCATCCCACTATCTGCTAGACCTCCATATCGCCTTTACGAAGGTGGTCACTGGAACAGCAAGAGACCCTCTTTTAGAGACCCAAGTAGTAAAACTACCCTATGTCTCACATAGAGGAACTAGAACCTATCCTTAGGGTGTATGTTCCATTGTATCTTTTGCATCAAGACAAGTCTAAACCCCAATGCATTTTGAATTGCAGGACTTGTGAACGAAATGGCCATCATCACTAAATCATCACGAAATGGCATTTTTCAATCATGTATCCATCACAATCATACATTTTTCTCATACATCTATGCATGCATCTGCAGATTAAGAAACATAGGTCCCCCTTCTAGAATCCACAACACTCGACAAAGATCAAGAATGGAAAACGAAGAAAGAGCTCACTTAGAGTCGCACTACCAGACCGAGTTGGAATCCGTGAAAAATGAAGTTTCTCGACTGACCAATCTGCTCGAGCAACTTTTAAGAGCCAAAAATGGGGAGGGAACGTCTACCCAACCACCTATAGGAGCACCATCAATTCATGTCCCGGGGATATCTCAGAACTTGGGGGCAGATTCAGTGACGGGGCAGCACTTTGCACCTACCATTCCCATTCAGCCCCCTCAAGCTCACATCACAAGATGGGCCTTCCGATAATAGGTCCACCGGATTTATGAACGATGACAAGATATCAGCCTTGGAAGAAAGGTTAAGAGCAGTCGAGGGAAATGACTGGTTTGACCCCATGCGAGCGTCTGAAATATGCTTGGTACCAAACATCACGGTACCAAAAATTTAGGATACCGGAGTTTATAAAGTACACTGGGTTGGAATGCCCAAACACTCACCTTCGATCTTATTGCAATAAGATGGCTGAGGTGATTCATGACGATAAGTTACTGATCTACTTTTTCCAAGACAGTCTATCGGGGTCGGCGCTAAGTTGGTACATGAGGCTGGATAATGCCAAGATCAAGAAATGGAAGGATTTAGTTGAGGCTTTCCTTAAGCAATACAAGTTCAATTTGGAAATTGCTCCAGATCGAACGAGCCTTATGTCAATGGAAAAGAGAAGCCAAGAATCAGTAAGGGCTTATGCGCAAAGTGGAGGGACGAGGCCATGCATGTGCAACCCCCTTTGATAGAAACGGAGATGGTGACTTTGTTCGCCAATACATTCAAGGCACCCTACTATGAGCATTTAATGGGTAGCTCATCTCAACATTTCTATGATGTTGTACGCATAGCGGAAAGAATAGAGCAAGGGATTAAAGCTGGACGCATAATTGAGCCATTGGAGACAAAGGGTTTTTTCGGAAGAAAAATGAAAGGTCCCGTTAACAACTTCGAAGGTGGGTCCAATGACAAGATAACAGATTCATATAACCCACAAATACCTACCTCTCATGTGGCCCACATAAACTTTAACAAACCTTTTTCCCCTAATCGAGCAAATGGCCAGTCAAACACCCAAAACAACCACCAAAGACCAAACACAAGATACATTTCAGAACAACTACCGCCATTACCCATGCCTCTGAAGGACATATATGCCAAACTACTGAGCATTGGACAAATAGCTCCTATCCCTACATTACCACTACAGCCACCATTCCCCATCTGGTATAAGCCCGAGTTGACTTGCGAGTACCATGCTGGTATTCCCGGGCATTGTCTTGAAACGTGCTGGTTTCAAGAACAAGTTGTTGAAGCTCATCAAGATAGGATGGGTGTCATTTGAAGACACACCCAATATCAGTTCAAATCCATTGCCTGGTCATGACAAAAGTGATAGGGGATAAAGGTTGGAAAACCTTGGTCAAGATCGTCAATAATGAAGAAGGCGAGATCGAAGGAGAAGACAAGGAAACGCAAGTGGGGAAGGAAGATGAAGCATTGCCTCGGTTGACTTTCCACACACTAGAAGAAGTTTCAGAACGGGTTGACCCAAGAACTTCTCGTAGTTTTCAAAATGTAAAACAACTTTATTTGCCTTAGCATGTTTTTGTCATTTGCTTTTGTCTTTGCTTTTATTTTCTCTAGTGGCATTCAGAGCTCATATTGTCAGCCAGATTTTTGTGTTTGTCTTTGAGCTTACCTTTTCTTTAAATAAATGATGAGTTTATGCATTTTTAACAAGTTTGAGTGGTTACAAATAAAGTATCATAAAATGGTTTAATATGAAATTTAAGAAAAGCTAACCCTAAATACAACCCTATCTCTGATAGCATAATAATGCATGGATAAATGTTAAGTGGTCACTTTATAATTTCTTAATTTTAAAGAATAGAGTTTATCAACCATAACAATGTGCATTTTGAAAAAAAAAAAAAATCATTATCTATTCACTCACTAAAAAAGTTTATCACGGCTGAATGAATTGCTTCTCTATATAAAAACCCAGACTAATATCGCACCCCTATACTGGGGGCAAGACGAGATGTTTTATGAAAAGTTTTACGATTTGAAAGCTAATTTGAAAACCAAGCTAAAGCATTTGACAAAAGCATGACAAAGAGGCAAATACAAGTCATACATTTTGAGAAAAGGACTACTTGAAGAAAGTCAAAGACTTTTTCTCCAAGAATATGATAGGCAACACGAGAGATGAATCCAGCATACGACTTCAAAAGCAAGTTCATGTTAAGAGGGAGTCCATGAACTAGAAGAAGAGGATGGGGCCTATGTTTCAAAACCAGGTACGAATGCATGCATTGCATCTAATCATAAATCATTGCATATATGTTTTTTTTGGATCGTTACAGGAGGAGATCTTAGCGCATTCCAACAAGATTATGGACGAAGAAAGAATCATTGAGTTGATTCTAGAACAACAAGAAGAGAAGATAATGGTTTTCAAACCCTGCCAGCAGGAAGAACGACATCGATAGCATTCGGTAAAAAGGAATCGCCAGATGTGATTCCAAGTTGTTGAGATCGCCAGAAGGGATCTCGTATTTCGATGGAGGTCGCCAGAAGGGACCTCATATTTCAGTTTTGAATAAAAGGAATCACCAGATGGGATTCCAAGTTGTTTGAGATCGCCAGAAGGGGTCTCGTTTTCGATATTCATCAATGGAGGTCGCCAGAAGGGACCTCAAATTTCAGCTTTGGTATAAAAGGAATCGCCAGATGGGATTCCAAGTTGTTTGGCTAAAGGAGATCGCCAGAAGGGATCTCATATTTCGATGAAGGTCGCCAGAAGGGACCTAATATTTCAGCTTTGAATAAAAGGAATCGCCAGATGGGATTCCAAGTTATTTGAGATCGCCAGAAGGGATCTCGTACTTCGACATTCATCAAGGAAGGTCGCCAGAAGGGACCTCATATTGAAACCATTTCTTAGAAAAGCATGGAGTTTACTAAGAATTCTTCCCCCTGGGTAGGTCACCCATACAATGAGACCATTATTTTTCTTGGGTAGGTCACCCATACAATGAGACCATCATTTTTTGGGTAGGTCACCCATACAATGAGACCATTTTTTTTCCTGGGTAGGTCACCCATACAATGAGACCATCATTTTTCCTGGGTAGGTCACCCATACAATGAGACCATATTTTTCTGGGTAGGTCATCCATACAATGAGACCATCATATATTTTTTTTACCTGGGTAGGTCACCCAAAGAATGAGACCACTCTTTCCCTTTTCCATTTGGGCAGGTCACCCATCATAATGAGACCACACACACATTTTTTGTATTGGTTATGGGTAAAGGAATCGCCAGATGGGATTCCAGGTTAAAGGAGATCACTAGATGGGATCTCGGATGGATTTCCATGTTGATCAAACTAAAGTAAGAATTCAGGGGATCACCGGATAAGGATCTCGGGATGACTAAGTTTTGATCATAGTTTTTGGGCTAAGGTGGATTGTTGTAAAAGACAAAGTTTCAGATCATTTAAGCTTCGACCAGATCAGTTTCGGGATTGCCGTTTTGGGTTTATCTTTATAACACTTACTACGCAAAATCCATGCTCCGTAAGTATTATATAGAGGGGGCATCTGTTGTAACCCATTTTTGGATCCCCATGAAAAATAAAATAAATAGCCAAAAGAGTTTAGAAAAAATAACAGGAGGCAGAAGCGCTCAGAAAACAGTCAGAAAATTGGTCAAGGAATTTTAAAAATACAAGGATTGAATTTTTGACAAATATTCTTAAAGGATGAAAGCCCTATTGAGAAGGAAAATTTGAATTTTGAGGAGAAAAGCCTAAATTTGGATGTTTATAGATTTAATTGGATTTTTATTTGAATTTATAGAAGATTTGATTGCAAGAAAAATTGATTTTTAAGTCAATTTGGGCTTTAATTAGAAGAAATTTAAGTTCTGGGGCCAAAATATATTTTTTAGGAATTTATTGGGTCAAATCAGGGGCTTAATTGAATAAATATTGAAGTTTAATGGCCAATTAGGGGTTTAATTGTGAAAAACCGAAACCAGGGACCAATTTGGAAAAACCGGGTAAATAAAGGGGTTGTTTTGCTTTGGATCAGGGGCCTAATTGAAGAAATTGAAAGTTTATTGATCAATTGAGGGCTTAATTGCATAAATCAGAGGCCAATGACCAAAGTGAAAAACGCGGCCAACAAGAGGGACGGGGACCAAATTGGAAGGGACGCAATTGAAATGATTAAAGATAATTAAGGAATGATTCACAAAAGCATTCTGGCGCCTTTTTTTAAATGAAACGGCGCGTTTTATCCAAAACGACGCCGTTTCATACATAGAAAAAAAAAAAAAAAAAAGACCGAACAGTGTCGAACTATGTTTTTTTTGAAAAAAAGCTTCTCGCTCTCTCTCCCCTACATCTCCACAACACTACCCGAAGCCCCCACACCGTGGGACCACCGACCAAAGGCATTGGCCGACCACCGGCCGAAAGTAGAGAAACGGCCTTGCTGTCGCGGGTGGTGGCCGACCAGCCACCCGCGAAACCCGCTCCAAGGCGCACTAACAATGGTCCCCCACACCTGTTCTGCCCCTATAAATGGAGAAGAAGACCGAAGAAAAAAAAAAGAAAAGAGAAGAAAAAACCGAAGGGAGGAGAGAGAGAGGAGACCGAAGAGAGAGAGCGAACTGAACACTTGGAAACAGCCGCAGCGCCGCCGCCCGGAGCCTCCGTGCACGAGCCACACCACCGCCAGCGACCGCCTCCTCCACGCTAGGTACATTTTCTTCTCCCCCCCTGTTTTCTTTGTTTTCTGCAGGTATTTGCCTCCTGCATGCATTCTGCATGCAGGAGGCGGGGGGGAGAAAATTAATTCTCCCCCCCCCGCTGGGTCTGGGGCTGCTGGGCCAGCCCGATGCTAGCCCAGCCTTGCAAGTCTGGGCCGGTCTTGGCCCAGACCGTAGGAGTTTTTCTGGCCGAGGTCGGCCCACTTGAGTTTTCGGGCCGAGATCGGCCCACTTTTGTTTCTCGGGCCGAGATCGGCCCAATGTCATTCGGGCCGAGATCGGCCCGTCTCCTTTTTAGGGGCTGAGCCTGGCCCATTCACTTGGGTCGGCCCAGCCCTATAATATATTATATATTATTATAAATTATAATATATATGTGTATATGTTATATATAAAAAAAATATTTATAAAATGTTGTTATTTTCCTTTTATATATATATTTTTTAAGGGGGTTTTTATTTTTTTTTATACTATGGAGGTATAAATTCAGTATTTAAAATATCTGATTTTCGTCGAGACACCCGAAATGTTTTAAAGATAAATTTATTTTTTGCTTTCAAAAATTTCTAAAATTCCTTAAAAATATTGTTGATTTTTTCCCTTACATCTTTTTTAAATGACTTAATATTAGTTTGTATTTTTATGCTGTGGAGATACAAATTCAGTATTAAAAATACCCGATTTCGTCAAAAAACAATATTGTTTTAAAAAAAAAAAATATTTTCTTGCGTGTTGCATACGGCCAATACTCTAACATGTTTTGAATGTTCTTTTTATAAAAAAAATATATTGGAAGCTTCGAAAGTGTGTTTTCGCATAGATTTCTTAAACACAAATTATTTTCTTGCATTTCTGGATTTTACAACATGTTTGTAAAACTCCAAAGGGTATTGGCCAATATTCCAAAAACTATAAAAATCTTATTTTTGGAGAGGGAATTTATTTATTATTTACCGCTAATGTTTGGATAAAGAAATCCTTAAAAGGATGAATATCCAAAATATTATTGGGAGTAATAAATCCGCACACATTCTTGAAAGAAGCCTTGATTATAATCGAGGACATTTCAAAATTTAAATTTTTTTATTATTATTATTCCACGATTTATGAGTCGCAAACTTTTGAAATACTAAAGGAAAAATAAGCTTTCAAAACACATGGAATCTCCTTAGATTTCTATCCAAAATCAATTGACGAGCTTAGAAAATACCAACACCATAGCAATTATAAAGCAAACCAAACACCAAGCAGCTTACCTTAGGTAGGGCGTACTAGGGGTGCTAATACCTTCCCTTTACACAACCAATCCCTTGTCTTAGAATCTCTGAAAGACCAGTTAGGGTTCCTAGTGACCAAAATACTAGGTGGCGACTCCAAAGAACCAAATCAGCAAAACAGAACAAAACGAAAGTCGCCAGTCGAATGTCGCAAAACAAATTTTTTGATTATTTTTTTGGGGTGCGACAACTATATTGAGCTTTCTTTTACCGGTAAAGATTTCTTCAGGCAAATCAGATTTCGTTTTTTTCTATAAACAAATAGTGATCTAATTTAAGCATTCTTTTCATCTTATCGATCCCAGATGATCAATCTTCATTTTCCCCTAAAACGACTCTCACGTTAACTCATCTAAGATCTTTGAAGTCCTTCTGCTAAGGTTGGTACGAGGAGAAAAGGCTGGTTGAGTATTATGTACAAAGAATAAAGGCCTAGTTATTACAAAGTCCTCTTGTTGAAAAGTTCTCTTGAAAAAACCTAGTCATTTCTAATAAAATATATTTATAATTCTTCTCTGACTCAAAAGTTTAAAAAACAATGAAAATGAATTTTCAAGAATTATGCCAAATATAACCTTAAATTACCATACACCTTGCAGTCAAAGATAATCAATGCTAACCTTGACATTGAACGGCGGTGAATGTTGTCCCTGATGCTAATATTTCAGCCTTCAAGCATGTATCAGATAACTTGTAGATTAATTATCAATTCAATTAAATATATATTAGATTATAATATTATGTTAAGATTGCGTAATCTGGCAAAATGCTCGTAAGAATTTCTATTTCTTTTTGACAACTTGGTGCATAATTAAAGCTTTGAAAAAACACAAGCACTCAATTTCTAAATGAAAAACCGTCTAGTGAAGCCGATTTTGGAGTAAATTTCTCGTAACCCACCCAAGTCTAGTTGCCAGAATCCTCTTGCATTTTTCGTCCACAACTTGTGTCAATGGTAGCATTGAAGAAGAGAGGGATCGTTACAAGTCCATATCGTTTGAGATTTGATATCCCCAGTGGCTTGGATGAGCTGATATGATGATTACTACCACTAAAATCCCCTTACAAAAACATTTTTTTATTGATTTTGACGACAATTATTATACAAGTTTTTATATTCAATACCATGTTTGTAATTAATTTTTATATTATGTTGCATTACAATCTCGACAACCATTTTAACCAAGAATATTTTTTCTTGCTGCAACTACAAATATGTGTAATATGGTTTTCTTAAAGGAAAAGGAAATTAATGGTACCAAGCTTTTTATGTGTGTGCATATGTTATAAGATACTTTGATAGGCTTTTTTTGAATAAAAGATTTTCTTCCAATTACGGTGACGTTTTCATTGTTCGAGTCAAAATCCAAAACATCTCCCTTCCTCTTCTTTCCCCCCTCTTTGATTTTTCTAAAATTAATTATAATCCTGTTACAGCCTATTTGAACACTTGATTGATGTTGATATTTAATTAACTTCAATAATTCTTTATTGAGAAATTGGTTTTCAAAATTAAAAGTTTATGTCGATGTTTCAACATTTTCAAAATTAATGGAATGCTCAAATTTTCAATTTTCAAACTGTGTCAATTTAACAGCCATAACATATATTCGATGATTGTTAAAAAAAAAAAATTAAAACTCGTACACCCAAATAGGAGAAATAATAGTAACACTTAAGTAGAAAAAAATTAAAAAAAAAATCACACATTTGAATTTATAACAGTTTCCATAGTTATTTATATTAGCAATTTAAAATATTGACCAAGAAAAATGTATATTGTTCATAATAACCATTAAAGACAGATAGTGCCCAGTGAATTAAGTGCCAATTTGAAACTGCGGTCATATTTAGTTTTCAATACGCACCTTTTGTTTTAACCAACTGCATTAAGATTTTCAATGCATAAGTGTGGGGAATATTGAATTAATCGAAAAAGCTTTTATAATTGAATTGAATTCTACATATATCAATATCCATATTTAAACTCTAGTTGAGAATGTATTCCGTAGCATAAAAGGTTTTTTTTTTTCTTATTTAGTTTTTTTTTCAATAAAAAATCAGAAAAATGATGGTGTTGGAATTGTCACCCCATACTCATCTCCGTAGTGTAACGCTTCCATAGCAGGCTTTTGCCTTCTCCTTCCTCTTTACTCTCTCCTCTTCTCGAGAATCATGTTGGTTTATAAAATTTAAAAGGTATCATATGATTGTTTTATTATATCAAATTTAATTTTTTTTTTATTGTTTTCTTTTCTTTCAGTTTCATCATGTTACAATTGATTTCATTTTATTTTATATCAAATTTATCTTTATTTTCCTCTTATTGCTATTTTTTATTTTTATTTTTATTTTTCAATTTCATCCTTTTTATTATTTTTTATGTCGAATTTGGTTTCCATTCTCTTTATTGCTATTTTTTTGTTGATATTTTGTTGATTAAAGATTTAACTTCGTGATTTTTTGAATTTATCTTTTATAGAGTTAGTCTCAGCCTTATAACTCAAGTCACGAGTTTCGAAAATTAGCTTGAGTTGACTTCAGTTTTTTTTCAAGTTCCTTTTTAAAATTGATTATTTTTTTTAAATTTTATCCTTTAATATTAGGCTGATTTGAAATTAAACTTCATGATTTTTTTTTCTTTATTTTACGGTGGAGTTATTTCAAAATCATCTTACCAGGTTAATCTAGGTGGGCTTGTATCTTTTTTTTTCATTGTTTTTTTCAGATTGGATTTTTTTGTTTTTTTAGCCATTTAACGAGTTGTTTAAGATTTAAACTTCGATGTTTTATTCAATCTTTTTTCTAAGTGTTATCTCAATCTCTTGAACAGGTCATATATTTGATAGGCTGACCCCAGTAAACTTTGATACTTTTTTTTTAATTTTAATTTTTTATAATTTCATCATTTAACATTTGATTTGCTAATAATTAAAATTTAGATTATTTTTTTCATTTTATTTCTATTTGATTATCACATTCTCATTCTCATTTAATTTTTTATTGAACCTATTTGAGTCAGATTTTTCTTGCTTTTTTAAAATATTAGCTGCATTTCTACATTCTATTTTTGTGTTGAAAAACTTTGGTCTAGCAACGCAAGCCACCAATCTAGTTGCAATTATTTTTCATTTGAAATCAAAAACATAATTTGTAATAATTATCTTATTATTTTGTATTTATAATAGTCTAATTGTAAAACATTAATTTTATTTCATTTAATTAAAAATTATTATAAAAATTAAAGGTATACACTAGCTAGATATAAAAATAAATAATATTTTCTTCCTTTGCGAAAAAAATACTTGTATATATAAAAAAAATATACTACTTTTTTTCATTTAAAAAACATTGAAAAACTTAAATTAAAAAATTACGGAGATCTTTTTTTCTTTTCTTTTTTGACGTATTACTATATTTCTGAACAGCTACTAAAATTTAACTTTAAAGGTGCTCCATAGAATACAGAGGAAGAACGCCTTGCTACCAAACCTTCTTGATATCTCTAACAATTTCACATCATCATGCAGCAAAATTAAGTGATTATTCTCACCAAAGAAATGAAGATTCATAATCTTGTCTCAGGAATTCTCTAATAGATAATTTTTATCAGTTAACTATTATTTAAATAAACTCGTTGAAAGACGCGTGGGTGGGGGGGGGGATAGGGATTGACGATATCAGAATAGAATGACTAAATAAATGTTTTTTTAATACTAGTCTCAATCAAAATATGGAGATTTAAAAAAAAAAAAAAAAAGATGGTAATCTGCTGATAAGGGAGGGAGATGAAACAGACGACAGATTTAACTCATGGGTCCATGTACAGATTCTGAGACTAAACTATTGGCCTAATATGTCAATGATTTGGTTTTTTTTTTCATATATTATTTCGAAAAGAAGAGGATCAACAACGTTTAAAAATTAAAGTCAAGTACATAGGAAATTTGTTCTGGCCAAGAGGAAAATACTTACTCCGTGAAGCCACAAAATGCAAGGCCATGAACTTCATGAATAGGCAATTGTCAGTTATCCAAATGACTGAAATCTCGTTTCTTTCTCCATTGAACATCTCCCATCCAATCCAAAGCTCTCACACATTTCAGCTGCCTAGCCTCTCAAAGAAGTACAAATATCCCATGTCCTTAGGGAGGTTTACGGAGACTGCAACCTTGCTGTCATTGAAGATTGCCCATCTGCCATCTTTCAGTATGTGAGCAACATAGTGTCCACAGTGGGTGGAGGTTCCCATGTGGCTCACTATCCCAAAGAGTTTGTATTCTGCATTGAGGCACAACAAAACCAACTGTATAATTCGAATATCCAACTACTGAACTCAAATATGCTACCAGGATGAAGAAAGGATTGAAGAAAACAATGCTTATGTAGACATATGTATAATTTTAGCAATTAAACAGCAGATGCTGGCGATCCAAAGCAGATACACCACCCTCCAATTAAGCTTGATCCTATATTGTTTTCATGATTTCAGAATATTTAGAAATAAAAGCTCAAGAACAGATTATGACAACGGAAAAACTCAATACAAATATACATATGCAAACACAATTTGAAGTGAGAGCTATTGAACCACAAAAAGTTAGGTTTTGCCTTTAGTCCTTTCTCTAGTTGCAAATATTAAAAGATTGCCATCAAGGCCATTATAATGATTTCTAACAGCCAAATGTACTGTCATGGGTTAACATGGAGGCTAGAGGAAAGAAAACAACTAAAGGGGGAAATGCACCAGGCTAGATAAGATAGATAGCACATATTCACAATAAACTTTCCATCAATTAAAGGCAGCCACGTAAGATTGTAAAACATTTGAGTATCATATGTTTACAATCAATATAATGAAAACAAGGGTTTAAAAACTCACTCCCTCCGCCATCAGGCAGCTCAGTATCATCTGGAGTAGGTTTAGAGCTTGATGTGGAGGTGTCCATGTCAGATGAAACAGAAGCATCAGGATTGTTGAATATCCAATCAGTGGCCTTTTCAATGTCACCACCCTGGAGAGTTCAGAAAAAAAAATTTATGAAATTGTTGAACTTTTTTGCAATATTTTATACAGCAACATTGGCCAAATGCAATCCTATGCCAAAAAGAACAAACAGTAATATTTTTACCGAAGCCTTCAGTGCCTTCCGAGCAATTTCTTCTTGAAAACCAAATGAGAGTAAAGTATCAACTTTCAATTGATCCACGACTTCATTACCATGTGCGCCCTGGGAAACAGGAGCATCTATATCTGAAAGAAGGAATGTAACCATATCAATTACCAACACAACATTCTACCTCCCACATCACATCTGCAGAAGCTGAATCTCAATGGGAAGTGAGTTTCCTGACATGAAACATTTCACCAAGTTAACAGCATATTTTATATACCTGGGTCATCCATGTGAGAAAGTAACCAATTCATAGCCTCTTCTACTCCAGCATTTGATGAATTTATAGCAGCTTTCTGGCAATGAAGATAGTTGAAACCCATGGAGACAAGCTGGGAAACAATATCCTCGTTGGCCAAAGGCATATTTGATTCCACCTCTGCCTCAGGGACTATGCAGTATGAAAAGAAAAATTAACTAAAGCAACTCTAAATCTCTTCACAAAAAGAAAAATGAGAAAGTTATGACCATATACCACCACTAAATGGGGGGGGGGGGGGGCATCCCAAGAGCATAGCTTGCACATCAGAAACACAGCATCAACACTAAGCAACAATTCTACAAGTTATTTCTCACACCTTCAATTGAATTGTCGGTGGTTTTTTTTATCATGGAAGAAATGTTAGAAGTCGACTCATTTCAGTTTCACTAAAGCCCAATTAACATACAATCTATTATGAACAATCAATCAAAAGATTTTTCTGGAGAGGATTCAATGATGAGTCATTGTGTAATGTTAGCTAGTGGAAGTGCACCTAATAACTTGGTGGAAGTTCTAGGTTACACATAACGTTCAGCCTGCCCAACTGTTCTCCCACACCCTCTCCCCAATTTGAGAGTATGGAAACAATTTCAAGGCATAGGTGACTTGTGTGTCGAGACCAGACCTGCTACAGCAGTGGCACTCATGGCTTAATATGTAGGGTAACTTGACAGGATTAACACGCTGATACATAACCTACAAAGCTAAAAAAAATCTAGTTTTCCATACAAGCAATCAAATGAAGAAAATGGAAATTTCAAAACATGTCACATACCATCATCTGGTAACAACTCCTCCCCTGGTTGAAGGCCTTTGCTTCGCATGTAGCTAATGTCTATGATATCAGGAACATCCATGTAGACATCTGAATGGATAAAAACAATCAACAGGAATTATACATCTGTATTAAGAGACCAATGATGTTATGAAAAGTGACGAAGCACCTATAAAATTTACCAAGCTTTTTTGGCACCCAGCCTTCCTCCAAAACAAATTTCCGCATGTGCAGCACCAAATAATCAGGGAATGAAGTTAGACCAGCAGTCCTGCAGCACATAACCACGAAGGTAAAAAAACACTAACTTTGCATCAGTGTGCCTCTGAACACTCTTATGACATCATAAAACCAGGGAAATATCATAATACATACTTCAGTGCAGTTGTCTTGGCCTTCAAGGCAGTGCTATAATAATCTTGTATCTCCTCTGGGGCTGAAAAATTAGCTAGGCATGCTTCTAGGGGAACCCTTGGACGTACAATTTCATCACTGGACCTGAAACAACTGGCTATTCTAAGCCAAGTTTTAGGGTATAAACAGGATTACTAAACATTTGTACTTACAAATCCTTTCCTTCAGAAGTCTTTTCTGCTTTCAATTTGCTGAAGGCTTCCAGTTCTTCTGAATTCCAAAATATGAAAACCATTAGCATGTAACTCCATGTATATGGTTCAGCAAAAGAAGAAAGAACAAAGAAGGAAGAACACCTTTATTAGTAGCTTCATGTAGTGGAATATTCAAAGAAAGAATATAGTCAAGCCTTCTATTGAACCCAACTTTTCCAGATGGACACAAGATACGTTCTTCAATTCCAAACTTGAAGCTTCTTGAAGGATCCAATGCAGGTTTCCCACCATTAACACGTTCAACTTGGTCAAGAAAGTGTAGGAAGAATTCCAATGCATCCTACACATATGTTGACATGATATTTTATTGAATCAGTTCCATGAACAGTTGTGTGTTATGCTCCCCACCCAACTGATGTCTTTATATTGCAGCTAAGTCAATTATTACAAGTATATGTACCATTCTGTGTGATTCTAAATATTTAATTACGTAAGTTCCACCAAACTGACTTCCTCTCTCCTAGAATTTTTAACAAGCCTTTTTATGCTATGGAGTTTTCATGTAGGTTGAGTGCATTTTTCAAGTAAGTATATATACATCCTTTCTTCTATCCTGAACATAAAAACTCAGTATTTCAAGACCTCTTCCTACACTTCAGGAACAAACAACAATTGCAAAGATGTATGTAGGGATGACAAGAATCCCCACCCACCCCACCCCCTTCAAAAAAAAATATGTGAAAGAAACAAGCAAGAAATTCTATCCTCTTGCAACTGAGAAAATTCTTGACGATAAATAGATACATACATTCATAAACTCAGTTATACGATAACTTGAGTCTTCTTTATTCTTATTTTTGTCAACCACAAGAACAAAAATTTCATTCATAATCTCATAACTCAAGTTGGATAGTTTTCAAATAGCTTGGACAGAACACTTCAGAAATTTCATGAAGAAAATTGTAGTTTCCATTGAATCATATACCTGTTGCCTCATAGAAGAAAACTCAGGATGGCTGGCAGCAATAACTGCTTTGAACATACGAGGGGGTATACCTTCCTGTTTCTAATATTGACGATGGATAAAAGAAAAGAAAAGGAGAGAAAATATAAGAGGTTTAAAGTCAAATAAGAAAAACAACAAAGACACCTATCAACAAGAAAATGAGGCATGAAAGGTACAAAAATATCATACTCATTGAGCTATAATCTGTGTTTTAAAAACAGTAATAACTTGACAATACATTGCATAATAAGCTGAGATTTGCATTTGAAATTGAATAAGAATTTGGTCACTATATCTAAGATATTCAATAACTTAAAATTCTAATAAAGAATCATAACAGATTATTCATCTCATAATGTGATTTAAGAATCTCCATAAACAAAACCCAGGACTAATAAATGGACAAAAAGTAAGAAAACTTACATTGCTTGTTGAGGTAACGGCATTAGCTTTATCATCATTCTGGACAACAAAAAAGAAAAACAAAAATCAATCATAAAAAGAAGGCAACTGTATCAAGCACATGATATTGACCCGTTTGCTATACCTCCAGCAGTGCTGGAACCGAGTACTTTCCAGAAAGCATACCATGTGCCAGCTTTGTACTGCCACATAAACTTGAGGCTTAGAATAAACATCCGAGATGAATAGCAGGAAATGCAGTTAAAAACATAAAAGAAAAGAAAATATATGAAGTGAGCGATTTTCATGGTATTTTAAATGTGCAAGATACTCACAGCTGCATATTCAAGTCTACAGTTGGATCAGCAGGAGCCATCTCAAATGCCATTTTCAAGCTTTGGTTAATGTAGAATCTGAAGACATAATTACACCAAATATATGAGCAAACAAGTAAAATGTTTGAACTACAAATGAATGTCTGATATTTGTGTACCAAACACATGAAAACATAAGCATTTCATTGCATATTGCACAAAGACATTTATATACACGGAAACATGTCTATCAAAGAGTTTCTGCATTTTTACCCATATTTGATGTAAACTAACCGTGAATTGAAGGACCGGGTTGAAAACACAACTTGCATCGTTGCGGCCATGTAGCAGCTGCCAGAAAAAAAGTTTGGAAACAAGAATGTCAAACATATGCATGGTTCACAACAGCACTTTACAAAGACCAAATGTTACCTGTTTCCAAGATTCACAAGTCCTGTATAACCTGGTCCAAAAATGGGTTCCACATCCTGTCCACTTTCTTGAATTCGGTTCCAATCATAGTTGGTGTTCTGGTCAAGTTCCCTCTCAGCAGTTGTCATTTCAGTCTGAAAACAAGAAGTCGATACTGGTACTGGGTCAAACCATAAGGGTGAATCATTATGTGATGAGACACATGGTGTCAAATGTCCAAAAACTCAAATCCTCAAACCTACAGCTGTATGTGTGAAATATTAGTAACTAAGACATGATATTGCCAAAACATATCATTATTGTATAAAATCTTTTACACTGACCTTGTTAGTAGGCTGCAAATGCATATAGATGGACATCTCACACTGTTATTTTTCTTATTCACTGTTTTCAAAACCTCTACCAGATAGGAATAATCAGAACTTCCCATTATAATCATACACACAGAATAATATAGGCATAAATTTCCTTATGCTTCGAAGTCAAGGTTAATGTAAAAAGTAATTACATTTCAGCCATCGCCATACAAGGATAAAAGGAATAGCATGCAAATTATCTTGTTTTCTATGACAAATAAAAAAATTTCAACCTACATGTCTGCTGTATGACTTGTAAGTGTACAGTAAACAGCACAGATGACAGACCCCATGTTACTAGACTACAAATACATTTTAGTAGAGATAACTAACCTTTTGTAAGGCTGAAAAATCAATGCCAAAAAATGCCAGGTGTTGTGCTAAAAGTGGGTCCACAACACTATCATCCTCTGGATAAGAGAAAACATCTGAGCTGCCACAATGTGTACCCATGGTTAGTTATCAGGTTCCGTAAAACAAATCCTCAAAGAATAGTTGAAAAGAATCTGGCATGCATAAAATATTAAACCAAAGACAGTTTGGTTTCTCTTTTCTTCAAATTAACAAGACAGTGCATCCAAATGAGCAGAATTAACTATGAAAAGCAAGCAGAGTTTCAAGTTTTCCTAGCCATGTCTCCACCGGCACTTGCACATTTTGTTTATTTTCTATCTTACTTTAGGAGTTTTATGTGTTTCCTTCGATGCTAAAGTAGGAAGTCTTCCTTTTAAACAACCATTTAGCACCATTATAGCATGGATTCATTTTCCAGAATTAATAGCCATGCAATAATAACAAGTAATAATTCTATCCTTCAACAGTTTCATTTGTTACTCAAAACAAAACAAAAAATATAACTATTCATGTTTAGTAGCTTGGAAGCTAATTTTCTACATGTCATCTTACTTCTTTCCAATTTTATTAGAAACATAACTGCAACAAAGCAAAGCAAATCGAAGATGTCTAAGGAATACCTAGCAACTTTCCATGGAGGCAAATAATTTCTCTGAACATGTGTGTACATAATTAGTGCATATCATCACAAAAAGTAAACTCCCCACTTTCTCCTTTAATAGTCCGCTTTGCTAAGATATGATTTCTAGCTTTCCACAGATTGCAATTGCATTTTGTTAATAAGCCACAGTGTACCATCTGCATAAGTTCAACTAAAAGCTATTCAAGACAACAAATTGTGGTGGAAGCTTTAAGGGCATAAATCCTTATCCTCTTCACAGGATAACTGGGTTTAGACATTTAACTTCCAGAAAAATCTTTTACATGCATAGGTAAATTGCAGGCTTGTAAATTATTTATCCTCTTCACGATATAATTGAATTAGGACATTTAATTTCAAGCATACAGAGCTGCCTTTTAGAAGGATAGTCACTTTATCTTGGATGTGGTTTTGTTGTCTTGTAAAGAAGCAGCACTGAATAGATATCTTATAAAGATTTATTCTCCACTAAAATGGTGCACAACCATTAGTCCAATTCATATTGTCCAATACATGCCATGATTTGTCCTCACCAACCTCAAGCCACTCATGACACTCAATTAAAGAACAGCCATGAAGCCAATAAGCATGCACAGATATTTATGCAGATAGCTACGCTTTCTACCCAGCATCTAACTTCTTCCCGTTTTGGATACCTAATGCCAAACTGCAATTTTGTTTGGCCTTGTCATTTGTTGATGGTTTATACTAAATTTTAACCAAAAATCCCATCCCAGTACACTAATCCATTGTTTAACAACAAGATAGCTTAAACAATAATGCTAGTATAACTGCTTGACCAATGCAAGAAATAACAAAAAGAAATTTGACTTTGTACACGACATTCAAAAGAAGCATGATTTTGACAGGACTTATATACACTCAAGCACATAATTAAGTAAAGAAAATCATTCCAACTCCTTCACAATGCAAGTTGGCATTACCTGCTGCTTCGAGATCAGCAGTGATTGTCCCAAGCTTCACAGCAAGAGGGTAGCTTGTCTCCTTGTAATGTGCAATGGCATGGTTGTTGCCTCCAGTTCCATCCCAATTTTTTCTCCCACAAAGAATCATTCCATCAGTAAGATTTAGCCACAAATTATCTTTTTTGTCACACTTGGCACATTTCCACCTGGATGGTGGAATAACAACACCATTGTCAATCTGTGGTAAACTCATTGCATATGCACTAACTTGCTTCTTGTCAGCAGCTATCCAGGCAGCAAGTTGCTCTTTCCTCTCAGCACCTTCAGCCATTATGATAGCATCAACTGCCAACCTCACCTGCAGTATTAGAAAAATGGTTTTTGTCACAGTAAGGCTTCCTCTGGATGGTAAGATAATATTAAGATTAAAAAACTAAAACAAAGATATAGTGACAACAATGCACCTTCTCTGGCAACTCCACTGAAGGGAATGGTAAAGTAACATAATCAGGTAATATCACTATATTCTGATTTTCTTCATATTCAGGTTCATTGTTGTCAAATCCCCCTTCGACACCTACAAATACAAAAAATCACTTAAGTATTGTTCTCAGCTAGCCAATAATTAAAAGAAAAATTTGTAACTTTGTTAAGAATTATTAGGCTTTCATGTGATAACAGGTAAAGCATCAGGGACACCTAAAAACAAGTGGCTCACATGCAAAAACTGAATGAGGCATACAAAACTTCAAAAGTGCATGTCAGTTCGTATCTAAGACTAGAAGTTCATAGTGTAGAAGTTATACCACAGTGGGAAATTGTGGTTTTGAAGAATCCAAAACATCAACTTCAGCATATCTATGTTGACTTTAAAATGAATCTGGTTAGGGTGCTTTTCTCGGTTTCCAAAAGATTCATTAAGAAAATCTATATATTTGAGAGAAGAGGGGGGGGGCATCTGATGGCAAGCAGAGATGTACTTTCAATGCTTGAAATTCTTTTTCAAGCCAATTCCTCTTATAAGCTAAAGGGGATTTGAAACAAAAACATCTATACCCAAGCAGCACCAAATCAGACCCAAAAGCTTAAATATTAGACTGTAAGTTTCATTTCAATATAAAAACATGTCTTACAAAATCACTCTTTAACCAATACAGCACATCCATGCAGAAGCATGATTGCAACTCAAACCAACTCATAACCAATTCTCATTAATGAATCCTACAATCTTCTTTAAGAACACCCCAATATTAATCATAACCTTTAAACAATCATGAAATCAATTGAATTATATGCGCAGACCATGATAAATATTTGAGTACCTATAGCCAAAAGAGTTGGTTTCTTCAAAGGCCTATCTTCAGGAACCACCTTCCTTGTTTGCTTTATGTGTAAATAAACCGGGTTTCCAGTCTTCTCATAATTCCAACCCACATAATCTTTCCCAAAAGCAAGAAACGTAGTCATGTCGACAAACAACCCGCCTTCAGACCTCTGGAATTCATCAAAGAAAATGCCAGCAGCATAAGATATATATATATATATATATATATATATATATAAAGATATTTAATAACTGCAATTGCATCAAAATGAAAGAACATAAAATATTAAATTAAAAAAAAAATAAGTCCGGCTAGTATTTTCCTCACTTCCATGCTTTTTCAAAAGGAAAAATCATAAAAACAAAATTTGTATCCATTCACTTAATAAGTTATTTTATTTCTTTTTCCTTTCACTTTATCGTGAACCAAACAGAAATACATTTAGCAAACCAGAACAATGTCACAGCAAGCAACTGCATCAAAATGAAATAACATAAAATATATGAAGATATTTAATAACTGCAATTGCATCAAAATGAAAGAACATAAAATATTAAATTAAAAAAAATAAGTCTGGCTAGTATTTTCCTCACTTCCATGCTTTTTCAAAAGGAAAAATCATAAAAACAAAATTTGTATTCATTCACTTAATAAGTAATTTTATTTCTTTTTCCTTTCACTTTATCGTGAACCAAACAGAAATACATTTAGCAAACCAGAACAATGCCACAGCAAGCAACTATTAGAACTTAGAAAGTTATCATCTACATGAAGCAGAGTTGTGGTTATTTACATTATTTTACAAAAAAATATTCGAATTTATTTTCCTCTTTCAATAAAAATTGAACTTTCTTGGAAACCAAACGGAAAGAAAGAAAAGAATACCGGAGTTTCGAAAGAGACGCAGCACTCCTGCTTGTAGATGCGATTAGTTGGTTCGGGGATCCGAACCCGTGAGAGATTTGATCGGAGCAGGTCCATAGGGTTTATCAACTCGAAACGTTTTTTTATTTTATTTTTTGAAGAGATTTTATTGAGAGAGGGCTTTTTTTATGTATATATGGAAATATCAGGAGCGAAAAGGAGAGAGAGAAGAAGAGAGCACAATTGTGTAAGAGAGCACACTGTGGGACCTGTGACTGAATTTGAATTTGGATACTTCGATTGGACTTTAACAACTTGGGGTCTGTTATTTTTGGCCCAATAGTACTCTACTTTGATTTTTTTTAATCATTTGATGAGTTTATTATATTATATTATTATTAATTAACATTAATATATTCTAATTTTTAATCTCTTTCCATTTTCCTCCCATTTTCCATCCTCTTCAATTTCCATAAATAGAAAATTCCAATCACCTTTTAAATCTTCAACGCCCTCAGCTTTTTTTCCCTCTATTTTATCCTTCCAAGGCACATAGTGAAAATTCATCAATCAAGGGCTTTATGGCCAAATAGAGGAAGGAGAAACAAACAAACTTTAAGGTGTTTCTTTTACTTATTTAAGAAGTGGGATGAAAGCGCGACAAAAATGGATTCTTTTTTGTGAGCCAAAATTATCCGTGTTAGAGAGAATGTCAACGCTTCATTGTGAAGCCAAACTAATTTTTTTTATATACAAAATAATATTTAGGTAGTGTGAGTGCGTTTTTTCAACATAAAAAATTTATGACTCGAGTCAGGTTAAATAAATTAATTTTATTTTAATTAAAAAAATAACAATATATGGATAAATTTTAAAAATATTAGTGATTAAAATAATCTAGGAAAAAAGTATTTGTTTAAAAAAAAACAAACAATGCATCTCAATTCACAACCCATTAAATACAAAAGAACAAAATGGGGAGAAATGGATATAAAAAAACCAGCCCTTGTAAATTTGAATTAGCATAACAAATTTATAATTTTAGTAATCACGGTCGAGTCAACCTAGAATATCTTGTCAAATCTGCAGTCTAGATTATGTTATTAGAATAACAAAAGAAAAAATTAAGATGATTATGAAGCATTTTTTTTATTTAAAAAAAAATTCAACTCATGTAACTTTTCAAACTTGTGACCCGAGTTATTAAACCCAAAACATCATATCTAAAAAATCATGAAGCTCAATTCCTAAAAAATAATTTCTATTAGAATATGTAAATAAATCTTTCATTTATAGCATTTGTATTTTTAGAGATACTCGGCTGACTGGGTTAGCAAAATTGTAGCCGAAAGACTCTTTACATTCTTGTATATATATCAGCTGTCAATTGAATGAAAGCAGGCAAAACATTTCTATTTCTATCATGGTATCAGAGCGCATCTAGGCTATCTCCTCCTTCTAACCCTAGTTGTCGTTCCAGTCGCTCTATCTTTCTACCATCTCCCATTTCCCATCTCAAAACTGCCTCACCAAAAACACCATGACAGAGCACACATCCGACCCAGCAAACTCCCCCTCTTCTCCTCCTCCTCCCAGACCTCATCCCTCTCATCCTGCTCTTGCAGTATCCAACATCAACACCTTCATCAAAGTCACCTTAGACATTGAAAAGGGTCAATACATTACGTGGTCGGAGCTATTTAAAATCCATGCTAGGGCTTATCAAGTTCTTGATCATATCATTCCTCCCTCAGCAGTAGAGATGAAGTAGGACACATCTCTTCAAGACACGGACCCTGACCTCTGGTCCCGTGTTGATGTCATTGTTCTACAATGGATTTACGGCACTATCTCTGAAGATCTTCTCAACACCATCCTTGAACGTGACTCCACCGCTGCACTTGCATGGAACAGATTGAGGGACATTTTCTCGGACAATAAAAACTCTAGGGCTCTCTATCTAGAACAAGAATTTTCAAAGGTTCAAATGGAGCATTTTGCAGATGCCTCATCCTACTGTCAACATCTTAAGTCCCTCTTAGATCAGCTGTCAAATGTTGGATCTCCTGTAACAAATGAAAGGTTGGTTCTTCAACTTGTTTCGGGTTTAACTGATGCCTATGCTAGTGTTGGTTCCCAGATTCGTCATGGTGATTCTCTTCCCCCCTTTTACAAAGCACGGTCTATGCTGGTTTTGGAGGAGACGACAAGGATGAAAAAGGTTGCCCAGACCTCCTCCAACTCTGCCTTCTTTGTCTCTCCAATCGCCCATTCCAGTGGCCACACGGCTGGAAATCCATTCCACCACCGTCCCAATCACACTTCCAACCGAAGCTCCACCACCCGTAATAGCAGAGGAGGTGGCAGTGGTGCCCGTAGTAGCAAAGGCAGAGGAAGGGGTGGTGGCCGTGGAGGCCAGTTGCACCAGCAACAGTACACTACACCCTGGCAGCCAATGTCCTCACAGCAGCAGCAATGGTCTTTTTCTCCTTGGGATGGGCCGTGGCAACCTTGGGCTACGCCCCCGTATCTATACCCAACGACAAACCACTTGTCTCACCAGCCCAGCTCTCAACGTCAGACAGGCCTTCTTGAGCTCAGGCCCACATGACAGCCTTTACACCGCAGGCTCAGTCATCTTATGCTCCAACCGACATTCAAGCAGCTATGCATACACTCTCAATTACTCCTCCTGACGATCAATGGTACATGGACACCGGAGCCACATCTCACATGACCGCAAACGGAGGTAATCTTACGTCTTATTTCAATATGAGCAACAATCGTAATATTATTGTTGGTAGTGGTCATACTATTCCAATTATTGGTTGTGGAAACGCATTACTACCTAACCCCAACCCTTCTTTCTCTTTGAATAATGTCTTGCATGCCCCAAAATTGATTAAAAATCTTGTCTCTGTGAGAAAATTTACCATTGACAATGATGCTTCTGTTGAATTTGATCCTTTCGGTTTTTCTGTGAAGGATTTTCAAACGGGGATGCCTTTACTGAGATGTAACAGCACAGGTGACCTATATCCAGTTACCACAAGACCACCCATTGGAATCTCACCACCATCAACTTTTACCGTTTTGTCTCCTGAATTATGGCATAGTCGTTTAGGACACCCAGGAGCTCCTGTTTTAAGCTCTCTTCGTAAAAACAATTTAATTGTTTGCAATGAATTTCAAGATAATTTTGTTTGTCATTCATGTCCTCTTGGGAAGCAAGTTAAATTACCTTTTTATGACTCTCTCTCATATACCTCTTTGCCTTTTGATATTGTGCATAGTGATATTTGGTCATCACCTACTCTTAGCTCGGGTGGTCATCGTTATTATGTTTTGTTTCTTGATGATTTCACGAATTTTCTATGGACCTCTCTAATTGCCACTAAATCTCAAGTGCATTCCATTTTTCTATCATTTCGTACTCATGTTAAGGCACAATTTGAAAGGGAAATCAAATGTTTCCAATGTGACAATGGCGGGGAGTATGATAATGGACCATTTCACAAATTTTGTAAATTAAATGGAATGACTTTTCGATTCTCTTGCCCTCATACATCTCCTCAAAATGGAAAAGCCGAGAGAAAAATTTGTACCATCAATAATATCATTCGCACTCTCCTCGCTCATGCCTCTCTACCATCCTCATTTTGGCATCATGCACTTCAAATGGCCACCTATCTTCTTAACATACTCCCCAACAAAAAGCTTGCTTTCCAACCACCCACAAAAATTCTCTATCAAAAAGACTCGTCCTACTCTCACCTTCGAGTTTTTGGGTGTTTATGCTATCCTCTTCTTCTGTCTACTTCTAGAAATAAATTGCAAGCTCGGTCAACACCATGTGTTTTTTTGGGGTATCCATCTAATCATAGAGGTTATAAGTGTTATGATTTATCGAGTCGTAAAATACTTATTTCAAGGCATGTGACTTTTGATGAACATACATTCCCCTTTTCTAAATTACATGTTCCTCAATCTCCTACTTATGATTTTTTGGATGCAGGAATTACACCTCTCCTTCACTCACCTGATCAACCAAATCCATTTGAAGCCCAAGTCTATCCCACCCCACTTGTTGATCCACCGGCCCAAACTACACCTCCTATACAGGCCCAACAAACACCACTCATCACCCCAATTCTTACTTCTCTAGTTAGGGACCTCTCCCCGCACCAATCCGCTGCCCCTAACTGGATGCTGCCCAGCCCATCAAACTCCTCACCATGGCCCATATCTCCTTCTCCCACCGATCAACCAAATTCACATAGTCCACCTCCTCAATGGACACAGCCCAAGCCATTCCACTTGACCGTCCACCTCACTCTCCACAAATGACAACAAGATCCCAACATGGTATTTTTAAGCCCCGCAAATTCCTTAATCTTCATCATCTGATAACTCCATTTCTCCATTGCCCACAAATCCCCTTAATGCATTCCATGATCATAATTGGAAAATGGCCATGAAAGACGAATATGATGCTCTTATTGAAAATAAGACGTGGGACTTGGTACCCCGTCCATTAATGCTAATATCATTCGAAGTTTGTGGATTTTCAGGCATAAGAAGAAATCTGATGGTTCCTTTGAGCGGTATAAAGCCCCTTGTCGGTGATGGTGCAGGTCAGCAAACGGGTATCGATTGTGGTGAGACCTTTAGTCCGGTGGTCAAACCGGCCACTATTCGAACGGTACTAGTATTGCTTTATCTAAATCTTGGTGTCTTCATCAGTTGGATGTAAAGAATGCTTTTTTGCATGGGAATCTCGAGGAAACAGTTTATATGCATCAACCTCCTGGCTTCCGAAGTTCAGAACACCCAGATTATGTCTGCTTGCTTAAGAAGTCCCTTTATGGGCTTAAGCAAGCCCCTCGTGCTTGGTACCAACGTTTTACGGATTATGTGGCTACATTGGGTTTCTCTCACAGTATTTCAGATCATTCTTTATTCATTTATCGTCAGGGCAACGATATGGCATATATTCTTTTTACGTGGATGACATTATTCTTACTGCATCTTCAGCTGCTCTTCGTCAATCCATCATGTCTAAGCTTGGTTCTGAGTTTGCTATGAAAGATTTGGGTCCCCTAAGTTATTTTTTGGGCATCTCTGTTACAGACATTCAGGAGGTCTTTTTCTTTCCCAAAAGAAATATGCCGAGGAAATCATTGAGCGGGCCGGTATGTCTTCTTCTAACCCATCTCCTACACCGGTGGACACGAAAGCAAAACTCAGTATCTCTTTAGGAAATCCTTATCATGATCCAACTGAGTATCGTAGTCTTGCTGGCGCCTTACAGTACCTGACATTTACAAGACCGGATATTTCTTATGTTGTTCAGCAAATTTGTTTGTTTATGCATGACCCCAGGACTCAACACATGTCTGCTTTGAAGCGTCATTCGCTACATCAAGGGTACTGTCGACTTTGGTCTCCACCTTTATCACTCTTCAGTTCATAAACTCATTTCCTACACCGACGCCGACTGGGGTGGATGTCCAGACACCAGACGGTCGAATTCGGGTTATTGTGTATATCTTAGGGACAACTTAATCTCTTGGTCTGCAAAAAGACAGCCGACCTTGTCCAGGTCTAGCGCTGAGGCTGAGTATCGTGGGGTAGCTAATGTAGTTTCTGAATCTTGTTGGATTCGAAACTTACTCTTGGAGCTACATTGTCCTATTCCGAAAGCCACTTTAGTATATTGTGATAATGTCAGTGCGGTGTATTTGTCTGGTAACCCAGTTCAACATCAACGCACTAAGCATATTGAGATGGATATACATTTTGTAAGAGAGAAAGTCGCTCGTGGTCAATTTCGAGTTCTCCACGTCCCTTCACGTTATCAGATTGCTGACATCTTCACTAAGGGACATTCGCTGCAACTATTTGATGATTTTAGAAATAGTCTCAACATTCGACCACCTCCAGTTTCGACTACGGGGGTGTATTAGAATATGTAAATAAATATATCATTTATAGCATTTGTATTTTAAGAGATACTCGGCTGATTGGGTTAGCAAAATTGTAGCCGAAAGACTCTCCACATTCTTGTATATATATCAGCTGTCAATTGAATGAAAGCATGCAAAACATTTCTATTTCTATCAATTTCAATTATAAAAAAGTATTAACAGATTAGCAAATAAAAAAATGATGATCAAGATTAAAATACAAAAAAAAAATTATTGGATTCAAGGGTGAAATTAAAAAGAAAAATCAATTTAGAAAAAAGGACAAAAAAAATCAAAACAATGAGGATCAAAATTGACATAAAAAATCAAATCAATTTTTTTTATTAAATGGTAAAATTGAAAAAAAAATCACTTTAACAAAATGAGAAAAAGAATGAGAACCAGATTGATAAAAAAATATATAACATAAAATTGAATGATAAAATTAAAATAAATTAAACTTTTACAAAAGAACTAAGAGAAAAATTAGAAATGAGAACAATAAAGATCAAATTAGAAAATATAATACCATATATTTGGATTGTAAGATAAAATTGAAAACTAATAAAAAATTTACAAAAGGACCAAGAAAAAAATTAAAAATCAAAAGAATAAGAACCAACTTTAAAAAACCACTATAAATCAAATTGGAATTGATAGACAAAATTAAAAACAAATAAAAATTTTATAAAAAGGTCAAAAACAAAAATTAAAATTCAAAAGAAAAGGACTTGATTTGAAATATCAGTAACAAATAGGACTAAGCTATCATTTTAGGAGAAGGAGAGAGAAAAGAAAAGCCCCACCGGCAACAAACTAGCCACTCAACACTAACACGTGTCGTCCTATAAGAAAGAAGACACAAAAACGCTTCCAACACCATGGTGGGAAGGCATTTTTGGTAGCTATGCTGCCTTGCTACACACACCAACAACTTTTTATTATTTAATTATTTCTATTTGTTAAAAGACTCAATTGCCCCTTAACTTACCACATAATAACCAAAAAGCCTCAAGGAAAATGCGAAAAACCCCTAAAAGGTCAGTTTTCATTTTTTAGCTTTCAAGAGTAATTTGATCGTTTCACTGTACTTTTTTTAATTATTTTTTTATGCTCAGTGAAAAACCAAATTTACCCTCACTTGATATGATAATTACGTAAAAATCATTGTGAAAATATGCAATTGCCATTTGATTCTAGTTTTAATTTTTATTTTATTTTAATTATATTTTAGTCGTTTCATTATGAATTTTAAAAGGAAAAAGATTTATTAGCCCCAATTAATTTGGTAGAGACTAATGAGACCTTGTAAAAATATAAAAATAATTACAAGTGTTGTGATTTTCAACTAGCTTTTGTTAATTAGAGAATATAGGGTTAATTCCCGGGGTTTATAGCGAATTCAATTTCCCTTTAACATTTAAATTGTTTAAATATTAACTATAAACGAAAAGAGAAGAGGGTTTTATTGTACCCCTCCTCGCAAAGCACTATTTATTTAAAATAATGCTTTGCTCTTTTATTTTTTTATTTGGTTTTTTTCATTCAATATTTTTTTTAATTTTATCCTTTATTATTAAATTTGTTTTTCTATTGGGTTATTATACTCTCATAATACTAATTGTGGGTTTTGTAGGTTAACTCGATTTGGTGAGTTAACCTAGTTGACTCAATTTGACATGTTAGCTCTATTGACTTGGTTTAACGTGTTAACAAGGTTAACTCAAGTTTTTATCATTTAATATTGAATTGATTGAGAATTAGACTTCATGCTTTGTTTTGTTTACTATTTATTATGTTATTTCAGCCTCATGATCAGAAAACAGTGTTTAATAAGTTAACCCAGGTAAATCTGAGTTGTTTTTTGTATTATTTTTTTAATTGATTTTTTTTTCAAATTCATCATTCAACATTCAACACTAAGTTGGTTATGAATTGAGTTTCATAATATTGTTTTTTATTTTTTTTCAATGCGGATATTTTTGTCTCATGATCCGCAGGTTTTGACATTTTAACACATGTTAAATCATATTGTTTTTCTTGTTTTCTTTCTAAGAGGTTATCTTAGTCTCATGACCCATGCCACACGTTCTTCAATGTTGGGTTTTTTTTTATTGAGTTGTCCACATCTCATGACCCAATTCAAGGGTTTAGCAGGTTCACCTAATTAACTCGGTTATTTTACTTTTTTAATTGATTTCATCATTTAATATTATCTTTGATTGAGAATTAGGTTTCATGATTTGTTTCAGTTTGCTTTTTATTAAGTTATTTTGGCCTCATGATCCAATAATAATGCTTAACAAATTAACCTGGGTTAACTTTACTCATTTTTTAGGTCATTTTTAATTAGATTTTTTATAAATTTTATTGTTCAACATTGGGT
Source organism: Populus tremula (assembly GCA_964019445.1). Classification (NCBI taxonomy): domain Eukaryota; kingdom Viridiplantae; phylum Streptophyta; class Magnoliopsida; order Malpighiales; family Salicaceae; genus Populus; species Populus tremula. The sequence goes on from CAXHTJ010000001.1 coordinate 44,674,810, forward strand.
TCGATAATGATGATTTGAAATTGAATCTCATAATTTATTATGATTTTTTCTTTATGAGGTTATCTTTATCTCATAACCAAAATACTAGTTTTAAATGGTTAACCCGGGTTAAAATATTCTTTTTTTTTTATTTTCTTTCTTTCACGTTGTCTCGATCTAATGACTCATGTCATGGGTGTGGTGAATTTACTCAAGTTATTTTTATGTTATTTTTTAAATTGATTTTTTTAATCGCATCCTTCAATATTGAGCTGATTGGGGATTATAATTCATTATTTGTTTCTATTTACTTTCCATTGGGTTATCTTGATTTTAAAAGTCGAGTCGCTAGTTTGACATGTTAGTTCGAGTTAGTTTTTTAGGCCTCCTGTAAATTGATTTGTTTTTCAACTTTATCTTTTAATATTTGATTGATTGTGAATTAGATTTTATAATTTATTTTGATTTGATTTCTATAGGGTTATCATAGCCTTATCAGATTTGTCATGTTAACTCGGGTTGACCTAAGTCAATTCAATATATTGCTATCTTAATATTAAAAAAGATGTCATCTTGAATATTTTTTAAGTCAAACTATGCTTTTACGAATTGCTTTTAGACCCATAAAGTTAACCTAGTTATATTGAATTAACCATAACACGATTTATTTTTCCGGTAGAAAAAAAAATACACAACATCTAAATATTTTTCTTAACATTTAAAAAATTTTAACCCGACCCGCAACAGAACACGTGTAAATAATCTAATCCTATCTAAACAAAATCAAATCAACTAATAAAAAAATCCAATCCCGTATGTAAATTTTAAAATTGATCAAATCAAGTTTTTATAAATAATCTGACGAGACAAAATCTTATATTCTCAATTAAAAAATTCAAATGCTATCACATGTGTCATATATATTTAAAAATATAAATACAAAAATCATAAAAAAAGCAGAATTTATATCAAATTAAAAATGAATGTAAAGAGAAAGTTTATAGAGCTTGTTAAAAAAAAAAGAAATAAATAGGAAATTCTATGTTTTTCTTTGACGAGACGAGCATTGCATCATATTTGAATATTACAAAAGTTTAAGAGTTGTTTTTATTTAGCCATTAAGCATCTTAGTTTTAAGGAGTAAATTATAAATTAGCATCTCTAGTTTTTACAAAACAAATTTAAATAGTTCTCTGATTTCAAAAACTAACTAATTAGCCCCTTATCTAATGCTGATTAAATTCAATTCATATTGTTTTATTTGAAAAAAAAAATTTGTCAATTTTTCTATGGACTCTACTTTGCCTTTCCTTTTCTCTATTTCTTAAAACAAAAAAAAATTGAAAAAAAATGAATTTTATTTAAAAAGAGGAATTTGGGTCCTTGAAGTGTTTGCTAAAATTTAATGACAGGCTACGTTAGGGAAACTAATTGAAAGAGACTTTTCAACATTTTGAAGGGAATTTGGAAAATTCGAGGGAAGTTTTTTTTTAGCAAAGATAGTATGTAATATTGGGTTTTCAAAGTTTATTGATTTTTTAATTTATTTTATCTGTTCTAGCTATAAAGAATTTAAGATAAATGAATTTTATTTAAACAACTTGTTTTACCTGTTCATGTCATATTATAACAAAAGGTAAATGGTATTGGGAAATTACTTTAGATCAAAAAAATATTTCATTGTGAATTATAATAATAGTTTCACTTTTAATTTTTCATTCTTTTGTGACTAGATAAATATTTATTTAGCTTTTTTTTATAAGGACAATCAGGTTTTTTACCTATTTTCAAGTATAAACAAATAACAATTTTAGCCTCATGAAAGATTAAAAAAAAAAAGTTTTGCATTTGAGGGTATTTTGGTATTTTTTACATCGGTATTTTGTGTAATTAAAAGGACCATAAGGGCATCTTATTATTTTCACATTGTATATTATATTTTTTAATCAAATAGCTGATGCAGCATGTTCTACATACCCCAGCAAGTGGGCGGCGTCTGCATCATTATAGGGGCGTGTGAGACACTTACCGGTAGTGAAATCTCCCCATTCAACATATTACTAAATACGCAGTCGTGCCCACTTTCACATGAAGCGGTGCGTGTAAACATATTATAGTTAGATTGTCGTTGATGATCAATTGTTTGAGTTTTTTTCTTTCTTTTATCTCCCCTGATAACTAAAGTGCACTATTATTATCTTTTTGTTTGTTGTTTACTTGGATCTGGCATGGGTTGCCAGACCCAAGCGCCTTGGATCTGGCAATCATGTGTGATATCAAATTCAGACGCTTAGGTCTCGCATCCTTGATATAATATATAATATATAATATAACAGTAAGTAAGTTAACCCACAATCTAATTAGTAAAAAGAACAATATTAGTAAAAAATTTGAAAAGAAAATTCTTGATTCATAAAAATTAACTATTTTATAAAATGCAGCATAAAATACAGGTTAGGTTTATTTTTAGTTCATGCACCATGTAAAACTCTAAATAATATAAATAAGCTATTTGACAACTAAATTATATAGTATCGTCGTTATATTTTATTTCAATTATCAAGACTCTAAAAAGCTTAAAAAAAATTAACAAAAAATTTAAAATTTGAAAATAATTATTCTACTTCAAAACTTACCAGAATAAATTGAACACTTTATTAATTTTCTTATATATTTTTTTTGCTACTATCTTATGTTATTTTTACTATTTTAAATAAAAATTGATAGTATCAAAGTCTTTTTGCTTCAATTCTTTCCATGAATCAAAAACTAATTTATTTATTGTTAATTTATAATCATGTAGCATATAATTCAATTTTGTCCCTAATTTTTAATTAAGAGCAATTATAAATTATATTATGTGTTTTAAAAATTAAATAAATCAATTATTATCTGATAAAACAAAAGGTTAATCTAGTAAATATTCAAACTCATTCATTTATAAATAAGTCTAAACAATTTGGTTGTTAGTTGGATCTAGTAAGGCGGCCAGATCTAAGTTGATTGGGTCTGGTATGATCGCCAAACCTAAGAGCCTATAAAAAATAAAATTAAAACAATTATTTAGGATTATTTTTAGAATACTTCAAGGATAGTTTAAATATTTTTTTTATAAAAACTAAAAACAATTTATAAAAATAATTAATTAGGATTTCTATTTAGGATACTTCAATGATAGTTTAAATGTATTTTTTTAATAGAAAAAATATAAAAAAAATTAAGTAGCATTTATGTTTAGGATACTTTAAGGGTAGTTTAAATGTTTTTTTTATTAAAAAATAAAAAAAAAAGTATATAAAACAAATTAATTAAGATTTTGATTTATGATACTTCAAGAATAGTTTAAATATTTTTTTATAAAAAAAACATTAATTAACATGTATGTTCAGGATATTTTAAGAATAATTTAAATGTATGTTTTTATAAAAAAATAAAAAAAATTATAAAAAAATAATTAATATTTATATTTATGATACTTTAAGGGTAGTTTAAAAAAAATTATAAAAAAAACCATTGATAAAAAAAATTAATTAAAATTTCTATTTATGACACTTTAAGGGTAGTTTAAATATTTTATTTATATAAAAAATTAATTAAGCATGGCTGCCAGATTCAAAGCGCTTGGGCATGCAACAGATACCAGACCTAAGGCGTTTGGGTTTGCCATGACATCAGACCCAATTAACTTAAATCATTCTTTATACTTTTAATATTTTTTGATATTTTTTTAAAAAATTAATATTGATTCGCTGTAGAGCCCAGACCAATATACTATTTACCATCATTATACCTCATCACATTTATCAAGATTATAGATTAAGGGTATTAGATATTAACGGAATATGTAATAAAATGACTCTATTAATTATATTAGTAATAAAAAGATTAAACTAATCAAGGGAAATTAAGCATAATTAAGTTTTTTATTTTGTTTTGTTTTGTTTTTTCCTATCTTTTCTAATAAGAGGGTAGGTTAGGGAAACTAATCAAGAATAGACACACACGCACACATTTAATTTTTAATTATGTTTTCATGAGGAAATAATATTAAGTTTTTAAAAGATTTTATATATTTTTTATTAACAAATAATCAATTCATAAAAAAACTGGAAAACTATTATTGAACAAAACAGGAGATAAGAAAACTATTCACAGTAAATCCAAGAAAGTAAAGCAAAAAACAAAAAGTGTTCCCTTGCCCACGGTGGAGCACTTCCACGATAGAAAAAAAAAACCATAACATAGAAAGTTGCACTGCTTTTTTTCTTTTCTTTTCTTTTTTCTTTTTACAAACTGGATTATTTATGGTTTCCACTCCTTTTCTGGATTGTTTTTGAAAAGTAAGTAGTTTGTTAAAAGTTTTGGAAAAGTAATACTAGTTAAAAAGATATTTGAAAAATAGCATAATTTAAACAAAATTATGTTTTAGTAATTTGAAATAACGGTCATATTTTGAAATATGTTTTTGTATACAATCTAATCATGTTTCAAGACATGTTTTTTTGGCAAATTAATTAGCCTAAACAAAATTCAACCCAACATCTTATAAAGATTATATCTTGGAAGAACACCAAATAAAGTCATTATTAGCTCTAAATTAACAATTAATATTAAATTAATCTCGAATAAAATCTCTAACAAATTACAATCATGTTTGGTGATCTTTCTGTAGAGAACAAAACAATGAGCAAAGAATATTGAATCGAATGAATAAAATTAACTGAATGAAAGTGGCTAATAAATAGCCTTACATGGATAACAAATCAACTGGAAAATAGCACACGTTTATAGTAACGTGGCATGTACATTAGCTAAAAATAAATAACTGAAATCCTTAACTAGTGCTTGACCATGAATGTCTTCCTAAAGACTAGGGACTTCAATGGACTTATTCAAATGCTAAAATAAACCCTAAAGACTAGGGACTTCAATGGACTTATTCAAATGCTAAAATAAACCCCTTCATTCCTTCCCTTAAACTTACTGCAGTATGCAGTTAGTTTACATCAATGATTTCTTGAACTCCCAACAGTGTTCTTAGTTTCAGAAATGCATCAAGCTTTAAAGGCTTGGTCATTAAATTTGCCACCTGATCCTGACTTCCACAATGAACTAATGCAATTGTACCTTCTTTAGTGAGATTTCTCAGAAAATGATATCTCACATCAATATGCTTACTGCGTCCATGCATCACCGGATTTTTAGACAATTTAATAGTTGAGTTGTTGTCACATTTCACTTGTATGCAATATTCATTGGAATATCCTAATTCCTTCAAGACTCTTTTTATCCAAAGAGCTTGACATACACACATCGCAGCTGCTACAAATTCTGCTTCAGTTGTTGAAAGGGTCACTATTGGTTGTTTCTTTGAACTCCATGAGACTGCTCCTGAGCTTAGCACAAAAACATATCCACTTGTACTTTTTATGTCCTCCATATCTCCGGCATAATCACTATCCGTAAATACGAGTAGCTCATTACTTCCCCCTTTCTTGTACTGAATTCCAAAATTTACCGTTCCTCTCAGATATCGAAGTGCCCTTTTTGCGATTTGTAGATGAAGTTCCGTAGGTTTAGCCATATATCTGCTGATGAGACAAGTCACAAACATCATGTTTGGTCGTCTTTCTGCCACAGAGACAATTTCTTCTGCTTCTTCTTCAAAACTTTCCACACTGTCATCACCAAGTTCTCTTCTTTCTTCATCGTCACCTTCCCTTACATCAAGGTCACCATTGTTAGTGTCACCCCAGGCTAAATCAAAAGATAATTGATCAGCATATGAAACAGCCCAATCCCACTGTTTATCTTCTTCAAAAATTACGTCCCTGCTGACCACAACCCTGTTTTTGACAGGGTCAAATAACCTGTACCCTTTCGATTCTTCGCTCATGCCCAACAAAACACAAGGGAAGCTTTTGTTGTCAAGCTTTGTTCTCTTGACATCGGGTATGTGTACATGAGCCAAACACCCGAAAACCCGAAAATGATCCACAGAGGGTTTTACTCCACTTCATGCTTCCTGAGGAATCAAATCTATCAAGGCAAAGGTAGGACATCGATTGAGCACATAGATGGCCCAATTCACAGCTTCGGGCCAGAAGGTCTTCGGCATCCCTTTGGCAGAGAGGATTGATCGGACCATGTTCATCACGGTTCGATTTTTCCTTTCTGCAACCCCATTTTGCTGTGGGGTGAAGGCTGTGGTGAGCTGGCGTTTGATTCCTTCATCGCAACAAAAATCAGAAAATTCATTAGAGGTAAACTCCCCTCCCCTGTCAGTTCTTAGGCATTTAATACATTTCGAAATTTCTTTTTCAACCATAATTTTGAACTGCTTGAAATAATTAAATGCCTCTGATTTTGCTGTCAAAAGAAACACCCATGATTTGCGACTGAAATCATCAATAAAACACAGAATATATCTTTTACCACTGTTAGACATAGGATTGATAGGACCGCAGATATCAGCATGAACGAGTTGTAATTGCACAGTTGCTCTCCAATTGCTGATTTTTGACATAATCTCTCTGTGTTGCTTGCCATTGAGACAATCAGTGCAGGTCACGGTTGGGGCAGAAAATTTGGGCAGTCCATGCACCATTTTTTTCCACTGCAAAGTTCGTAAACCTTTATAGCTTAAGTGCCCAAATCGTCTGTGCCAAAGGTATGATGGATTCTGGGCAGTAGTGTTGAGACAGTGATCTTGATTCTGATGATTCTTAATTTGTACAGGTAATGGATCTTGTGGTTGTGCCAGAAGGATGAACATCCTGTTTGCACTCATCTGGGTTTGAATGATCAGGCCCTTCTCAGGATGGTAAATTTTACAAACCCCATCTTTAATTAATATTGCTAAACCTCTCTCTTGAAGTTGACCTAAGCTTAAAAGATTATTTTTAAGCTCAGGAACATAGTATACATCATTGACAATATGTCTAATACCATTTAGCAATAGCTTCACTGTACCCTTGCCTATAACATCCATTCTGCTATTATTTCCAAGTTTGACTGAATGTGTAAAATTGTCATCCAAATAGGAGAACATACCTCTGTAGCCGCACATATGATTAGAACATCCTGAATCCAGGAACCATGCATCATTGCGAGTTGTTTTATGTAACTCGACATAGGCCATTAGTAACATCTCATCCTCTTCATGTAGCTCCACTGCCTTTTGTAAAGTTGGATATTCATGTTGACAATCAACATATGACATTAGCAGCATCTCATCTTCTTCGTTTAGCTCTGCATAATGTGCTGCTTTGTTCATGGTTGGACACTCATACTGAAAGTGTCCAAGTTTGTGACACTTGAAACATTCCACCATGTCTCTGTTGAATGATGATCCTCTTCCACCTCGGCCCCTTCCTCTATAATTGTTTCTGCCACGACCTCTGCCACTGAATCTATCATCATAGATTCTCAGTGCATGATCATCAGTGTCATTTCGTTTGAACTTTTGTTCATGAACAAGTAGTGAACTCTGCAATTCATCAACTGAAAGATGGCTATATCTTTTGACTCCTCAATTGAACAAACGATGTAGTTGTATTTTTCAGTAAGTGTGCGCAGAATCTTCTCCACAATCTTTTCATCTGGTATGTTTTCTCCCAAATTGCGCATGTCATTTGCTACTAGCATTACTCTTCCAAAATAATGTGTGACAGATTCCCCTGATTTCATTTCCAGTACTTCAAAATTTCTGCGAAAAATTTGAAGTTGAGCTCGCTTGACCCTTGCGTTGCCTTGATATTTGATCTTCATGGAGTCCCATAGCTGCTTTGCTGTGTTCTTCTGAGTAATTGTCTTCAGAATGGACTTGTCAATGGACTGAAAGAGGTAATTCTTTACCTTTAAGTCTTTCAGCTTTGTTTCCTCTAGTGCTTTCTTTTGTGCGTTATTTAAAACTTCGCCAAATGCAGGTTCAACGAACCCGGTCTCAATAACACTCCAATACTCTTTGGAGCGTAAGAGATTTTCCATGAGCATGTTCCAATGCTCATAATCACCATCAAACTTCGGAATGCTTGGAGCTGCAAAGTTGCTGGATTCTGCCATTTCTGATTCTCACAAACTCACTTATCACTCAGTGTTTATTCTCACACACTCACTTATCACTTAATATTTAAAGTCACTCAAATACGCACTTTTCACTCTGTGTTTCACTCTGTGTTTGAACTCACTTCACTCTCTGATATCATTCAAGACAAAATATGTTTCTCTTTTGTTTGAATTTTCCACAGGCCAATATGATGGCTCTGATACCAATTGTAGAGAATAAAACAATGAGCAAAGAATATTGAATCGAATGAATAAAATTAACTGAATGAAAGTGGCTAATAAATAGCCTTACATGGATAACAAATCAACTGGAAAATAGCACACGTTTATAGTAACGTGGCATGTACATTAGCTAAAAATAAATAACTGAAATCCTTAACTAGTGCTTGACCATGAATGTCTTCCTAAAGACTAGGGACTTCAATGGACTTATTCAAATGCTAAAATAAACCCTAAAGACTAGGGACTTCAATGGACTTATTCAAATGCTAAAATAAACCCCTTCACTTTCATAGTGTAATTAGAATTGTCTCGTTGATATATTTATAATGATATTGTGTCTGTAAAAAACAAAGCTATAGTATATTCCTAATGATTTATTCTTTGACTTTCATATATTAAATCTTATTTTTTGACCATGAGATCTTTATAAAATTTTAAGTTGAATTTTTACATATGTTAATTAAATAAACAAATATAATTTTTAAAACAATGATTATTCTTAATAGCTTTTTGCTATTCTTCTAATACTTTTCTACCTTGTGTTATTTTTACAAAAATTTTATCAAATTTTGTTAGAATTCTAAAATACCCTATTTCTTCCCTTAAATCAGGAACATTCCCAATACTTTCTCCAAAAAAGAAAAAGAACATACTAAATAATATTTACGATACAGCAATAGGAGGCACTGGATTGGAATGCCCATGACACATATTTTTGATTTTTTTTAATTTTCCTTTTATGTTTTGAAAAACAACTAGTTATTTGAATCTTGTTTCATCTTGGATATTTTTATATATAAATATGCAAGTTTAAATGTATTTTTAAAAAATTATAATAATAAATAAAAAAGTACATGCATTCATTTAATTAAATACATCGAAAACTATTTGTACCAATAAATACATGTTAATGCGTTTATTTAACTTGCTTCGCTGCAGGTCGAATAACTTTTGTGCCAAATTATCAATAAAAATATATAAGATATCAAGCTAAAATAGAAAAATGAAATAATGTTGTAATTTTTATAGTGAAACACTATTTTTTTAGTCTTTATATAATAACTTTAAAAAATAAAAATAAAAATAATAAAAACATATTACAAAAGAATAAGAATAAAAACAAAAAAAATGGTATAAATAGACTAGAGAGATAAATAATTAAAGTATTAAAAATAAAAATAAAATATTTTTTATTAAAAAAAAAGTGTAAAGAAGAAAAAAACTAAAAAATATATTATAAAAAAATGAAGATAAGAAAAAAAAATGATAACCAGGTCAAATATAAAATAATTAAAATACCAAGTATAAAAAAAACTTATTTTCTAAAAAAACTTAAAAATTATAATTTTGTCACCTAAAAGATTTATAATTATAGCATTAATATGATATAATAATATATTCCTTTCCCATGTGTGATGGGCGTTGCTAGAGTTTTTGAATGGTCATTCCGCCTCTCTTATCGCCAGTCTAAAGTCATGGTTTCAAACTAATCGAATGCTAAGTCCAAGTCTACTCCGGTCATTGAAACACGAAACCAGAGTATCGAACGATGATTCAACACTCCGTACTCAACATGTTCTGCGGTCGTCTATGGGCATGTACAAATCTTTTTGAGGCCGTATTTATTTTTGTATTTTAAAAAATTTTCTCCCGTGTTTGAGGTTTGATTTTTTTTTAATTAATATATTTTTAAATCATTTTAATATGTTAATATAAAAATATTTTTTTAAAAATAAAAAAAATATTATTTTAATATATTTCTAAATAAAAAATACTTTAAAAAATAATTATAATTATACTCCAAGTAAACTTTGAATAATAATAATAATAAAAAGATTCTGCTCAGAGCACTGAACCAAGATTGGTTCTCATTGTCAAATGAAAATTCTCTTCAATTTATTTTGGTTTTTGTCCTCTCTTTCTAATTAACTAGATCTAATTGGTAGTGGTTTGGTAATTGAAAAGCTCTTGAAACTGGCTGGTGAACACAAGCCAATTCAGTGAATAAATTAAAAAAATTATTTGCATTGTTGCAATCAATTATGGTTAATCTCAATTTTATGGTTTTTTTTATAAATTGTTTTTTAAAATATTTTTTTATTTAAAAAAATATATTAAATAATTTTTTTATTTTTAAAATATTATTTTTGATATTAACACATTAAAACTATTTAAAAACATTTAAAATTTTTAATAAAAAAAATTAAAATTTTTAAAAATACTATTTTAAACACAACTTCAAACAGCACAAACTTGTATGGATTGATGAAGCATTCTAGGAGAACGGGTGATTGGCTATAAATAGTTGAATCCTACGTGGATATATAACACCAAAAAGACCCTCCCTTTTTGAGCAATTTCCCTAGATTTTATACTTCCTTATAGTATTTGTCGTAATCTAAACGGAGCATACAAAGCGCGAGACTAACGGCCCTGGGTAAACTACCCAAACGCCACCTTCTTCTTAACAAAAGACGCACACTTTCCCTCGTTTTCTCGGATTTTCTCCACAGTTTTCTCTCCCCACAAATACCACCTAAATTCCCGCATGCACACATAAAAAATCTGTAACTAACAACACCGCAATCTTTTATCTAATAACACCCTCTCCATGCAGTCGACCAAGACCAAAAAAACCAACAGCAACACTGATCAAAACAGAAAAAACAAGAACAAAAACAAGTTCTTGTTGTGTTTTGGACCAGTGGTTATGGACGGTGTAGAGCGACAAGGCCTTGAAGAGGGCGGGGGCCGCTATGGCGGCGGAGATCCAGTTCTTAAGTGTGTCAAGTTGGAGCACAAAGACGGAGAAGTTTTCCCTCAGATATTTCCCACCAACTTACCATCGTCAAGCAAGGAATCAACTGCTTACCCGGAAAAGAAAGGTCACAAGAAGAATATTTCTCGCTTATTGAAGGCAATTTTGTTCGAGACATCACTGGTAAGTATCTTCTTCCAATGACTTTGACTTTTGTTATAGCTTCTCCCCTGTTTTTAACGATGATGTTTGATTCGTTATCTTTAATTTCACACAGAGTCTTATTTGTTATTCGGTAATTGGTGTGTGTTATTTGTTGTTTGATCAAACGAATTGATTGGTTCTGCTTCTTTTTTTTAGGCTTACTTTCATCAGTTCAAGTTCTGGTCCTGTTTTTTCCCTTGAAAGTTTTTTCTTTGAATTTTGAATATTATTGGACGTTCGGTCTTCCCGACTCTTGCTTTTTATAGCATTACTATCCCTCTGGTTTTGGCCGCCCGATTTGATCCATACAAGGTTTTTTTTATCATAATTGTAATGATGAAACTATTGATGGATAATATTTATGTTGAATTTCTCTGGACTAAATCTGTTTGCTTTTCTGCTACGTGGTCTTAGAATTGATGCTCCATTCTTTTGACCTGCTGATGGGTCTAAACTACACGGTTGATCAATGAAAAGTCCATCAATTCAATTTTTTATTTCAATCAAACAGTTTCGCAATACAACTGTGTAACTTAATGACAAAAGATCTACTACATGTTATCTTGAGATAATTCTCGACTGTTTGTTTCCATGTGTCTCGAGATAATGATTTCTGGGTACTTTATTCATTTCTTCGACAGGCCAAGAAGATTAAGAAAAGGGAACTTTTGCAAAAGGTGAAACAGTCAGAAAAGGTTGAGAAAGAATCAAACCCAGAAAAAAACTCAGTAGATTCCAAGAATAAAGAATTTGCCAAGAAAGATGATGACGGGGTAAATATCTCCAACAGCAACATGACTGGCTCTTCACATTCTTCTTTATGGTCCTCGAGTTCTTCATCGCTTTCTTTAGATTCAAAGTCATTATCTGATACAAGCCGGTTATTTCGATCGAATTCATCCGAATTTAAACTGAAGCAGGACAATATGCAAGGGAATGGAAAAGGGCAAACTTCTACTATTGGTCTGTGTTTGGTTCTTGTAAGTCTCATGGTTTTGGTCTTATGGGGCAAGGTATGTGCTATATTATGCACCTCAACATGGCTTTTCTTGGTGCCTCGTTGTTCGAAAGCCAGGAACAACTCATCGCAAAAGATACTTGATTATGAAGGGATTGATTCAAAAGAGTACAAGAAGATGATTATTATGGAGGGGTTGCTGGAAAGGAACCGTAATCATGCTCTTTAACACTTTAATTTAGCATTGGATTTAAATAATTTTTGAGGTTTCATATTCTGCCTTGTGAGTACATAGAGAATATTCAGGTTATTTAAAAAAAAAAAAAGATTTTGATGACATGAAGCTGGCCTTGAGAATGCTGGCTATGGAGAGTCTCGTGATTTTGTAATTTCCTCTTATAATTGTCTTTTATCAAAGAAACTGAAAATGCATTCATGTTTCTAAGATTACATGTAGAGTTTGATAACTTTCCATGGTTATCTTCTATATATATACGTATGCATTGTTCGTGGCGACGATTTCAGCACACTTTCTTTTGTTTGTCTCCTTCGGCTAGCATCATGGGATGATTGATATCTGGAAAAAAGTTCAAGATTTTTCTCATTACCAACCTTGAACATCTACAAGCATGCCACCCGTCTATTAATTTTAAGAATATTCACCCACCTAACTTAGCACTACTTGGCACCTCACTGCTAATCTGATAGAAAAATCCAAAATTCAAAGTCAGAGATTAATTAATGCCACCAAGTTAATGATCTGTTACCACATTATGATGATGTCAGTGTGATTTTTCCCAAATATGGAGGATTAATCCACTTGCTTTGTATATCGAGTTTAAACTTTAATGGATATGTTGTCCGTATTTTGTTGGGGTGGAATAAAATTTGTTTGAAGTAAAAAAAAAAGAAAGAAGATAGGTTAAAAAAAACCAAGTTGGAAGTTATTGGTTAAAATGATAATTTAAATAATATAAAACAATAAATCAATAAAAAACAATTTAAAAAAAAAATCACTTGAATCTACTTCAATTATCAAAAGAGATAAAAAAGTTAAATTTCAAAAACAAATATAAAAAACATCAGCCAAGAAAAAGAGGGAACACGCAAATGTAAACGAATTTTATAAATCTAATCAAATATAAAAAATATAAAACTTGTTAAATTATGAACTCGAGTTCAATCAAAAAGTTTAAATGTCATATAATTTAATTTTGAATAATAAAATTGTAGAAAAAAATATTAATAAAAAAACTTCCAAAAGAAAATGAACCAAAAAAAAAGAAGAAACAAAAGAACAGGACTAAAATCTGAAAAAAAAATTATCCAAAAAAATTTTCAATTAAAAGAATTATGACCAAACTTGAAAGATTAAAAATCATAATGGGGTGAAATTGAAAAATATTTGTATTATGATAGATTATTTATGGATTAAAAAATGATAAGGGTGAAAAGAAAAACAAATTAGTGAGAGCTAGTCTATTAGAACCAAATTAAAAAAAAAAGAGTTAAAAAAGAGAATTAAACCAAAAAAATGACAAAAATAAAAGTTAAAACAAGGTTACAAAAATACATCAATTTAAAAGAAAAAAAAATAAAGCAAATCCGACTTAAACATATTATAATCTCTAAATGTCGTATTACATGAAACTTTTACCTAGATTCAATAAAGAAGTATAATTCTCAACCAATTTAATTTTAAAGAATGAGATAAGTAAAAAAAATATTAATAAAAAATCATGTAAAAGCAACAAAAAAAAATAAGGATAAAACTTGATAGAAAAAACCCAAGGAGGATGCAATTTAATGAAAAGATAACACAAAATACCAAATAAAATAAATATCAATGGAAAGAATAAGAAATAAATTTTAAATATTAACAAAAATCATAAGAGGTGAACATAAAAACATTTGTAAAAACCAAGTAAACTTGGACAAACATCTTAAACATGGTTAAATCTTAAAAGCTCGCTAGCTATGAAACCCTAGATCCAAGTTATATGAAGAAATTTATTATAAGTCAATTTAAAATTATAAATTTTAAAAACTTGTCAAAGCAAAAAAAAAAAAACAAAAAAAGCCCTGAGCGAACTTAACAACCAACCCGGATCAACAAATCAAACACATGACCCAGGACATGAAATTGAGATGACCCTGTAAATAGAAAAGAAAAAAAATATTAAAAAATGCTTTTAAAAAAATGAAAGTCAACTCAAGCTAATCCTTTAAATCTATGACTCGGGTCATAAAACCGAGGTGACGTCATTAAAGGCAAGCATGAAAAAACAAAGAAGCAAGATTCTTAATCAAACAAATATTAAGGAATGAAATTGAGAAAAAAAAATCAATGCAAAACAAAAACAAATTGCAATTAAAAGAATTAAAACTAAAAAATTACAATTAAAAGAATTAAAACTAAATTCAACATAAAAATTAAATGAAATTAAATGTTCAGGGAAAAATCAAATGAAATTAATTTTTCAAGGACGGAATTATAAAAAAAATCCATTAGCAAAATGATTAACAAAGTAGCAATTAAAAGAATAAAGATCAAATTTAACATAAAAATTAAATGAAAATAAATGCATATGTATTGAATTGAAAAAAAATTCTATCAAGAAAATGATTCAAAATAAAATAAATAGCAATTAAAAAGATGAGGATCAAATTTAAAAATAAATTGAAAAAAATCAAATGATCAGGGATAAAATTAATTAAAAAAAATAAAAAAAAAAGAAATTTAAAAATTTAAAAAACTGATATGATTTTTTATATAACGAGCTCATTTAAATAAAAACAGAAAACTAAAAACAAACAATATTTTTGTATATTAGCTTTTTGAATAATTAATGAAGAGAAGTTCCTTTAGCATTTCAATACCCTGCGATGCAAGGACATCATGATTAGTTGGTGCCAATAAATTAGACATTACTAACATATTTTTTATATATAAAAAAAATGTTATGAATTCAAAATGTTACATTAAAAAAAAAAAATCATTTTGTCCAGCTAATGTTTCTACTGGGTTTTGCAAATCTTTTTTTAGTAAAGTTTTGTTTTTTTTTTCTAATTAATTTTTTTAGATTTTTTATTTTGTTTTATTAATTAGTTTTGCTTTGTAAAAAAATTGTTATTTTGTATATGTTCAGCCATGCATTTATTTTTCCTTTTATTTTATTAATTCAGTTTCATATATGTTTTTATTTTTATTACCCTTGATTGATTTTAATAAATAAGTTCATTAAACATAAATAAATAAATTATCTTGATCTATATTTATTTTTAAATTTTTAAATTTTCTCTTTTAGTTATTGTTAATATTTTTTTATTTACATATATTATTATTATTGAATATTTGAATAAACTTTTTGATTTACAGTTATAGTTTTTTTTATGTAAAAAAACATATCATAATAGCCTTTGTACTCAAGAATTTTTATTAAATAAATCACTACGACCAGCTGCGGAGCGCATGTCAAATCAAATTTTTATCTTCCTCTAGTTTTTTTTTTTAAAAAAATATTGGCGTTGTAATTATCTTCAATTTCTTTTTTATGAGTTTATCATGATATTATAATCCAAATCACGACTTTTGAATGTTATTTTTTAATATAGGGTTATTTTATATATTTTTTATTTGTGTTTGACTTTTCAATATATTATTCTAATTTTTTTATTGATCTATACAAATGAAGTTTATTTTTCAAAATAAAAAATTTTATTTTTAAATAATATTGCTGATTTGTTCGTTCTTATATAATTTTTATAAGACGTGAGTTTATGTAGTTATTTTTATTTATGTTTATCTTTTAGGTCATGAGGTTTTTTATGATGTGTATTTATCTTTTATTAATTTAAATAAACAAGTTCAATAAATAAAATTGAGTGAATGTCTCGTTTTGTGTGATTGAATATCTTGATATGTATTCATCGCGTAATTTTTTTAATTTTTCTTTTGGTTATTGTCAATATTGTTTTTATTTATTTTCGTAAATAATTATCGATTTGTTTAGTTAAATGCTTGTGTTGGCTTTTGAATTTACATTTTAATTTTTTTTTAAGTTAAAAAATGCTTTGAAACAACTTGCATACCCAATATTTTTTTTAAATAAAATCACGATGTAACACCGGTTAAATGGCTTAGGGAGTGTCTAAGAGTATAATAATAATTGTTTTTTACAGTGTTTTTGTTTCTCAAAAATAAATTAAATAATATGTTTTTATTTTTTCAAATTATTTTTTATATCAATATATCAAAATAATCTAAAAACACAAAAAAAATTAAAATTAAAATTTTTTAAAATACAAAAATAAAGTTTTAGTATTTCATTTAAAAACAGAAGTTATTAATGACGTTGCCCTCGAAAAGCAACTAAAAAAAAGCTTATTAGGAGACGGAACCAAAATAACCTTTGTTATATATATTTAGCACATCAAAGTGTTAAATAATGGGCCAGGGTTTTTTGGGCTGGGCTCTAAAACCGTGTTGTGTTATAGTGTTTTGGATAAAGGTTAGTATTGGTTTTTAAAGTATTTTTTATTTAAAAATATATTAAAATAATATTTATATTTTTTTAAAAATTTATTTTTGAAATCAACATATCAAAAAAATTTAAAAATATAAAAAAAATAATTAGAATAAAAACAATTTCAAAATTTTCCCAAACATCCCTTAATAGCATCTCCAAAAAAAATACTAAATGAAAATTAAAAAATAAATAAATATTATTTTGGTTTTGCAATGCTTATTTTACATGCTGAAAATGGAGTGCTACACAAAATATTTTATAATTTATCTTATAAATATGTTATTCCTGTATATCTTGTAAAAATATCACTAGTTTTTGTTTTGTGAAGTTTTTTTAAATTAATATTAGTTGATTAGCTTTTTATAAGATTATCTTAGTCTCATGACTTATGTTATAAGTTTGATAAATTCACCCCGGTTGACTCGGATAATTTTTTTTCAATCTATTTTTTTTAATTTTATCCTTTAATATTGGGTTAAAAAATTCAACTATATATATATATATATATTAAAACTGCAAGGTAAATAAATTATATAACTTATTAATTGTTAATAGTTATGCTAATATAATAAAATCATTAAAATATATTATTGATAAAAAAACAAGGGTATGTTAATCCGTTTAAAACAATAAAAAGAGGCAATCAAGTTCAAAAAAAAAATTAATTTTTTTTTAAATATTTTAAAAATATAAAAACAAACATGAACTTGTTCACACCACCATCAGAGTCCAGACGTCTTTCATACATATGTTGCTTTTATGTCTCAGTCCTTTTTGTTTCTTTTGTTTTTGGGCAGTACCACCACAACTAACAGATGATAGCGACCTGTTGGATGCATTACATACACAAATCTGCACCTAAATGCTAGAGAACACCCAGTATCTGATGCTCAGATTTGTCCTCCTTCGACGGACCAGATTTCACCTCCCTAACATTTGTATGCTTTGCCCACTTATTTCGGACAAATTCTGCAGTTAGCATACTATATGAAAAGAAAAGGTGAATCATTAGTAACAATTGTTTTTTGGGATGAAATGATATATTTTTAGATATTAATTTTACAATTTAGAATAATAATATCATGTTTTTTATTAGCAATATTAATTAGATATTATGGTTCTAAATCATAACATTAATTTAACTAATCTGAAAAGGCATTTATATTTAATAACGTGTTACTTCTTCTTAAATGCAAAATATTTAAATTTCATGTCTTTAAAAAGTGGTAATTATCTTATTTTTTTTTTAGAAATATCAATATTTAATTAATGTTATGTTTTTAAAAAAAATTAAAATGAATATTTAAAAAATATAATTTAAAATGATATTATTATGCGACAACTTTTAAATTATTTTGCTTCACTTAATTTTGTCCCTCCACTGTAATCTCAAATGTTGCAAGACATGCAGTGTACCATGTAACCATATGCTGTCAGGACAGCCCTGACCTGACCTGACCTGACCTCATACTGATCCTGTTCATCTCTTGGGACGAGAGGGTCTTTGTGGGGCAGATGAGCGAGGGCAAAATGGTCATAATGGGAGGGGAAACACGCAGAGGAAAGTGAAAGGAAATCTCAGTTCAGATTGAGATCTAAATAATTACATCAGTCCTTGTGGTCCTTGTTTCAGTACTTTGTTTTGGGTATAGAAAATGTGAAGAGGGGAAGGGATCTTTTGGGGCCATTTTGTCCTAAAATAGTTAGATCTTTCACAAGTTGCATAAAGCCGAAACTAACAGTTACTCTAACTTCATGTTTCCTTATAACAACCTCGAGGAAACAACCATGCCGACCACCTCCTCGAGCAGCCAAAGCCCACATAAAAATATGTTTGGTATTACGTTGTAGTTATGATATAAAAAAAATATTTTATAAAAAATATTTTTAATTAAAACTAGTTTGAAAAAATAGATGATTGGTTAAAACTGTGATTGAAATTGAGGTTGAATAAAAAATAGTTTAATGTATTTTATTAGAATGCTTTTAAAATTGAGGTTATAAAATAATTTTAAAAAATATTTATTAATATTGATGATTTTTAATTTAAATATTGTTATTACATCATGAAATAAATAATACTTTATATAAAATATTTTTTATTATTCCATTAAACCATCTACAATTCCATTACGTACAAAATTCATCCAACAAGAACTACAATTTCTATAATTTTTTAAGCGTGTAATAAAATTAGATAAAATATTATCAGGAATAAAAAATTGATTTGATATTACAGTGCGAGTGAATTTAATTCACTATAAACTAGTTTTTTTAAAAAAAAAAATATGCAAAAAATAAATATATTAAAAAAAAAAACTACTCACGAACAGTTCAAGTGAATTGCACTATTCACGTGAACAGTGCAATTTATCACTAAAACACGGTCTCAAGAAAAGCAATCAAGAGTTGCTTCACCAAAATCATGTTGCAAACGTCAATTATCCTGGGGTCTATTAAAAAAAATTATATATTTTACGTAATTAAATATTTGTTTTGCTGTAATTACTTCAAACCCAAAAACAATCATGAAAACAAACGCAATCTAAATCTCTTTAACCCATACAATTATGGCATGGAAGCAAAGAACCCACAGGAGATTTCTTAACTCCTGCTGTCTCCTTGAAACTAGGATTAATTTACACCCAAATTTTGAATCATTACTACGAACAACTTGTTTTGAATTAGTGTACCGTCGCGTGTTTGACAGTGTGGTAACAATTGCTTTTTAAATAATTTTTCATGTCGAAATATATGTCAATGATATATTTTTTTATTTTTTAAAAATTATTTTTGATATTAACACATCAAAAAATCCAAAAAATACAAACCGTATTAAATTTTAACAAAAAAATTTTTAAAATTTTTTGAAAACATAATTTTAGCCGCGTTTCCAAACACTGCCGTAATCTTTTTGTACAATTCAATTCAAGTTCTCTTTTTTTGGGGTTCTTGTTTGGTTTTCTTCTCTGAATCTGCCTGGTTTTCTTGCCGAATCTTATCTACAGTTAAGAGAGTGATTTCGGGCATGATTCTTCACTTTCTTGAAAGTGTTTCCACGTCATGGTCATGGTCAAGGTAACTATGCAATTCAATTTGGATGAATCTTGAATTAGTATGGTTCCTATACAGGAAAAAAAAATCAATAATATGATACTGCTCAATATTATATTTATTTTTGTGTTTTAAAAACATTTTTAAAATAATTTAATTTTTAATTTTTATTAACTTAAAATTAATATTTTTTTAGTGTTTTTTAATTATTTTGATATGTTGATGTTAAAAATAATTTTAAAAAAATAAAAAAATATAATTAATATGTATTTTAATATAAAAAATTATTTAATAAAAAAACCACAATCATTTTAACAAAAACTTTTAAGTGGTGGCTATGGTGAGTGCAAAACAAATTTTCCCGTCGTTTTGAGAGGCTTGGTTCCAATATTGTGATGCTAGCTGCCCTAAAGGCTCGAGCCTCCGAGATACAAATATAGGAAGTAAATTATAAAAGAGAGACACATGAAAAGTGAAGAATATTATTTGTGGTGATAGGGAAATTCTTATACCAATTGTCAAAACTACTCAGTATGACGATCTTGCTCTCCAAATTTGTGCCTTATTTGAACATTTGAACATGGTCTAATCAAAATCTTCGACATCTTTCTCGCCCCAGACCATAGAAATCAGCCAGGGCTTGGACACATATTAGCCATATTAATTATATAAAGCATATAATAAGTTTTATGTGGTTACTAGAGTATTTCAGAATATAATAATAATTGTTTTTTAAAGTATTTTTTATTGTAAAAAATATTAAAAAATATTTCTTTTTATTTTTATACCAATACATTAAAATAATCTAAAAATATTTTAAAAAAATAAAAACAAAACCCTAAGCCGTTGCTACATGTGTGTAAAAATACACAGAGAGGAGGTTGTATATAGACACATGATTCATTATTTATACGTACACGTACATAATGCCCAAATCCCTAATCATTCCATGCAGGGAACAATCTGCTTCTCAGAACCCAAGAATCCACCGTGTCTGCCCAAACCCAGCTAATCCCAAACCCAGCTAATCCCAAACCCATTACACGTGTCCCCCCCCCCCCCTCTCTCTCTCAGTCCTTATCCTAGCCGTCTACCCAGCAGTATTTCCTTAGTGCGACGCTAACTTTCTCTACCTTCGCAGCATAGCTAGCTACCTACGTACGTACAAAGGACAAACCCACTCTACCATATACCAGATATGTGGGGCCCACTTTCCACCTGGAAGGGGACCACAAGCCGAGCGATCTTCCAGGATTCTCTTAAAGGCTACTCTGATTCGAATTTTTCTATGCATTTGATGTATTTATAGCTCATGATAAATATTAAAATACTATTACGAAACCATTTTTTTTTTTCATTTAACATTTTGTTAGGATTTTTCATTTACTTATGAGTTATTCAAGATGATTAAATTAATGAATTAAAACTAAAACAAATTATTTACCACAAAACATGTTTTTCTTACTAATGATCGACGAAATCAATGAGTTATAAAAGATAGACATATGATTCTATTACGAGAGACAATTAATGACATTATGACAAGGTATCTATTAGCTCGATTCGTTTAAGAATCAGGTTTAAGAAAGTTTTAGGTTCTGACTAAGTTATTGGATTGGTTAGATCATTTTTTTTTAAATCAAAACAACAATATTATAATAATAAAAAATTAACGGATTGCAATCGAGTTTTTAACCGGATCTTGTCGGGTCAGCCGGATCATTTCAAGTTTTTTATTTTCTTATTTTTTCTTCAACCTGGTCCAGTTTTAGTTCAGGATTGACCGGATCCCGGGTCGACCCGCCAGACCGGGTCAGGTTTCAAAACTATGACTTGTAATACTCGGGATAAATGATCATAAGGGAGTTACACGATCTTTGATATGCACCTGCATTGCAGGAGAATGTTTTCCTAGTAATCTTGAAAGAATACTCTCCATCAACTCCTTTAAAAGTTAAATCTCCTTCCCAACCGTTTCCCATCATTGTTCGAAGAAAAGGTCACAAGGACTCCTTATAGAGTTCTTAGAAAACAAGAAGGGAATGGTTTGATATGAATTTTACTTTAGTTTAGTAGTATATACTTGTTCCTCTCTCTCTCTCTCTCTCTTCTCAATGTGGTTTATTTATTAAGAATATGATTAATTTTGATACATCCAAGAACAAGAACGACCAAGAATTACTTATAAATTTATATAGAATATTAATAATAATATTTATTATTAATGTAACTATCAATTAAAAGTTTAAATTTTTATTAAAAATGAATTCTTCACAATCAAATAATCAATTATCATTTCTAGATAAATACAATGTAATGATCAAATATGAACTAAAAAAAATCAAATTAACAACAAATAATTGGTACCCAACTAATTATCTATTATTTTTTTAATTTAAATTTATTCAACCTAAATTATTACCCTTTAATTATTATCAGTTCTATTAAAAATTAATTTTCTTCAAATTTTTCTAAATTTTTAACTTAGCAATAAAATTGGTAAAATATAATTAGTACCCATTAAATTACTCATCACTTCTTCAATTATAACACACCTAAATTATAATATCAAATTCAATTTGATCGCAAGGTGAATAAATTCAATTTTCTCTAAATATCAAACAAACCCTAACATAAAAATTATACATTATACAATAAAATTTTCTAGAAAAAAGTTGAAAAATATTTAAATATACAAGCAAATTACAAATACTATATAAAAATTTCAATAAATTAATCTAAACCATTAATGGGTTATAAAAAAAAAAGGTAAGTTTGCTTACTTGATATAATGATATTTCATCAAAAATCAAACCAAGAGAGAGATATGCTAACAAAACTAATAGATGTATGTCTACATTGACGAGTTGGATTTGTGAGGATGGGGGTGGATTTTTTAGGTTGGGCTACTGTGTTTTCAGCTGAAAGAATAAGAAAAAAAATAAACTAGAGGTGAAGGGAATTGTTGGTTATAACTCCTTTAAATTTGTTGAGTAAACATTTTAATTAGTAATTCAGACAGGATGTACTGACATGTCATATTACTGATGAAATTTTTATTCCATTATAAATTATTAATGAAATATATTCCATCATGATGGAATTTTTATTAAATTTTTATTCTGTTAAATTTCTAATAGCAATTCAAACAGAATGTATAAACATGTTATATTACCGATGAAATTTTTATTGAATTTTTATTCTATTAGAAATTATCATTGAAATATATTCCATTATGATTTTTGTTAGAAACTGAATATTTACTTGAAATTATATTTTTAAAATGGGTTAACACATGTCATCATATAAGTGGATAAATGTTAATCAACTTATATGATTTTATCAATCGGTCATAACTCGCAACGAGAGGCCATACATAATAACAAAAGGGATGTCTTGTGCTATTCAACTAAAAAAACCACTTGTAAAGTTACGGAGTGTTTGGCTCTGTGTTTCAACTTGTGTTTCGTTAAATTTCATTTTTTTTTTGCTAAAATTGAATGCGGTTTATACTTTTTGAATCGTTTTGATGTGCTGATATCAAAATTGATTTTTAAAAAATAAAAAAATATCATTAGCATGCTTTTCGACACGAAAAGTTATTTGAAAAGCAACCGCTACCACACTACCAAACACGCTCTTAGACATGAATTATAGATATTTAAAAAATAATTAATTGCTAAAAAAAAACACTTGTATAGTTAGGCATGGAATATTAATTACTACAAAAAATAATTAAGCATTAGTTAAACTTAAACATCACGAGATA
The DNA here is from genome assembly GCA_964019445.1 of Populus tremula. Taxonomy (NCBI): domain Eukaryota; kingdom Viridiplantae; phylum Streptophyta; class Magnoliopsida; order Malpighiales; family Salicaceae; genus Populus; species Populus tremula. Next base: position 44,698,350 of record CAXHTJ010000001.1, read on the forward strand.
GTATTATTTATTAAAAGAAGCTACCTCATATGGAGTCAGCTTTTTGATATTTCCAAATATGAAGAATGCAGATACATGCATGCATCCATACATACATACATATATATCTTACACTGCATGATTGCCCAAAGACTGCTCTTTTAATGTTCTTGATCGGGTGGACCAATTAGAATTGTTGAAGGTCACACCACCATCACCTGGTGAGTCCGAACCCTAGCTAGCCACACCATGATCAGAAGATCATAACCATGGAAGTATATCAGGCAAGAATTAAATGTGGAAGAAACACAGCGAACTGGTATATATATTTTTAATTGTTCTTTACAAAAGCAATGTTTATTGTTCTTTTTTCAAGAGATTTAAATGACAGTAATGATTTTTTGCTATTTTTGACAAAACTGACATAGGGCTGCGTCCACCTGTTTTGCTCCTCTTAACATCTTCTCCACAGGACAATACCTTTTAGCTCCGACCATGCCTGATGCAATCGGCTAAGTTTTCTCAGATCTTGATACGTGTTTGTGGGACCATGTGTATGATTCGGAGAGCTCTTTTATCTGCCTTTTCCACTCCACGCATCTCCTTCTGTGTTTACACAGTGATGAAAGAGGGAGGATTTTTTTAGGTTAATCATCAAACTAAGATGGAGCTAAAATCCAAGAAGAAAGAAGGAAAATATGCTTTCGTTTTTCCTTGAGTTTCTCTTTCTATATATCATACATGCACACTCAGCACTCTTTTGCATCTTATCTTTGAAATCCATAATGTTAGTTGATTTATTTTGAATTAAAATTCCTTAATTTGTGGTGTCACAGGGCAACACCCTGGTTAATTAAAACCCTAAATCAACTATTGGTGTACTGGAGATGGTAAAAGTTAAAGCAGAGAGTTCCAAGGAAAAGCAAAGGGAAAGCTATTTTCATTTTCCACACCCATGCTTGACTAGCTCCAAGGACTATGGATCGACTTGGTTGGCTTGTGTTGGATCAGTTTGAGCAATGATCTCCTTCCATATGATTATTTATTTCTGTCCATATTATAGACTAGAAAAGGTGTAAATAAAGAGAAAAAAAAAAACTAGCTAGCAAATAAATCACCCGCAGACAAGACAAATATTGGCAAACCCAACAAACATCCATACAATTGCATAGACATGGCCATGTCCTTTTGGCATTTCACCCTGCTTCACAGTTCACACTGCTACTTCTGTCCTCTCCCTCTCTCACTCTCTTCTCTTAAGAACACAACAAAACTCGTATCCAACATTCTTTTTCAATCTCAAACCCCAAATCCTCTGTTCATCATCTCCACAAGAAGCTATCTAGCTAGCTGCCTAGCTCTCACCACTCTTTATAAACCCATCTAATTCTCTCTCTCTCTCTCTCTCTCTCTCTCTATATATATATATATATATATATATATATATAGGTCTATGCTTCCAATGTAACAGTGCCTGTTCTCTCTCTATATATTACCATCAGTTACCTTTTCTCTTTTAAGACCCACCATTCTTTCATAACCCCCCTTCAAACTCATTTTTCTTTGATCTTTCTCGAACAAAAAAACCTCTCGATCAATGGCTACTTCACTTTCACTTTTTCTCATGCCTAGCGATGATAGAAAACAAGAGTCCACCCTGGCCATAAGTACCAAACCAGCTGAACCCACAAGAACTACTACTGCTACTCGGACCAGAAAGCCTACTGCCAATAAATGTCAAACTCGCAAGAAACAACCTCGAAGAGGTATGGGAGTAGCTCAACTTGAGAATTTAAGGATTCAAGAAAGATGGAAGGCAATTACTGAGACTAACCAGATTGGGTCTCCCAATCTCCAGCCCACCAAGCAGCTGCACGTTTTTGACCCGTTTAATAATAATGATGATGATAATCAAATGGCGCAGTATGGTACTACAGTTAACTATGGTGTGCCAATGAGAAGTAATGGTGTTGTTTTTAATGGGTTCTTGGGTTGGGATCACCAGGGTGGTGTGGTGGTTAGGAGGGTTGATGAGTTTACTGCAAATAACAATGGTGGGTTTGGGTCGGGCCAGGTTTCGGTTAACCCGTACATGGTTGGATCAGTTCCGGTTCATCAGGTTGGGCCTCCAGCTCCTTCTGCTGCTGTGCTTGAGGCTTCGAAAGAGCTCTCTTCAATCCCAAAAGTAATGCAGCAGCAGAAGCAATATGAGCCTACTCGTTGTGATCTTTGCTTTAAGGTTTGTATTTTTTAGGGTTCTTGAATTTCTTGATGCTATATCCACGCTTGCCTTTTTTTTTTTTCCCTGTTCGTTTCTTGAGGAATAATATAAGAAGGAAATAAATTAATTATAGGCTAACAAGGTATTTTAGCAGTCTGGAATTTCAATCTTTTTAAACACTGTGATTAAAATCTTAAATTTTTACTATTTTAATTTCTATGGACAGATGGGAGGATTCAGTGCCAGAGCTGCAACGAGTGCTTTCTATGCCAAATATCACAACCACAACAACAACGAGGTAAATCTCCATCTTTCTTTCAAGTGGTATGTATAATATTTTGGAACCATGCTTCTTATTAATATTATATCTAATAATTGTGTTTTAATTTGTTTGAGTCTTGGTTGGTCGGTAATTCCTGTGGATTATGTAGGGCGTAGAGGCGATGGAAGCACACAGGAAGGGTAATAACGCAATGGGTAGAAAAGTTATCATGGAATATGAACTTTTCCCTGTAAAAAATGGTAAAAGCACCTGTTTCAAGGATATGGAATTTCCTACTGCAGAAGCTTCAGTTGCAGTGGGTACTGGTGAAGCTTCTTGTGTCACAACTTATTCTGATAACAGTGCATCTGATGCTTCTAATTCTATTGATTTGTCTCTGAAGCTTTCATATTAGAACCAAGAAACATGTCTAGTTTTGGTTTTGATGTCTTTTCTTGATATATGTGTGATTGCCTGAACCTAAACACAGCTTCTTATAATTTCCCTTTTGTTCTTAAACTAATTAATTAATAGCAATGCGAAAACAGTGCGGTACATACTTTTGCTTTATTTAATCCATCTCTGATCAGTGTCAGTGCTTTAACATTATTTCCCTGCTTTGATGATCTTGACATTGTTTTGCACATTTGCTTATGATCTATCTTGTTCCTCGTCAAGAATTGAGAAGCATAGCCACAAACGAATTGGGTTATTTCGAGGCATTTGGTCATTACAATACTAGCATACAATGATGCAGTTGTCACACTCTGCTGGCTTGTTCTAACTGTGTAATAAAGGGGACAGACGTCCATGATCTGTGTATATTTTGATCTGCTTAACCTGTAACGAATTCTACAATTAATGTTTACAATTGTCATATAGAAAACATTTAACTACAAATCTTTCTGTATAACCTGCTAAAATGACTTCACAAGGAGGCTCAAAACCCTAGCAAGTAGTATCTCTCTCTCTCTCTCTCTCTCTCTTCTCTTTATTGTTCATGCTAGTAGATAGGTGAGAGATTTCTCTTCTAAACATTGGTTACATCTTTTATGTGCTTACACAAGGAGGGCATCTCTGCATTACTGTTTATGGGAGTCGAGCAACCTTTTAGGATGTGCTTTGAAAAACGTGAAAAAGATATATGAAAAGCAAGCTATAAAAAAGCTAGCCTTCCTTCCTCCTTGGCAGACACCTTGTGGTCGCTGCTGTATATATATGTGGCCAGTGAGTGGCTGCGGCCTGCGAGTCAGTACAGAACCAGCTACAACACAATATTTTAACAATAATACAAAATCTGCAATGAGTGTGTGTGTGTGTGTGTATAGAGAGAGAGAGATAGAGAGAGAGAGCAGTCTCAGTGTTAAGTACTAGGACCGTGGGAAGCTTTTTTCCAAATACTACTAACCAGCTTTTCCTTTTTCTTCCCCTCTTTCTTGTTTTTGCATTTTGGGCAAAAAAGCAATAATTTAAATTAAGGAATGAGAAATTGTGTTTTTGAAAGTAAAAAAATCCATTTTCTTATTAATTTATTTTTTTCGGAAGAGAAAAATATTTAATTTAATTTTTAGCTTGTTCCTAATTTAAACAAAAACTTATCTTCAAATAAAAGGGAATTTTTAAGAAAAAAATATGATAATAATTTTTATGTGGCTATATGAAAAAAAATCAAAGAGTAATTATTCATTAAAACTATATAAAAAATAAAAAAATACTTAATTATTCTCATATCCATGTGCAATTTGTTTACAGTTTATTATATGTTAGGATCATATATAATTGTTAAAAAAAGCTATTATTAATGTCACATAGAAAGCTCTAGCCTCATTTAAAAAGTATGGACTAATCAAATAATTATTTGAATAGCATTGTAATTACTAATTTAAAAGGTATTTATTAAATTAAAAAAATATTTCTAGGCCTAAAGGCCAGGCTTGCACAGCTGGGCTCTAAAGAGGAAAGCCCATGTATGCACGTGCCTAGCCTAGCTTATCTAAGCCTCCTCCTTTAGCAATTTTTTATATACTAAGCGAACAAAGTATAGTTCGCTCACCATAAAAGAATAAGACACATCGTCTACTTCAAGAATTTTTCAGCCATCGAAAACTTGAGCTCAAAGTTTTTTTCCCCGCTTAATTTTCAATCTGTTTCGACCAGAAAACATTATATGAACCCAAATTAACCTATTTATAAGTATAAAACACCTCAAAATCAATAGAAGAACAAACTAAATTCAAAAAATATTTAAGAGCCTTGATTTACTTTTTTCAACATTATTGATGGATAAAATCATTACCATTAAAGGTGATTATTTTCGATTCGGTTTTTACATGAAAAAATAAACTAAACTAAAATTATTATTTTTTAAAATTTAAAACCAAAATAACTGGTTTTGGTTCGATTCTTTTTGGTTTTTATTGTTGAAAAACCGATAAAACCAAGAAGCAAAATCAATTTCTATTGTTTAGGAAATTGTTTCAATTTACACGATCAAGACATGATTGACTTTTATTTAAAATACAAGTAAAACCAGACTTGCAAATTACAACATAATGTAAAAGGCAAAAACTCCAAAAATACCCCCACAAAGTATTAAAAAAAATAGAAGCTGGAGATCAATCAAGATGGGAAGGAAAACAAATCTACATGGTTGAAATGCTAGGCAAAGCACGACTCTTTAAAAAGATAAAAGAGTTAATAAGAAGCATGCTAGCAAACCCATATGCCATTATATGGAGGTCTTTACTCTCCTCTTGCAAGGAGTACGAAAACATTGAGATTATAAAATGAGCACCGAAGTACTAGAATGAGTTGGATTTAAATAAGATCTCAAGTTGTGTACTTTTGTCAAATGTTTAGGTTGCCCACAATCATTTTGAAGAAGAATTAAGCAAAGGCTCTCTTTAAAAAAGAAGGCGATAAACAAAGAGTTTGGATGTAGTTTGATTAAAGTGAATGATGAAGTTCATGAATTTATTGTTGGGGGAGAGAAGAGAGCGTGATGGAGAAGATAAAATACATGGATGGACTACGTTGGTTTAAGCTAGTGTTAGATTATTTATAGTCTATTTTATCTTTTCAAAGTGATGGTTGAACCAATTCGGTCCGGTTCAATCCGTTTTAGATATTTAAAACTGAAATCGAACTGAATTTTTTTTAGGTTTTCTAATCAATTAATTAAAAAAAAAATTTGTCGTTTTAATTTTCTCGGATATTTTTTTTGTTTTTCATTTTAATCGATTTTTCAGATTTTTTGTTCATCTCTAACTACCATTGAACTCTCATCTTTATGAGAACTTATTGATATCAAGATTTGTTTTTTTAGTGGTAGAACATTTTCTCTCTTTCTCTCTCTCCTCTCAAATTTTTAATGAACTTATCCTTTATCTCTTAAAACTAAGAGGCTAAATATAAAGAAAATAAAGTTTAAGGATTGGAATATAAAACTATAAATTCTTGAAAATTATTTAAAAGAAAATGAAAAATCAAGATAGAAAGACTAAAGGACAATTTGGACATAATACTATTCCGCTATAGTGTCGTGAATTGTGTGGTTGAGAGAATGTTGCCTTAAAAATATTGAATCTAATGTGATTTACACTTAACATTATAACTGGATTTAGAATTTGATTCCAATTCAGGCCTTGACCAAGGTTGGGTTAATGAAAATACCCAATTTTTTTATTAATTAAAAAACATTTCTTCAAGGATTTTTTTATTAAAAAAGTTAAATGTTGTCTATGTCAATTACATCTTGTAACTATAGATATCCACACTCTCAACTTGCACAGGCAGAACCCACGTGGTTTCTGGTCACACCCGATAACCACTCCATGTCCATGAGCTTAAATCTATATGTTAAGGAAACATAGTGCAAATTATGTTCTAAAAAATTTTGAAATTTGTTTTGCTTAAAATGAAAAAAAAAACTATATTTTCAGATCGTTTTGATGTTAAAAATATTTTTTTTTGTTTTAATATATTTTTAAATAAAAAATATTTTAAATTGTCATTATTACCATAATCTCAAGTCGAACCCAAATTCACTAAAAAGGAACATTAAGGAAGCTGTTACCTTTATCTCTCGTCCTTGAAATTGGCTCTGGACTTAAGAATTAAGCTCCGAACTTCTGTTGGGCTAATCCTGGATCAAGTGTTGGGCTTTTGGGACCGAGATTCACAAGTACTCCAAATACTTTTGTTGTTTGACTTTTGAGGCCCATGAGTTTTTCCCATATCATCTTCCCTTGAATTTAATACTTTGTGTTGGAATTTCCAATTTCTATCAATTTCAAAGGTATTATCATGGCTATATATAAATTTTACATTTCTACTTGAATACTTTAATAAAAGACCAATAAAATAATATTCTCTTTCTTTCTTATTTTTTCTTAAACAGACCTTCAAATAAAGTTTTTGTGTAGGAGTGTATTTTGAATATAATAAAACATTTTACTAAATGGTTTCTAGTATTTTAACAATAATTATTTTTTAAAGTATTTTTGTTAGAAAATATATTAAAATAATATTTTTTTAAAAAAATTATTTTTAACCTCAGCACATTAAAAAAATTATAAAAAAAATAAATTTAAATAAAAAAATAAAATTATAAAAAACATAATTTTTACTGTGTTTACAAATACTATCGTAACCTGGTTTAACTGAGGTAACATATCTTAAAGAATCAATGTTTATAAGAATTTATATAAAAATTTTAAATTTATATAAAAAAACACAGCTTCCATTAAGAGATTTTTAATCTCGATCATTTATGTGAGAATATTGAAATTAAAAAAAATATATATCTGTTAGATATCTTGTATTTGAAATGGTCATACAAATAGTCTAATTACCACCGCATTTTGGTTTCCATCTCTCCAAATCAAAATCAATTGAAAACAACCTTTATTCCCATGAAAAGCACACCCAACCCCACAATTATCTTACCTATTTTTGGTGCATGTTTGTAGCTGAGTTACACTAGTTTATTTATTTATTAAAATTTAGTTTTTTTTTTAATTTTAATTTTTTATTTTTATATCATTTTAATGATTCAGTTTTAAAATTTAAAAATAAATAAATTATTTTCATGTATTTATAATAAAAAAAACTTTATATCTCTAATATAATAATAATAAATCTCATATACTGTCCCCACACCCCTCAGCTCTCCTCCCCTTCCGACACTCATCACCATTTCCCTTCTCTCCAAACAAAGGAACAAAGACAATTGACAAATCCAATTTTCATTCTCAATCAAAAAGTCAACAACTACGCAAGCAAACATCAAAACCTTAGCAGCGGCAGCGGCGGCCATGAATCCTCAACAACAACAACAACAACAAAACCCGGTAGATCCTGACCAGCCGCTACTCCCGACAATTAAGATCAACCACCACCCTTCTCCCCCACGCCACCCTCACCCACCCTCCGCCACTCCTACTCTCACCCCCACCACTCGCCGCAAGATTGGTGTCGCCGTCGACCTCTCTGACGAATCAGCCTACGCTGTCCGCTGGTCTGTCCACCACTACATCCGTCCTGGCGACTCTGTCATCCTCCTCCACGTCAGCCCTACCTCCGTCCTCCTCGGCGCTGACTGGGGCCCACTCCCACTCTCCACTCCCACGCAATCGCAACTCGATCTCTTGAACAATAATAGCAAATTTAATAGTGAAATTGATAGTAAAACTAAAAATGAGAATAGTGATAAGCCACAGCCCCGGCTAGAGGATGATTTCGATGCTTTCACGGCTTCGAAAGCGGCGGATATTGCGAGGCCTTTGAAGGAAGCGCAGATTCCGTATAAGATTCATATTGTGAAAGATCATGATATGAAGGAAAGGTTATGTTTGGAAATTGAGAGGTTAGGGTTGAGTGCGGTTATTATGGGGAGTAGAGGGTTTGGTGCGGCGATAAGAGGGAGCGATGAGAGATTGGGTAGTGTGAGTGATTATTGTGTTCATCATTGTTTTTGTCCTGTCGTTGTTGTTAGATATCCTGAGGATAAGGATTGTGGTTGGGACTGAGCCGGAGGCAGCTGTTAATGTGAAGGGAACTAAAGGTTAGGATTTGTAATGTGACCGTTCATTTTTGCTATTGGTGGTTTTGATTGTGGTTTGAAGTTTTGATTTTTTTTCTTACTTTAATGATTGATGATCTTTGTTTACGATGTTTTTTTTTTTTCTTATAAGTTTGCTAGTGTATGCTAATGATGGCAATGTACAGGAGGAGGATAGTTGTCTCGAAAGGAAAACGTAGAGATAGTTATGCACATGATTAGGATGCATTATCTAATCGTAATGCTCTGGATTGTATCATAATGTAAAACCTAATGTGGATGTAAAAGAAATGTGTACATCATGTCTTAGGTCTAGAGCATTTTATAAGTGGTCAAAGTTGCATATAAATAGGATGCACCGGGTTAATTTTGATTTTGGATGCTATTAATCTTCTAATGAATCTTGAAATTGTTGGATTCTGGAGAGTTGCCGAAATATTGCAATAAAGATGCATTAAATAGCTGAGTTGGTTTATGAATCCTGAGCGGAAAATCTGAATGGTGCTTGTAAAATAACAAGCTGTGGTGATGAAAGTAGGGTTGATTTGAGTTGGAGTCAGGATCTAAAATGTGAAGGTTACTTGCTATAATTAAATGTAAATGGGTATTGGCCATTTCATTACTATAGAAAGATGACTGTGCTTATTTGGTGCGACAGGCTTCATTGTGTTCTTCTAATTGTAATCTATATTGATTAGTGGGCAAAGGTTTACCTCAACTAGCTGGTTTAATTGGTGCTTGCATTTTGTTATTTTGTTAGATGGTGGAATTTGTCATTGCTTGTAATGATGATGCTTGCCAGGCCTTTTTTCTGCCTTGTGAGATATTGGCTAATGTGGTTATGTTTATTACAATATGTGATGACCGGTAATACATAATCATACTAGGTTTTTGAGTTTTTTATTTTATTTTGTTTTTTTTATGAGATCGACAGCGCAGATAATGGTTTGTGTGAATAAAGACACATCATCCTGAATTTTTCATTATCAGCTGAGTGAATTGATCATAGTTAAAACAATATGTAGGAGCCTGTGCAGCAAAAGAAATTTGGAATTTACAATCGGTTTCGATAGCATTTCTTTATTGGTTGGTGCTGTGTATAAATAGTACAAAATGGATTAGTTGTGAATATGTGAGATTCATCTTCTCATGGGTGACATGATATTTTACATGGCTGGATTTGAGAGAGTTGCTGTGATATTGCAGTAAAGATGCATTAAATAATTGAAATGTTTTCTGAATTGTAAGCATAACTTTGGAGTCTTAGGTACTTGTAGAATTTTGTTAGAGATGTGGTTGATATGATCTAGAGAGATATATGTCATATGAAATGTGAAGGGCAAGCAGTGGTGAGTCCGTTGCAACTGTGTAGCTATTGGTTCTTATTACCACGGAGCTTGATAGTGATTTGACCAAGTTATTGATGGCAATTGATAAGGCTTATTGATGAAAATTAAGTACTAAAGTCGATATATGATGCTTGTTGAAACACTATTGCATCTCATTGATGCAATATGATGGAGGTTTTTAGGGCTTTGGATTGAAGGGTCCTTAGTTGTTTTTTTTTTGCAATTTTGATGGTCTTACTGGAGCAGATGCAGTAGCAATAACACAATTATTCAAGTATTAGACATTTTAGTTGGATCCATGATATTAGCATTTAGCTTACATTGTGTTCCTTGAAGGCTACACTGGAGTGTATTGTTGCAACAATGGTTTGACTTTCATTGGCCTTGCATAGCTTTGGCAGTGCATGAACAAGACAGTGCATAAATCGACTGTCTAGAAAATTGTTTTCGACTCCCTATCACAGTCTATTTAGTGCTCCTCCCTTGGCTCAGTGAGGTTATGGGTTAGCTCCTCCCTTGGCTTAGTGAGGTTATAGGCTAGCTCCTCAATGTTGTTTGAAATAAGATTTTTTGCTATGTTTTGTAATACTTCTTCTACCCATTCAGAATAGGTAATTTAACACTTATTTGTCAACACAATTGACAAATTTTTGTTTCATAGTCTCTTGTTTAACATAGCTGAAAGAAAACAGGTATACTGTATTTGGCCCATGATTTTTGCCTTTTACTCTGAATGATCATGTTAGCTGTGCTGTTTCTGTTCAAGAAGTGATTTCCTTAGACTGAATGCTGATGGCTGAATTGCTGTTCTTGCTATTGTCACTTGTGTTGTTTCACAGCTGTTTTAGTAAATAATGGGAAATTTTTAAATGTCTCTATTTGTTTGCTTGTTGCCTGACAGATGCCTAGTTTGAACTACTATATCGTGACTGATCCATCTCCACAGCAGGTATGCAGCCGGATCTTGGTTTTTGCTCTTCAGTTTGCATTTATCTGTGTAATGTTGTCTTGTCACGCCCCTTCATTCCACGCCCCCCTTTATCATATGGCGCTGTAATCATAGCCGCTGCTATTTCCTTTTTTTTGTTTTTTTTTTTTGTGTGCGCACATTTTCCATGATGTTTCTACACTTCAATTGTCATGTGGATCCAATTTTGCTATTTGGCCTTCTTTCTTTGTAGATCTGATGGAGGAGGTGTCACAGTCAGCAGGGATTAGGTGAACATGCTGAGAAGTTAATAAGATGTTCTTGTTTTGGTCTCCTGTTTGTGCTAATAGGCAGATTGTAGGATGATCTTTTCTCCCTTGCGACTCTTGTCAGAAGTTTCTCATATATGAAAACTTGGGAGGATTTGTTACACTTGCACGGCTGATCAATGGTGTTAGGTTTCTGGATATTCTTGTAGGCTTTTGGAAATATGTTTTAATGGATTATAATGTCCATCGTTTTGGTGTTGAAGATTGCTTCTCTCTACCCTTTTGTTCCCAGTTACGAAGTTGGTTGTTTGCTCTTTAAGAATGAGTTAATCATAACTGAACTTGTAAATTGAAATCAAGCAACCCAATAAAGCTAAAGTACAATTTGTGTGTAAAGAAGAATCGACGACAGGTTCCCAGTTTGTGGGAAAAAATATTCGGGTTTTTCTCGGCGCATGGTTGACTTGAGAGCTCCGGGTTTTGTAATGGTTGACAATGTTGGACAGTTGCCGGCGGCGACAACTAGTTGGGTTACCTTTGCAAGTGTGTGTTTGTAATGATGAGAAAAGATGTTGCTGACATGTTGAAATCTTGACTGGGATTTAAGCGTGATGGAAACATGTCAATGGTCGTACCAGAAACTAAGAGATTAATTGATGCCCTTCTTGTTTTTCTCAGGTTTTCTTAGATTGTGTTCTCGTGCCACGCAAGGCCACGTCATGAATTTCTGACTAGATATCCTGAGCTCCCCACGGTGAAAGGAAAAGGAGATGGTCAAACTATTCACACAAACCACAAAATCGTGGAGAAGCTCCTAACAAATTGATACTGAGCCTATGAAATATCGTTGACTTTCAATCGGGGCCAAATTTTGAGGCTTTCTTTTCTCATGGGATTTGAGAGATTCTTACTGCAGTAAATATAAAGATGGGATATTAATTTAATTATATTTATTAAATTTATATATTAAAATAATTTTTTTATTTGATCAAATAATAATAAAAATAGATATATATTAAATTGATTGAATAGAATAAAATAAAATAAAAATACTATGCAAGAATGCACATATTAAAAATATTATCTAAAAAAAATATTTATACAAAGAATAAAAAAAACTTATAGATGAATTAGAAAAATCTCTTAATAGATTAAATGCTTAACAAAAAAAATAATAGTCAATTAAAAGAGACTCTAAATAAAATAAAAGAGAGAATGAATATTAATCTAAATATAAATAATTTTTTTTGAAAATAAAAAACATAAAAAGAAGTATGAATTAAAAAAAAAAAATAAAAAAAAAGGTTAGGAGCTACTGGAACTAGCAAGCTAGGCCAACCCACCTCACAAGCCGGGCCAGTCTACGTCGCCCATTTGTTAGGTCCCACGCACTAGCCTACCAGGGCAATTGGGTTTTTTTTTTTTTCTTTTTGCATTTGAGGCAGACAACTTTGAAAAACAAATCAGCCGATGTGTCGCCTGATTTTGCCTTGATTTCGGCCACTGTGGTGACTGGAAAGCCAGGGCTTAATATTGTCTGACTCATATACTTGTTTTTCAACCTAAAAACACCTTAGAAATCATGATAAACCTATATATGGCCTAAAGAACAAAAAAATATCCCAAAAATTAAAATCAACCAGAACTCAGATATGTTTTTTCATGAATTTTATAGATACAAAACATCTAATATGAACAATCCTTATAAAATGAAATCATTTGAAACAAATATTGAATGTTTTGGTAACATAAATTAGTGTTAACAACACCTTTTTCTCTCTACCAAGAAAATCCAGCAACCTCTCACTCTCTCTTTCTCCTTTCTCAACTAGGGACCAAACAATAATAAAAAATAAACTTTTTATATCAAAATTGAATTGAAAAATATCGAGATACCAAAATTGTATAATTTATATTATTTTTAAAGTGCGAGGATCAAAGTATATCTTTCCTGAAACTTCTCGCATGCTACCCATATTTGATGTCTTTTTCATTTTGGTCTATTTTCTTCCAATTTGGTCTTTAGTTAGGATCAAATTGTCCAAAATTAAACTTTGATTACCAAAATAAATTATTAAAAAATACAAAATAAATCCATAATATTTTGTGTGCATGTGCATAGTGCTGGCTTTACAGCTAAAATCACACGTCTTTTAGATTTTTACTTAGGGGTGTTTGAGAATATGGTAGCAGTTGTTTTTTAAAGTGTTTTTCACTCGGAAATGCATCAAAATAATATTTTTTATTTTTAAAAAATTATTTGATATCAACACATCAAAATGATCTAAAAACACTAAAAATATATACTAATTTGAAGTAAAGAAAAAAATAATTTTTTTTTAAAACACTTTTAAAATGAAAAAATAAATGATTTTAACCTTGTTCTTGTTTATCTAATATTTTCTTGTCAAACTTGATGGTCCTTTCCAGCTATTCAAAGTGTAAAATTGGTCTATAACTTCAAAGGCAGAATACAATATTCATATCATATCGTAGGACACAATATACTTGCTTCCTCGATTGAACTAGATGGGAAGGGCCATACGCTTTAATTTGCCCTATTTATTAATACAATGTTTGTCTATGTAGGTGCAACCATGTTTTCTTGTAAAATTAGAATTTGGTTTCTTGAAATTGATTTTTTAAATGTTTTTATGTATTGATATCAAAAATATATTTTTTAAAAATAAAATAAAAATATTATTTTAATATATTTTTAAATAAAAAATACTTTAAATAATGACATACACTATCTAAGAAAATATCATCATTAAAATATACATAATTAGTCTTTTAATCTTATTTAAGCTTAGTTTGCGGTAGTGTTTGAGTTTGTGGTATGAGTTTCTTTTTAAAATATTTTTTTATATTAAAAAAATTATTTTAATACAGCTTATTAAAATAATTTAAAATTTTTAAAAATTAATTAAAAAAAATAGTCTGACTGACAGCGAGAACAAACACTACCACCTAGATGACAAAGCAAAACCTAGATATTAATTTTCAACCAGGTAAAACTCGACACGAAAAATAAAAAAATTATTTTGATATCAACTTATTAAAATAATTTAAAAATATTAAAAAATTAATTAAAAAAAAATAGTCGACCAACAGCGAGAACAAACATTACCACCTAGATGACAAAGCAAAACCTAATTAATTTTTAACAGGTAACACGATATAAAATATAAAAAATTATTTTGATATTAACATATTAAAATAATTTAAAAATATTAAAAAATTAATTTAAAAAAAAATAGTCCGACCGACAGCAGAATAAACACTAACACCTAGATGACAAAGCAAAACCTAGATATTAATTTTCAACCAGGTAACACTCGACACGAAAAATAACTTGCACAGTAATGAAGATAAGAAATGAAACATCGTCGAATCAACACCACAGATGAAATCAAAGTTCAAAGGCCTCTATTATAAATTAAGGGAAATTATCTCCAAAACCGTATAAAGCCACGCAAGTGGACTTCTTCTTTTACTTATTTTATGCTAAATTCTAGTGGGGTTTTGTTTCATACCAGCCACACACTCTATTCTCATCTGTAGCCCACGTTCATGGCGTGCTACCACAAAAACCAGCCGCTCTTGACTTCAAGAACATCTGGTCCACTCAAAACCACATATTAACTTTCTCGTTCTGGGCATCTTCCGCTAGCTGCTACTGTTCATTTCATCCTCAGCTACAATGTCATCATCCCAGTTATCTTCAAAGAGAGAGCATGGAGTATGGACTCTGCCAGTTGATACGTGACAGCTGCTGACCTTTTTTTTGCTTGGCATGCAACGATATGTGGTCGGAAGGAGAAGTAGCCCGTAATATGGTCTATACCACAGGTTCCTCCGGCGATGGATGGTCCTGAATTTTGCAGCGTAATGGCCAGACAACCTCCCCTACGTCCCATTCTGTTCCTCGTCAATTTCTCCATGAACCTGAGCTGGTACATGTACATCCGTTATGAACTAGATAACTGGGAATCCCATATCACGTTATCTTCGAAAAAAGAGAGTAAATTTACATGGATCTAAACATTTTTTATGAGAAAAATAGGTGTTTTTTTTAATCTATTTTTACATGTTTAATTATGTCAAGTTTATTTTTAAGTTGTGTTTTTAATCTATCATTTCGACAAATCTTTACCATAAAATATAACAAAGGGTGTGGTAATGTATTCTTGTAAATTCTGATCAGTAAATGGATCATCGAATACAAGCTACTGATCATCTTTTCTTCATATAAGCGAGATGTAACTAACATTTACAATAAAGAATTGAGTTCATAGCCTCAGTCGGCATCGGTCGAGGCTCACGGCTTGAAATTTACATGGATCAGGGACGAATTCTTTCTTATTTCTCTAATTGTAACATAAGTAGTTATAAGAATGGGGGAATTAATGGCGAATAATCTACCATTTCCACTCCTAAATAATTGACAATAGCAAGGTAGCAAGTCGAGAATGTTAGGAGGAGCACACAGAAAATCACTTTTTCCATGGGTAAATCAAGAAAAACAAAGAAGAACAAATATCGTAAGGTAATATAGCATTAACCATTGAACCAAATACCATCTCATGTACAAAACCATAAAGACAAACACAACCAGCTACTAAAACAAGCTTCAAAATGAAATGAAATACTAAATAGTTACGGTTCAAAAACTATATGGTTATTAATTAATCATATAAAAAAAGTTAGTAGGGGCAGAAATCAAAGGCTCTGATCTCGGCTCAATTTGCAGATCCCAAGAATAGCAGCAGACGCGTTTTCTCCATTCGCGACCAAGTCTTTCTGCAGTCTCTTCAGGGAGTCTATGATAGCCGATGATCTTGACATTGCTTGACCATCTTCTTCTACATGAACGCTTGTTCTTGCTTGCTTCCATGGCCTTGATGAGCTCGAAGAATTCCCTTCCTCGGTGCTCATGCTTCCACCTCTTAAATTATGCGAAGAGGAACATCCAGTTTCATCCTGCATTTATCCAACATTAAATGTATTAACCAAACCCAAAGTTTGTAACCTAAAATGGAAGAGGAAGAAGACCCAATATTTCCTAAGATCCACAAATTCAATTATTAAAATGTGCCCTCTAAAAACTAATATAAAAAAAATGGCAAAGAAATGAAAGAACAAGAAAAAGAGACTTACATCAGAATCAAGATCAACATTACTGTCTCGCATCCGTTTCAAGAACCCATTTCCACCAGCACAGGGAATCTCCTCTTCACTGCTAGAAGAACTAGCCACAGGAGGCGCAATTGATGGCGAAGACGATGCAGTAGGACCTGACCATGGCACCACCTGGTTGTCTCCATCTTCCCCCTCGTCTTCCCCCTCGTCATATTCATCACTATCATCATCAGTGTCGTCGTCGTCGAATTCTCGATCATTTTCAGACTCGTCAAAATCATTTCCGGCTTCTCGGCTTTCTTGATCACTAGGCATGACGTTCAGATCTTGGAGTTGTTTTTTATTATTTTTGTGGACAGTAAAACAGGATTCACATACAGAAACAGTAGGGGCAAGTTTGGACCCTGAGGATTTCCAAGGAGTTGGAGATTGACACACTTGACAAAGAAGGGTTCTGCAATGCTTTGCAACAAGAAAGTTGGCAGAGTGTACTTTCTCATCACAATCCCAACATAAACTAGCTTGGTCTGATTCACAGAACATTCTTGCTGAACTCCCACACAGCTCGCACCCTTTCATTCTCTCCTTTTGCTTCTGTGTCTATGTCCTTGTTGGGTTTGGTGATTTTTTAGGGAAGGGGAAAGGAGTTTTGAGAGAGGAGAGAAAGGGCAGGCGTGCAAGATGTAGTAAATAACGGAAACTACCCTAATTTTTTGCATTTAATTATGGGATATTTTTTCCACGGGGGGTGTTTTGGGAATTTAGGGGTTGATGTGAGATTAAAAATAAAAAAGATCTAGCTGGCTGCTGCTTTAGCAGCATCCATGGAAAAAGACTTTGCTTTTAATTAGGGTTGGAATTTGCTTTGCCAATGAGGCAAATAAGATGTTTAATCTACTTTAATATATGCCATTTCTCGGAAGAAGCATGTCCACACAACTTCTGCTTCAATATTCAAGTGTGAACTAGACCGGAAGTATAATAAATTACGAGTTATATTCAAAAGTCTCCCTTGATTCCTAGAAATTGACTATTCAGATCAAAACGCTTGGCTCGAAGTCACCTGTGAGGGGTTTCTTGCCACGAAGAAAAGAAAGCTTACAGATTTTTTATTTTCTTTTTTAAATTTATATATATTTTTTAATTTTATCCTTATATTTCATGTTCAATTTTTGTTGGATGATCTTACTTTCATGGCACGAGTCATAAGTTTCAAAAATTAACCGAATTAATTAATTTTCTAGGTTTTTATTTTAAAAATATATTTTTTTTAATTTTATCATTCTACATTACTTTATTGGGGTTTTGAGCTTCATGATTGTTTTTTTTCTAAGGGTTATCCCGATCTTGTGTTCCGAGTCTTAAGTTAGTTGAGTTAACAAAAGTTTAATCATGTTTTTTTTATAATTTTTTTAATTTCACTTTTTATTATTTATTTTATTTGAGACTTGATCTCTGTTGTTTTATTCATTTTTTTTATATTAGATTATCCTCGTCTCATGATCAGCTGTGATTTTAGCATGCTAACTCTAGTTGAGCTTTTTTTGTCATTTTAAAAAATATATGTTTTTTAATTCATCATTCAACATCTGATTTGTTGATAATTAAGGTCATGTTTGTTTGTTGAAAAGTGATTTTTTTGGAAAATAAATTCATGAAAAGTGAATTATTTTTCAATATTTGATGGTAACATGTAAAATAAGTTGGAAAACATTTTTCAGTGTTTGTCCATGTCATCGAAAATGAGTTGAAAAATAAATTGTTAATTTTTTTTCAAGTTTATTAAAATAGTAAGGAACAAATCTTACGTATTAAAAAGTTGAATGGAAGTAAAATTAAAAACAAATCTAATTTCATAAATTATCTTAAATAAAATAAATAACAATTAAAATAATAGAGATCAAATCTAACAAATAAAAAAGTTGAATGATGATGAAATTAAAAAAAAAAAAATATAATTTTATAAATTATTTCAAATAAAATAAATAATAAATAAAAGAACGAGGACCAAATCTGATAGATAAAAATTTTTAATTAAGAAAATGATAAGAGAAAAAAACAAATAACAATTATAAAAATAAGGACCAAAGTTGATATAAAAATCAAATCAAATCAAATTCTAAGGGATGAAGTTGAAAAAAAAAATTAAAACAAAATATATAACAATCAAAAGTTTGAGAACCAAATTTGATATAATCAGCAAATAAATGATATTTAAATTTTTTTTTATAATTTCTGAAAAGAGTTCTCCCCCAAAAATAAAAGGAAAACACTTCTTGAAAACCAAGTCAAATTTTTCTTTGACTAGAATGTATTTTTTATTAACCAACTTTTTTAATTACAAACAAATACATAAAATTTTAAAAAATAGTTTTCAGGAAATCACTTTCCACGAAACAAAGAAACCCAAGCTTCAATTTTTTTTTTTTGTCAAAGTTATTCCTTTCTCATTTTTTTTATGTAATCAAATAAGATTATTGAGAAATTTTTAAAATATTTAGAGAATATTGTTTTATTAGTCATTGTTTTTTTTGTTTTTTTGTTATTAATTTATATATATATATATATATAATTATGTTATTAAATTATCTGAGTTTATCATAATCCTAATTTTCTTTGAATTTGTTTTATATGTTAGAAAATAAATTTGACATGCTCAACGATGTATAGCGAGACACTTATCTAGTATAGGAATAATGCTCGAAGCTTAATCTTAAATTACTGATATAATTATATCGAGCCTACTTGCGTGCCACGTGTCACAAGAATACGGAGATAAAATATAGGTTGGTTTTGCAGGGGTAATTAAGTAAGAGAATTAAAATTTTAGTTTAGTCCCCCGAGATATTTTTCTGGTTTAAGGATGAGACACTTAGGGGCCGGCAGATTCCAATCTATCCTACGTGGACAAACCTGGTCCACGATAACTACTAACCCACGTGATGGCCACCTGCCCTTTTCATATGCTACGGCCTAAGTTTCACGTGGGCCCATACTCTGTTTATCCAATCCCTCTACTTTTCTCATCGGACATACTATTTTCTATTTCTTTCCTCTTCTTCCCTCCCTCTTTTTTTCCCGTCCTTGAAACGCAACACTACTTTCAAGAATATTTTTTTATTATTACGATCTTCTCACAAATATAAAACCAAATTTATAATATTTTTTTTTGTTTTCTCTCCATTTCGTCACTAGCTAGTTTAGTAACACATTTTCTTCATTAAAAAACTTTATGGTAACCCTATTTGCTTCTAGAAAATGAGATTCACCGGCATGATATCAAATTGTTTTATACATAGGGAGTAATTTATAGCCAAATCAACTCCCCGACATCCATCTTATGTTAATAATTTATTTGTATATATTTTTTTATTAATATAGGTATTTGAGTTAGCTTGTGTGAATCTCAGCTAATTTTACGGGTCTTGAAATTAATAATCATAAAAATAATAATTTTTTAATAATTACAATTTTACGGGTCTTTAACCATAAAAATAACAATTTTACGGGTCTTTAAAATATCATTGATTATTATATTAATAATTACAAAATTTAAATGTAAAATAACAATTTTTTTTTTAATCTTAAGCTTTTATTTTTAGATTCTTACTAGATGGTGGTTTTGTACGCACTTGTTTTGATATTATAAAGAAATGCAGAGGCCCAAGAAATGTATGGGCAGGAAGTGATCTTATTATGGGGCTTGGTTGATGCATGGTCGTGGCACAACCATGACCACGTCTTGTGGCAATGTGATAAACTCTTTCTTATTTGTTAGCTTTTTTTTTTTAATTAAATAAAAATAAATTATAAAAACCTCAAAAAATATAATGAAATTACAAGAAATATCTAAAAGCCCAAAGCTACTATAAAACCTCTCTTAATAATTGAAGTTAATATTACAGAGAGTTCAACGTTCATATTCAAAATATCATTAATATTTTACTAATAAAATATTAATTTAATGATTAAGATATTATTATATTTTTATAAGGATAAAAACACAAATTCAATTATTAAAAAACACTTATTAAAAAGGATAGCTACGAGCTCCAAATAAGAATAATCTCATCCTTTAAAAAAATATAAAAATATTCAGGTTAATACAAAATTTTGAATATATAAAAAGATTCTTAAATTTTTATATAATTATTGTAATCATGTAATACTTCATAAGATGATTGTAATTTATTAAAAAAATTATAAGATTATGTTGACATGGAAATAACCCATATGAAATATCTAACGTGATATACAGTAGAGTGAGAAAATTAAGATTTTTTTTTTTAATCTTTTTGCTTACTTCCAGTTTTAAGTTGGCATGGAGCTTGTAGTTGCCTTTAAATATGTTTTAAAAATATATTTATCATGAAACTATATTAATTTGATATTTTTTAATTTTTATTAAATTGTTTTTGAAATATCTTGAAATAGTTATTATAATCTTGTAATATCTTATGGAGAGTTATTATTATATATGGAAAAAGATCTTGTAAGATTATGTTGACATGGCAAAAATCCAACGTGGCAGATGGTGGAGCGAATGAAATCTATATCTTTTCGCTTACTTGCAGCCACAAGGAGGGGAATGTCAAATGTGTGGAGGAGAAAGAAAGGACTTAGGGTTCTTTGTATTGAGACTTTGTTTATTTGGAGGAGGAGGGAGAAGAGGGTGAGGTTTCTAGAGATGTTCTGTGAGCCCCACGCAGCAGCCCTCATCCAAATGTGTCTGTCAAAACGAGAGCATAAGGAATAAGTGGGGGAGGAGCTAGGAGGAATCATATGATCAATTAAATTAATTAAGTTAGGTCATGATTTTATTTACCATTAGAAATTTAAAAGGGTTCTCTTCAACCACTTCTTAAGTTTCGATAGGTAAGATCAGCATTAATGTTTAGTTATAATCGATTTATGTTTTTATTTTTTATTATTATTGTTGTTATTGTAAGTTTGGTGAGTGTCTGTGTTAGTTTTTTTTTTTTTAATCTTTGTTTTGGGTTTTTATGAATAAAGTGTTTCAAGATTAGGTTTCATATGTATTTTTTTTTTAAATTTATGATTTACAGATATAATTTCTCGAAAATTAATTTACTTTTACTTGTTTTGTTGTATATTGTTTATGTTATTTTTTTCGGTCACTTTTTGGGAAATAAAAACCCCCTACAACTATTAAAAAAATTAAATTTAAAAGAAATTAATTAATTAATTCTAGAAAAATAGTTATTATTCAAATATTTTTAAGAACTTGAAAGCCAGGAAAAACCCACACAGTATAAAACATTTAAGATCAACCTAAAAAACCCTATTTAGAAATTTAAAAAACTCTGAAAATCTAAAAACAAATGATCAATATCTAAGAGGAATTAAGAAAAAACTTTGTTTTTTCAGTTGATGTGCAAAATATTAGATTTATTCAAGGTTAATATGATCCAAGATATAATAATAAGAACCTGTAACCTTTCAAGGGGGCACTTTGAGTTGAGTAATTATGCTTTGTTTCAGTGAATACTAAATATATTTATGGGAATGGAAAGTCGAAAATCATAACCAAAGATTCTCAAGCTTTTCATATGGCTTCAGAATTCATTGTCGACAGAAAGAAAAGAAGAAAAAGAAAGGTAATTACTAATCATTTCTGGGAAGCTAAAGTTTTTAAAATATGTGTATCCTTTACCGATTTTCGTATTTACTAGCTACTAGCCCACCAAACTTATTGAGAAGTTGATATTATACACCACATAGGGCATTAAAAGGCTCTTAATTACTTGTCCTTTTTGAAGGCGGGCCAAACCTCATTAACTGGTTAATTTTCACCATTGAAGACAGCAGATAACGAACTTCTTTATTTCATCGAAGAAGGTGGTGGTGGAAGAAGATGGTGCTGGTGGTGGAAGAAGGTGGAGGTTAGCTTTAAGTCTTACAGCGATGAACGAAGGTCATCGATTGAAGAAGTCACACAGCCGAAAGCCACTGAAAAAGCAGAATGGCATGTTGCAGGATAACATCAACATGCCATGCAGCATACAGTGATGGCTCTAGCTAACATGTAGAGAAACGATCATACGATTGAAATGAAAAACTGACTTCTTTATTTACAGTCAGCTATGACAAAAAAATAAATATTCAAATGTAGATATAATTACAAGATATGATTTATATTAATTTTTAATATATCTTTTCAAGTAAAAGTTCTTTAAACTTAAAATTTAAACAGAACTATGTTACCGTGTGCTTAATATTTATTAAATAAATGATGATAGTGATATTTGAACTCGTGACCGCTTAGTCATCAAGATTTTAATATAATATTAAAGAATAATCTCAACCTAATAACTTAAACCATTAGATAAGATTTTAAAATATTTTTTTAATAAGTTGAAGATATATACACTTTCCTCGATCATTTTAGAAACTAAAATAATGCGCGTCAAGGTTGCCAAGACTTTTTATATATAATAATAGTAAACCCAAATTACTCAAAGAAAAAAAACCAATAGATTTTGTATATGGTATCAAATAGAAACCTAAGTCCAAGCTAGCAAAAGTCAAAACAATTGGTATTTCAACACAAAATATGTTTTTTTGGGTTAGTAATATGATTTTTTTTTAAATAAAAATAAAATTTAATTAAAATAAATATTCATAAAAAATTTCAACGACTTTAATTAGGAAAAAATATATTTTTTAATCAAACTCCCTTTCCTCTTTTCTTATTCATGTATTTATTTTATATCTTAATAAAATATTTTTTTTGTCAGAAGTATGATTTTTCAAATAAGAACATATCATGATTTGAAAAGCAAGTTTCAATAAAAAATAAAAAAATCATGACTTAATAATTTTAAGCTGCAATATAAAAAAATAAAAATAAAAGAACAATTAATTTGAAAAGATTAAATAAAAAATAGATCTTTTATTCTTATAGGATATTCATGTGCACAAGTATTTTTAAAACAATTCTATATATTGAGTTTATACATAATTAATTATAAAACAATTATTAATATTACCTTCAACAACTCTGGTTTTATTTGAAAATTATGACATCATTGAATACCTTTTATTTTTATATTTTTATTTTAAGAGTTTTATATTAAAACATATGAAAAAAAAAAGTTGATGGATGACAAGCACGCACACCTGGTCTCATGGAAGAAAGCCTAGGCGTGCCTTTTTTTTTTTTTCTTGAATGATTGACAGTCTTTTCTTTAATGAACAAACAACGCATCATCGTAGATGAACGAATTCTGGCACAACAAACAACAAACAAGAACCGGAAAAAGAAAAAGAAAAAAATCTCGCAACACGTCATGCTACTCAATATCTTTGTTTAATTACGTGTTAGTATTTTTATGTCAGAAAAAAATAATAAAAACTCAACAGAAAAAATAACATGTTATCACAGTTCATGTGATTCTTATTTATCCAAGTTTGCATCATATCATGGTCCCTTGCATGCTGGAGTGAAATCAGGGGAGGCAAGTAGGGCACGGACTTGTAAAATATTTTAATTTTCTTTAATATTTTAATATAAAATAATATAATATTTTTATAATTTTTTAAAAATATATATTATTATATTAATTTTAGTCTCCCCTATCAAATGCTACAAGTTTCACCCTTGATTGCATGGTTAAGATAAACCAAATACGACTAGATTATTTTATTCAAAATCTAATCTGGATTTCAAAAAAAAAACCAAGTGCTCTATTATTTTAACTATTGTCTATTCTAATTGGGTTCGATCGTGAAAGAATAAAATGATAAAAGATAAAAAAAAGAAGTCTAGAGATTAAAATGAAAAGATAACATTATATTAAATGAATTCTATTTAACTCTAATTAATCTGTTAAATTTATAATTTATGTCACAATAAGACCAAAATAATCTAATCTAGTGTGGCAATCCATCTATTCATTTCCCTCACCTTTTTTTTCTTCTTTTGGTTGGGTTTTTACTGGGCTAGTGTGGGATGAATTCCAGAACTAGTTTGAAGAGCCATATAAGAAGGGGGGCTAAAATAAAAATACTTAAAAAATTTATCAAAAAAAAATAAAAAAAATTAATTGATTAAAAACCAAATAAAAAAAAAAAAGTAGCCCTTGCAATAAAATGCGAGAGCTAGTGTGTGAAGTTGCCCCGCCACAATCAAGTGGGGGCTCCTTTCACGGCTTTTTCGGGCAGTGTTGGAATCATCACTCTTAAGGCGGCATGTATAATTGGTGGGTCTATGGCGTGGCTTCAATTGCTTTCCTCTCTCTCCCTCCCTCTTGATTTGCGTGCAACTCCTTAAAAAATAAAAACACGGTTCCATCCATGTTAATATGTGAGCGAGTGTACAATAAATCTCCAATCGGAATTAGTTTTTTTTATTACCTTTTCGTGAGTTGCAAGGAAATCTACTCTAAATTCATTGCTATACATATCTTGCCTTGAACAATATTATATATCTCTCACTTTTATTTATTTATTTCATTTTGTATATTTTTAACATAATCGCTTAAGATACCCTTAATCTTCCAATAAAAAAAAGTAATGAGTTGACCTAAATATATTTTATAATAAAAAAATGATGTTTAGACAATGTAAATGTTTTTTTTTTTAAAAACTTGAGATGCAAGTCACTTATTTAACTGTAATCCATAAACTCAATTAATTTAATAATATAATTTTTTAAAAAACCATCATGGACAATAAATATAGTGAACATATTCTTTTTAGCAATAAATATAGAAAATAAGCTTCTCATATCATAGAAAAAAAAAAAAGCTATTCGAAGATCAACTGTTGCTTTACCATGAATACCTCTTTATTATCAGAAAACTAACACTATTATAAAACACAACAAAAAAACATAAAAGATGCCACACGCGGTATCAAGAAAACAACTCGAAGTCATTGATTTTTTCCCCTTTAAAATACACTATTAGCGTCTGAATATATTTTTTTTTAATGTAAAAAATTAAGTACCCGTAAATATCTAGTATAAAACTGTATATAGTCACTATCTCTATGTTATCCCCAACTTCGAGGTTAAAAAGGTTCCCCATCCCACTAACGAGACCATGATTGGATGGAAAGAGAACATCTATGATCTATATATTACCAGTCTCGACAGTTGTCACAAACTTTTTTGGTTTCCAATGTGATCATATCGTCAATTGAAGCTCCAATAATGGAGGAAACAAATAAATTAAATGATCTTACTGCGCCCTCCAAGTTGAATGAACTACTAATAAATAATCAAAATGGTTGCCAAATTCCATTAAAGAAAAGGGTTTCTTTTTCTCAAGCTCTCCACAGTACTCCTGGCCTGTCTCAAGACTCTCAGCAACGAAGTGCTCATTCTAGCTAGAATTTGATGAACACTGTACAGAAGACAAAGCTGAGATTCAGAATCAACACCGAATTTATCTATATATCAGTTCGAGGGCTATCTCTCTCTCCAAAACCAAAAAGAAAGATAGAATTAAAAAAGAAAGAATTTCACTCCAGCAATGAAAAAAAGGGCCCATCATTCTTGCGGTGAGGGTTTCTATACAAGAAATATTAGGCCTACGCCTGGACCATTGGTCTTTCCTTGGTCGGGCTGTCGGTAACTTCTCGACGTTAATTGTCGTTTCCCAGATGCTCAAAACTATTCTGTATCTGTAGTTCAGTGATGGAAACAAATATTGTATAATAAAGTTATTTCATATTTCATCTGCAGATTTAAATTCAGGGTTTAATTAAGTTGATTCTATGAATTGAAAAACCATCTCCTGTTGTGTAACTTGAACTCTAAACAGCCTCCCAAGTAATGAATTAAACATAATAATTAAAGAGAGAGTATTTTCTCACGTTGTACTAATCGCATTTACTAGAAAATATTAAACATGAAAAGCACTTCATTTTTTCGGAGATCCCATTCCCTTAATTTAGTAGTTTTTTTAGTATGTGTTTGATAATGCAATATAATTAAAATGTTTTTATATTTTTAATATTGATTTATTAAAATCATAAAAAATATTAATTTAACACTATTTCAAGGAAAAAATAGTTTGGATCATAAAATATACTAAATTGCAAACTAAACTTGATAAAGTGCACACACACTCTATAGGGATTTTGTGAAAGAGTAATAAAAAGAATCTACATGGAACATATTTTTAATAAAATAGGTTGACTGAATAATTATCTGAAATTTCCTTAAATATAATAGAGTGAGCGAGTAGAAAAAAGATGTAAGACATATTATTAATACACAATAACTAAATAAAATAACAATAGCAATTGCTCTACAATTCAATCAAGTTCATGTTCACATAATTTTTGAAATTTATTTATCAAACAAATATGTAATTGTAAGCTGGTAACAATAGACTTATTAACAACAATCTTTTAAATATAAAACAATAAAAATAAACTTGGAGTTTTTAATATTGTAATTTAGTAGATTTATAATTTTCATTACCAAAAAAACTAAAAAATAAAAAAAATATATTCTCTCGAGTCAAGAACAACTCTATATTGATACAAAAAAACCCGAAACATGTTTTTTTTTTTTTAGTTTTCTATGTTTAATCCGACATGAAAGATCAGGGAAGCACTCTCATATAACTGCACGGGGTTGTGGCAAACAGGAATTCAACAAATGCACGATGAAATGTACCATGTTAACTTCATGATGCCAGAAATTAAGAAATCATCAATCAATCTTTAAATATTTAATGTGTTCATCATCTACCACAGATTTTGAGAATCCTTTTGTCTACCTAGCGAGGTAGTTTCCTAGAAATTGCAAGCCCTATTTAACAGTAATTTTTTCGTGGTGGAGAGGGAAACGGTGAAACTTGACTCCGTTGAACCAGTACCGAATCAAACATCAATAATAATTTTGAAGGCTGGTGAGTTTCCTCGTGAGGTACTTGCAATACAGAAAATATGCACAGCCTTTTTCCAGATAATTTTGTCATGTATATGTATAGTTGTATGATAGAGAAAATCTAACCCAAAATCGACATTGATATCTCTTCTTAACAATAGAATTAATCTTAAATTATTATTCATAAGAGGTTATTCATAGTACAACTGATTAACGCTTCATTTCCATGACAATATCAGCATTAATGCTTAAGGATATAGTAAGAACATGAAATTAAGGACAACACAGATAGATGCCTACATTTCATTTGCAGAAAGTTCTTCCATCCATTGCTTTGATCCGTCCATAAACCCTGGACTCAATCTGAACATGAGAATACAGAATTCCATCTGATTTATAGCCCCATCTCCATCCAAATCACCTTCCATTAACATGCACACGAGCTCATCATCCCTCATCTCTTGCAACCCTAGTAGCACAATATTTCTCTTCAAGCTCTCGAACGTGATTAGCCCCTTATCACTATCCATTAGCAAACGAAACCCATTACACAGCTCCAACATAAATCCTTGTGCTCCCAGTCCCTCCAACATGGAAGGGAAGGAGTCCTGAAACTCAACTGCATGACCTATTGATGCCATTGATGGTTAAAAAGATGTACAAAAAAAAAAGAACTCGAATGTATTGATAGCTAATTATGTATAAAAGCCAACGTGTGAAAGAAATCGAATGCCAAAACAAATGGCGAAAGCTTGAGAGAGTTATGTGACTAATGGGATGGTGGATAAATCAGCGAGGAGGGTGGGGTTATATAAGAGAATTAGGAAGGAGAGAAAGAAAGAGAGAGGTCTTCGTGGAAAGAGTGAGACTTAAAGTAAAGAACTAGGGAACAAATTAATAAAACAGCAGCGAAACTTTTATGGTTAGCAGCGAGCTTCTTGCTTCGTTCTTTTTCAAAGCTTACGTGAAAACTCTTCTTCCTGGAAGCTGCAAGGATCACAGGATCTTCCTGAAGGTTCTTAAAAGTAAAGTTTGTTTGATAGAGAACTATAACTTGTTTGCAACCTAGACATGGTGAGACAAACGTGAGAGCAGGAAAATTAATAAAAGTAGAAGCTTTTGTTATTGTGCCAAAACCATACAGTAATTGACAATTACATCAACCTATAAATACAAGTACGTACTCGGATTGACTATCAAAGCACTTGATATCTACGCCGAAATTCCAAATTTATAGACCAATATCTGTTGGATCGCTTTAATGGTTGATTATCGTCTTTGTGCTACGCATATTTCAACTCACTTCTGTACGCACATATACATACAATTCAGTGTCCCTCAGTGTCCGGTGCGTGTACGTTTAAGATGGTGAAATGAAAGGGAAATGAGGCACTATGCAGGCTTTTCAAGTGCTGATTAATGAGATGAAACAGACAGGGAGAATCCATACATTATACATAAATATTTATCTTCGATATAAAACGTGTTGCTGCAAATGGAGAGTTGATGGCGATGCAACATGGAAAACTTTCTTTGAAATTTGTGGCATCGCTCCAACTGAAAGGAAATTTCACTGAAGTTTCCTTCCTCCCTCTTTGTACGCGCGCATGTTAGAATGTGCCCTCTTATCTACTCCAGCTTATAATGGTTAGAATATTGAATAGTAAGGATCAGAAGAGAGAAACTAGCCAGTACTGCTCCTAAGTTAATTGATTAATGCTCCTTAGCTACTTTGAGTGCCAGTGATGTTTCTAACACAGCAGTAGCGATAGAAGAAAGGGACGCATGCTTCCTGCACGATCATTAGCTTTAATTTTCAGAGAAAATCTTGAAACCGCGTATGGTCTATAAGTTAGTTGCATAATTTTCAGCGAAGGGTTAATACTGAAAAATTAATGGTGTTTCTTTAGCTTAGTGATGATAAAATTAAGAAATAATACAGCTAGAAGCAGTGCATGGTTTCATGTCTTACGAACATACCTATAAGGGAAAAAAAAACAACTCCCACTGATGATTTCTTTACTTCTATGGAGCTCACTTCGCTTATCAGAGATTCTGATTTTCATAGCGTGCAGAGAATGTATGTTTTTTTATTTTAAAAATGTTTTTTTAAATATATATTTTATTTATTTTAAATTAATTTTGTTTTGGTATTTTTAAATTATTTTAATATATTAATACCAAAATATTTTTTTAAAAATAAATTATCAAAACAACCATTACTATAATTCCAAATAACCCATTAATATTTAGACAACTGCTATATATGACATTAATTAAATATTAAAACTCAATTGTTGTTCATTGGATAATAATAATTAAAGTACATGAACATGTAATATCTCATGCCTCTCCAATTTCATGTGTTTTTGAATTAATAGTAAATAATAATATGGGCATTTATATTCAATTAACATGTTTAACGTTATGCATTCTTTTATGCATGGGACTATCCACTAGAAAATCTTTTTTTTTTTTAATGAAAAGACAATTCATATAAATAAATTTTTTTTATTTAATAAGATTTAATAATATAAGTTGATTAAAATATAACTTTTATCATCAAATAAAAAATAAAATAAAATAAAATTAGTGTCAATTTGAATTTAATAACGTCAAGCAAGCATCATAGACCGTTCCTTTTTGATAAGACACAACCTTTTGGTAATGGAGTAATCAAACTGGATCTGTTGTCTCCAAGTGAAGATATCATGTCAATGATTTGAGTTTCAAATTCTAAGAGATTTTGAAATCCTAAAAAAGTAGACGTGAGAGGCATGGATGGAGACGCTAAGCATGCTTTTGCAAACACACACTCAAAAGGTACGGACACAAATGCGTCAATTTCCCACAAAGATGCGTCTATTCTTAAAATTTAAGTACATGATACGTTATAATTAGAAAACTATGCTTGCAATTTATTTGTTTTTTTTTTCATATTTAATGTATTATTTTTCTCGAGGAAAAATAGTAAGTATTAAAAGTAAATTCAAGTAGTTAAAAAATATTGAAAAAATAACTACATATTAAGTTCGAACAAAAAACATGGATGTTGAATTCACATTTTATTTCCTTTAATGATATTAATCAAATTTCATTCATGATAAAAATGTTTTGATATGGTAAAACATTTCTTAGAGAAATGATGTGTAAAATAAAAACAACGCTTGTGGAGCATGTTTGAGATATAAGATAACTATTTCTATAATATTTCCAAAAAAAAAATATTATTATTTAAAAATACTTGATCAGAGATATCCGATACATTTCTTAAAGTATCAAATTAATTTTCTCATGAGACACGATCTTAATTAGAGTGGATATGTGAGGTTTTTGAAGGATTATTTGTGATTCATAGATGTAGAACAAAGATTTTGGAATCCCTCCTTTCTTTGCACATTAGTATAAGAGAGAAATGCTTGTGCACTATATATATAAAGAATTAAAAAAAATAAAAAAATATTTTTTTTATTAATATAAATGTCTGGACTAGTTTGTACGCATCTCCGCTAATTTCATGAGTCCTAAAATTAAAGACAATATAAATCTTTAATGATCCTAAAATAAATTAAATTCATAATTATTATAAAATAAATTTAATATCTAATAAGTTAAATTAATTCTACCATTTAAAAACAAAAAGAAAAGCAAAATCCTTATCTTGTCTGTGGGCCTTAAATGCTGACCAGGCATGACCAGTTCTTACGTCATTTCAAGTTTAATTTTTCTCTTTTCCTTTAGATGGTTTTCATATGAAATATACAAGTGAATAGATAAGGGCGACTCTCACATATTTATAATTTATTTACAAGGAAATCTAAATGGCTGGGGAGATTTATTATGTTAAATGTACGGTGTGGATTTCCTTATAAAATAGTGTAGATTTATTGTTCACAGTTTTATTTCATCTCTTGTTTTATTTAGATCTTATAGGACTAAATTGTAGGTTAATATAGGCTAATTTATTAGGAGATGGTAAAATTAAAAAAATAAGGGATCAAAGAAAAAAAAGAAGAAAGAAATGAGTGGTTTTTTTGGACTTTAAAGTGAAATACCCATTTTAACCTTAAAAACAAAATAAAAATACATGTTATTGGAGATAATTTTCACAACAATCCATTTGTAATTGCCAAACTTAAAAGGGGCAATTAAATCTTTTTTTTTTTTTTTTATAATACACAATAGAATTATCATTATATCTTTAGATTTAATTTTTTTTAAAGCTTATGTTCAACGGTGTTTTCATCTTTTATATTTTTAAAGAATACTAAAATGACTTCCATGCCTATAAAAGTGGATTTATATAGCTTATGTTCTTGGATATTTTTGTACAGATTGGTTTATAATTCAATGTATACAAATATTATTAAAAAAAGTTATGTATTAGTATGCGGGCAACCCTACCTTCATTTAGGCGGTAGATGCAAGGTCGTTTGATGACCAAACACTGTTTTTTATGGTTGAGTTTGAATTGGCTTAACTTCCCCTTATTGAGAAGGTGGTGAGTGTGGCCAATGACCACCTAGTTTAGTATCAATGATTTTTTTTTACACCTTATTTTCTCTCCTTTTAATTTTCATGTTTGCTTCTTTGAAATTTCAAAGCAATCCGCTAAGTTTTAAATCCTTAGGATTTGGTTTTCGTTTTTTTTTTATTGTTTGTTTTATTTGGAATAATTTATAAAATTAAACTTTATCTTTAATTTCACATCTTTTATTTTTTTATCTTTCAAATTTGATCTTAATTCTTTTAATTTCAATATGTTTTATCTAAGATCATTTTTTTTGATAATTTCTTCCTCATATTTGTTTCATATTAAACTTGATCTCTATTCTTTTGATTGTTATTTTTTCACTTGATAATTTTTCCACTTTGATTTTTTTTTTGGTTTCATCCTTAACATCAAGTTAATTTGGAGTTGACTTCTTGATTGAGTCAAGGTCTAAGATCTTGACGAGATGCAAGTTTCATATATTAACCCGAGTTTAAGCGGTTCGTCTAAGTTGTCTTGTTTTTTTTCTTTCTTTTTTTATGCTCATCTTTTTTAGTTTCATACTTCATTATTTATTCAAATAGAGATCGAGCTCCATTATCTTTATTTATTTGCTTTATATAGATTTTTTTTATTAATTTAAAAAATAACCCGAGTTATCTTAATTCTTTTTATTTGTCATTCTTTGTTGAATTTACTTTAATAATTTTTTAAATTGATGTTTTTGTTTTAATTTCATCATTCAACATTAGATTAGTTTTAAATTAATTGTTTTTATTTTTTATTTTTACCATTCAACATTGAATTGTTTAATAATTGACCTTCATAGTTTTATTTAATTCACTTTTGTTTATGACATAATTTTTTTATCTTTTACTAGCATGGATAATTGTTTGATTTAATAAAAAAATTATTCTAATAAATAAAATTATGAAACACAACCGAGTATATCAACTGTATTGCAAGATAACTATTTCTTCATCAGATGTCGATTAATTAATTTGATGTGCATTAAAACATTTCAATTTATGATTAATTTTTTTATATAAAAAATACACTGGAAAAATCTATATATTTATGTTTTCTACAAAAGAAAAAAAAATATCTGATACACAGTAAACACCAGTAAAAAAAATTAGTAGTATTATAAACGTTAAGAATATAATTGTGTTGTCTTATCGAATTCTTCTAGCCGCAGTCCTGGTCAAAAAGAAAAAAGAAACGAAAAGACCCTCCTGATTTAAAATCCTTGGGCTTGTGCTTGAGGTTTATCTCTTGCTACCATAAATATAAATAATTTCGGGTATGTTACCATTCCTATTCAGCTCATTTTCTTACTTATATAGTTTAGATCTTAGATTAAAATCTTTCTTTGGACTGTTCGATATATAATTCCAATACAAAAAACTTTCTTAAGTTCTTATCCCTATAATTTATCTTCTGCAATTTACTTTCTATAAGTTTATTTTCAGCTCAATTAATATTCTTTATCTTTATATTTAATTTATTGTTTTTTTTTTGTATGCTTTCTTTCCGGTTTTATGCTTTATCTTTCATGCATTTATTTCAATTGTAGCATAATTTACTTTTCATGAAATTTACTTATTGCTTTATTTAATTGCTCTCTTTGCTATGCAATTTAATCTTTTATTTTTTTCTTGCAAGTTCTATGCTCAATGTGAATTCTTTATAAATTTTTTTATTGCATAAACTCTTTACGATCTGTTACTTGATGTAAATTTTATGGCTTAGGACTTTAGATTATGACTGGATGTCATGCCCGCGTGTTGCTATGGGCTTGTGACATGCTTGGGCGTTGTTATGGATTTATAAAAACAAACATAAAAAAAATTATATGGAGAAAGATTGTTGCAATCTATAATGTTTTCAAGAAAAAAACTACAAAGATAATTATAGAAAAAAAACATAAAAAAACAAAAGGAAAAAAAACCATGTAAGAAAATACTGTAATAATCTATAGTGTTTTGTGAGGAAATATACAAATGTAATTTTCAATCAGCTCAATATAAAAAAAATAAAATTGACAAGGATAATTTTACTTGTCAATTTTGAAAAAAGTCATAACAAAAAAAACCATGTGGGAAATAACTATAGCAATCAACAATGTTTTAAAGAAAAAAAAATACAAAACTAAATTTTTAACCAACTTAATATTAAGAAAATAGAAGCAACAATGATAATTTTGAAAAAAAATAATAAAAAAACAAAAGAAAGAAAAGATCCATGTAGGGAAACACTATAACAATCCACAATGTTTTGTGAGGAAATCTACAGTTGTAATTCTCAATCAGCTTAATATTAAAAAAATAAATCGACAAAGATAATTTTGAAAAAAAAAAAAAAAACATAAAACCATGTGGAGAAACACTGTAGCAATCAACAATATTTTAAAGAAAAAAACTACAAAGCTAAATTCTTAACCATCTTAATATTAAAAAAAATAAATTCGACAAAGATAATTTTAGAAAAAAACATATTGAAAAACACTATAACAAAATAAAAATCATGTGGGGAAATACTGTAGCAATCAATAATGTTTCAAAGAAAAAAACTATAAAGCTAAATTCTCAATTAGTTTAATGTAAAAAAAATAAAATCAAAGATAATTTTGAAAAAAAAGTACAAAACAAAAAAAAAAAAAAATGGAAAAAAGAAGAAGATAATTTAAAAAAAAAAGAAAAAACAAAAAAAAAGAAAAAAAATGCGAGGAATGGGAAAAAAAAACTTGCGGGAAATGGAAAAGAAAACAAAAAGGTAAAAAAAAAAGAAAAAAGAAAAAAAGACATGTGAGAAAATCTAGTACTTTCCCCATGTCATTTGTAGTATTAGTTAATAGTATTAGTTAATAGATTTTTATCAATATAAACCTTGATGTTTACATGCTTAAATGTTGGGCAAGTACGAGGAATTATGGAATATTGGTGATGTTCGAGGAAATTTTATTTTTTAGGACCTGTTGAATATTATGATAGCGATTACAGTTTAAAATATATTTTGTTTAGAAATGCATTAAAATAATATATATTAAAAATTATTTTTGAGATTAGTACATTAAAATATTTTGATATAAAAATATAAAAAAATAATTTTTAATAAATCATAAAAAAATTCAAAATTTAAAAGAATACAATTTGGAGTGCGTTTTCAAATGGATTCTTAATTTTAAAGGAGTCTTATCAATTGGAGGGACCGAAAGGAAGGACTCAAACATTTAGTATTTGTAACTTAAAAAATGTATATTAACCAAATAATGAGCAAATAAATTAACCATTTAAACATAAACAATTTCCCATTTCTTTGCAACAGGTCAACAGCTCTGGCTTTCCTGGAAAGAAAAATGAAAATTGTTCATTTTATTTAGTGAGAAAGCAAGCCAATCAGAAATTTAAGAAAGGAAAAATGACATGGGCGTCTAACAATGGCAATCAAAAGAAGACTACAGTAGCTGATCAGTTCAGCACCGTTTTTTAACCAAGAAACAATAATGAAGAGCCTTCCCTTCTTAACATTCTGATTATTATTTCTTTTATATTTGCTTAAATCTTCATTTGCTGCTGATTTTATTACTCCAAAGCTACCTCTTAGAGATGGTGAGACTTTAATCTCTGCATCTCGAAGTCTTGAGCTTGGTTTCTTCTCTCGTGGAATATGGTATAAGAAGAGCCCTGAGACAGTTGCGTGGGTTGGAAACAGGAACAGCCCTATCACTGATCTCTATGGAGTTTTAACAATCGGAAATGATGGGAACCTTGTCCTTCTCAACCAATAAAAGAACGTTATCTGGTCTTCAAATGTGTCGGCAATCATAGCAGATCATCCTGAGGCACAGCTCTTAGATTCTGGAAACCTTGTTCTGAGGGACCATAATAACGGCACAAGTAGGGAAAGCTATCAGTGGCA
Organism: Populus tremula; assembly: GCA_964019445.1. Lineage (NCBI taxonomy): Eukaryota > Viridiplantae > Streptophyta > Magnoliopsida > Malpighiales > Salicaceae > Populus > Populus tremula. The sequence continues at coordinate 44,733,838 of CAXHTJ010000001.1, forward strand.
GAGTTTTGATCACCCATCAGATACACTTTTACCAGGAATGAAGCTGGGATGGGACTTGAAGAGCGGCCAAGAAAGATACCTAACATCATGGAGAACTACGAAGGACCCTTCCCTGGGGATTGGACTGTTGAAAAAAAAAGAGAAGATAGGGTATGCTAGCTCATTTATAAGAATAAAGATATGAATAAAGCTAAAGAACAAGAAGAAGAATGAGAAGAATGATATTTTATTAAGAGTTTTCTGAAAAGATATACCTTTCTAGCTTTTCTCTATATCTTTCTCAACTTGTATATTATGCTTAAGATTACAAGCTTGTTTATAGGACTCAAGTCCTAAACAATTAAAGAATTAAACTATTTAAAGGAAATTCTAATCTAATAAGGAATTGAACATTCTAATTAAATAAAAATTCTAATAAACTAGTTTATTACAAATCTTTCTTCATCAAGGATTCATATATTAACTAGGATTCCTCCTTTAGCTAATATTAAAACTCTTATAAAATCTAAATCTTATTAGCTTAAATCTTAGTTGATAATGAACTTCAACACTCCCCCTCAATATCAACTATCATTATTTTTTCATCTTTTCTTTCTCTTCATGATGTCCTGCTTTAATAGCATTGATGTTGTTTGCATTCCATCATTACCAAAAATTGATGAATGTAGTTTCTCCATTGTCCTCAACATTAATTTTATTTTTTGTTTTTAAACCTTTAACCGGATTCGTGACTTTTCCAAATGAGATTAACTTTCGGGCTTGCACGTCTTCAATTTCTTGTAGCTACCTTTAGTGTTATCGATTAAAGCAAAAACTTTATTGTAATCAAGCCCTTGCTTGTGACTATAGCTTTTTTCTTCCAATCTCGCCTTGTACCTCTCTTCTTCTCTTTTGACATTTTTCTTTTCTTTGTAGATCAACTTAACACCTATTAGCTTCTGTTTTTTTTTTTTGGTCTAGGAACCAATTTCCATGTGTTATTTTTTTCAATCAATGTAATCTCCTCATCCATAACAATTCTTCACTTTTCATCATTTATTGCTTCTTCAAACACTATAGGATCACATGTAGCAAGGTGACAATATAGTGTCACATCGTTATTAATAGGATTAGTTACCTCGTATAAGTCATTAAGGCTCCTCATCTTTCTTGGTGGATTTGGTGGAATATCATTACTTGAGCTTTCACTAGAAGAAGAAGAAGTTGAGTTCATTGTTGTTGTGGAGGTGTGACTATAGGTTCTTGATGATCTTTATATCTTTCCTCCTCTTCATCAAGAATTGGTAAGAAATCATATTTCTCACCATCATTTACCTTTCAATCCCATTATTGTAACCCATTTTTGGGTCCCCATAAAAAAATAATAAATACAAAAAAAAATAATAATAATATGTGCGTAGTACTGGCGCAGTAACCCGTAGATTAATTCTCTGGTTACTGTACACACAGTAACCCGGTTACTATGTGCACAGTAACCAGCCCATGCAAAAAAAAAAAAAAAAAACAGAAAAGGGCTAAACGGTGCCGTTTTGAATGGCACTGTTCCCCTTTCTTCCCCGCCTAACATACAGCAGTAAAGAAGGAAAAAAGATGTATATTTAATGGCGTTGGTCTCTCCAGCCCACCGACCGCCGGTCCCTCTAGCCCACCGACCGAAGACATTGGCCGACCGCCTACCGCACCGCCGAAACTGAGGGAGGCACGCCTGGACAGCCACGCCCGACCAGCCGCCGCATGACCCCACGATGAAAAAAAAAAAAACACATGCTCACGGGCTATAAATAGAGGAGAAGAGAGGAGGAAGGAGGAAGGAGAGAGAGGGAACAGAAGGGAGAATAGAGTGAGAAGAGAGGAGAGAAGGCAGAGAAGAAGAAGGGAAGAGGCAGAGAAGAAAACGAGAAAAAACAGAGGAGAGAGAGAGAAGGAAAACCGCCGGCCATCGCGAACCGCCAGCGCCACCGCTGCCACCCCTGCTGCATCAGCTGCTGCCAGCATCAACACAGCTCCAGGTAACGTCCTACCTTTCCCGTCATTTTTTTTGCTTCAGTTCATGCAGAACGTTTACGTTCTGCAGAATTAATTAGCTAGTTACTGTGCTGTGCACAGTAACTAGCTAATTAATTCACATTACTGTGTGCACAGTAACCCCGGTTACTGTGCATTGCTAATTAATTCTGTGGTCACTGTGTGTACAGTACCCCCGGTTACTATGTGCACAGTGACCAGCCCATTCTTTGGGCCAGGTTCGGCCCAACCCATATATTTGGGCCTGATCCGGCCCATTTCAAAGAAAAAAAATCAAAAATATTTGTTTCAGTATTTTATAATTTTTTTAGTGTAATTTTTATGTCATTTCGATTAATATTTGATGGTATTTTTTTATGTTGTTAAAAATACAAAAATCTGATTTTTCAAATACCCGGTTTTCGTAAAAAAAAAAAAAAAAAACTTCCACAAAATACAAAAAATTAAAAAAAGAAAAAAAAATGTTTTTGTGCATACGGCCAAGTGTCTCAAAGCTAAAAATTCATATTGTATTTTTTTCATACACAAAAAAAATGTTTTAGCATGCATTTTGGCTTTAATAACCAGTTTATTAAAGTCAAGAGAATATTGATCAATATTTCAAAAACAACAAAAATTTTATTTTATTTCTCTTAGTATCCGGGGTATGACTTTACACGTAATGCATATTCCGGATATTTAATTCTTTTTTTTGGACAATAGAACCTGGGGTATGACATTACATGTAATGCGTATTCCGAACAATAAGAAACCACAACACGACCTTAGATTTTATCAGACAAAACAATGCAGCCTACCTTAGGTAGGGCGTAGTTGGGGTGCTAATACCTTCCCTTTACGCAACCAGTCTTCGTACCCGATCTCTAAAGACCAGTTAGGGTTCCTAGTAACCAGAATACTAGGTGGCGACTCCCAGTCCATTTTTTAGCTTAGAGAAAAAGAACTCCTTGTCTCACCATATTTTCCATGCCAAATAGACACATACAACACCCTCATGAAGGGTTGGGGTGGACGATCGCCGCGCCGCCGCACACGTGCGACACCCATGATCCTTCTTCATTGAACTCAACATCTCTACTAATCACCATCTTTCCTTCATTAGGGTTGTAAAACTTATATCATTTGGACTTTTGGTCATAGCCCACAAAAATTATCTTTTTGCTTTTGTCATTTAGCTTGGTTCTTACTTTGATCATTTACATGCACATAACCAATGTTTCCAAAAACTTTGAAGTGAGAAACACTTGGTTTTCTTCTACTCCATGCTTCTTGTTGAGTCATGCCATTCAAGCTTTTAGTAGGACATCTATTTTACAAGTAGATAACACAATCTATAGCTTTAGCCCAAAACTCTTTAGGCATATTCTTCGTTTTGAGCATGCTTCTCGCTATGTTGAGGATGCTTCTATTCTCTCTCCACCACATCATTTTGTTATGGGGATCTGGGCACTGTTAGGAGTCTCTTTATACCATGATCTTTACAAAACTAATTAAAATTATTACAACAAAATTCACCCTTTTATTTGTCTTAAGTGATTTTATAAAATAACCACTCCCCCCCCCTAACTAGTGCTTTAAACTTCTTAAAACAATTAAGCACATTAGACTTTTCTCTTAAGAAGTATACCCAAATCTTTCTACTCTAATCATCAATAAAAAGTAGAAAATATGAATTTTTACCAAACAAACATGGTTTGATAGGACCACAAACATTGACATGTATTTCTTGTAGGGGTTGATTTGCTCTTGATGTAGACTCATTCGAAAAACTCTTGCGAAATTGCTTGCCCACTAAAAATCCTTCTCATAACTGATTTGGATATATAATGGATGGTAGACCCTTTAACATCTCCTTTTGTGTCATCAACTTCAAGCTATCAAAGTTTAAATCCCCAAGTCTCATATGACAAAGCCAAGTTTCATCTTTCACATATGCATTCAGGCATATCCATCTCTATGTTTAGCAAGAGCATTCTATTCTTTGTCATGACTACCTTTACAATCATATGTTCTTTAGTGTCAAGTAATGTCAAAGTATGATATTTCATCTTAATCTCATACCCCTTCTCCAGCAGTTGTCCCAAGTTTAATATGTTGCTTTTCACTATTGGTATATAATAGGCATCACTAATAAATTGATGACTTTCATATTTCAATTTAATCAAAATCATACCTTTTCCTTTGATGGCAACCATTGAATGATTTGCAAAGGTGAAATTACCACTAATTGCTTCATCAAGCTCTATAAACTTGTCTTTGTCTCCATACAAATGGTTACTTGCTCCATAGTCTAGGTACCATATGATCTTTTATCTTGCATTATATCATTATGCACTAGTAGTAGAGTGGCTTCCTTCTCTTCTTCTATCATAAGATTTGCATTCTCTTCAACCCTCTTGTTGGATTCCAGCAATCCCTAGCATAATGACCTGTCTTTTGACAATCATAACATTTAACTTTTGATTTGTCAAACCTGTTATCAAATTTGGATCTTAGATTGCTACTGCTAGTTAACCAGTCAATCGATTCCCTCTATTTGGTCGACTATTTGATCTGTTGAGGCTGCCTCAATCCCCTCTTCCTTCTTGGAAATATCCAGAACCATTGTACTTTTAAAAAAGTGCTTGTACACCCCCATCCTCTTGAATCTCATTGACTTTTTCCGCATGAGCTTGTAATTTTCTCATGAGACCTTGTATTGAAAGAAAATCTATATTTTACGACTCCTCTATCGCAAACACTACATAATGGAACTTCTTTTGCAGCGAGTGTATGATCTTCTCTACCATACATGTCTCCTCCACCTTCTTTTCATATCTCTTTATTTGATTGTATATGGCCAATACTCTTGGAAACTATTCTAAAATATTCTCTGATTGAAGCATATGTAACTTTTTAAAGTCACCATGTTGTTTTTGTAGACGTACCTTTCTCATATTTTCAGCTCTTTGGTTTGATTCTTGCTAAACTTCCCATGTTTGCTTGTGGTGGTTGTGTTGGCCACTATCTCAAAAGTGGCATCATCGAGACATTGATGGATGATTGTTAGTGCTAATTGATCATTCCTTCATGCTTTTTGCATGACCTCCTTTTGGACTGAAGTCAATGTTGCTCTATCTATAGGCTCTTCGAAGCCTTTTTCAATCGCCTCCCATACATCTTGGGAACCTAGCCAAGTTTTTACTTAAATACACTAAGTTTGATAGTTATTCTTTGTCAATCTAGAACATTGAAGTTGAAAGTTTGAATTGACCATGTTAAATAATCAAACCGAAGCTCTGATACCACTTGTTGAAAAAGAAGGATAAGGTGTGGTTGCTAATTTATAAGAACAAAAATAAGAACAAAGTTAAAGAACAAAAAGAAGAATGGGATGAATGATATTTTATTAAGAGTTTTCTAAAAAGATATATCTTTCTAGCTTTTCTCTATATCTCTCTCAACTTGTGTATTATACTTAAGATTACAAGCCTATTTATAGGCCTCCAGTCCTAGACAACCAACGAATTAAACTATTCAAAGAAAATTCTAATCTAATAAGAAATCTAACATTCTAATTAAACAAGGATTCTAATAAACTAGTTTATTACAAATTTTTTTTCATAAAAAATTCCTATATTAACTAGGATTTCCTTTTTAGCTAATATTAAAACTTTTATAAACTTTACTTATTAGCCTAAATCCTAGTTAATTTTGAACTTCAACATGGACTTACAGACTCAGCATTCATGGTTTGCCTCAGTTACTTATTGCTAGGGGATTTGTGAAGAAGGTCCACAACAGACCATGGAATGGACAAAATTGCTAGGGCAATGTGGTGCTAATGCTATTTACAGAACTAGATAAAAAAGTTACTGTGATTGTCTAAAAGGGTTTTTGTCCAATTCATCACAAGCACAATTAGATGTTTAAAATATGTTTGGATATGCCAAATGTGAGAGGAAATTGACCTTAGATTACCAAAGAGAAGAAGGGTTCCTAAAGCTTGGAAGAACAAAATTGCTTGATTTGATAGAGTTTTGGTTGGTTGAGAGCGTGAATTTAAATGAATGTGAAACATAATGTTTCAAGAACTATTCTTGTGCAACTTACACACATTCGAATACAAGTGGAGCAGGCAATGGCTGTATTATGTGGTTTGGTGATCTAATCGATATCAGAGAGCAATCAAGAACATTGATGGGACAAGATATCTTCATGCGAGTACCCACTTCAGAATTAGGTATGTGCACTTTCTGATTTATGGTTTCACCTACTTCCAATTCAAAAGAAAACAGATACAATGCACAAGCAAGCAAAGTTATAAACTTGCCTTTAGACTTTGTCCATGGTTTCGAAATTTGTAACAGATTGAAAAAGAAAATGAAAGAAGCAATGCATAAAATATGTTTTACCCTTATCATTATGCTTTCGATTACAAATCTATTTATAGATTTAAATTTCTAAACAAATAAAAAATTAAACTAAATAAAAAAAACCTAATCACATAAGAAAAAGTAATTATGCAAATTTAACTGGTCAATTATTTCTCAACTGGTAGACCGATTCTTTTAATTTAACCAGTCAACTAGTAGACCGATTCAACTATTTTTGCGAACTTGTCATTATGTTTTTAATTACAAGTCTATTTATAGATTTAAAGTTCTAAACAAATAAGAAATTAAACTAAATAGAAAAAACCTAATCACATCATAAAAAGTAATTTTGCAAACTTAACTAGTCAACTATTTCTCAACTAGTAGACCGATTCTTTTAATTTAACCAGTGAATTGGTTCTTAACCGATAAATTAATTTTTTTATTTTTTTTAAAACACCTAGAAATCTAAACAAATTAGATGTACATAATTGGTCTGGGTCAATAAAATATGTGAGGAAACTTCCATTATGCCAAAGAGAAGAGGGGTTTCTTAAGGTTTCCCAGATAAAATTACCCGACCTAGATTTTCCATTTTAAAAGAATATATCTCTGAAGGAATGTGAGACATAGCGTATGAGAAATTGCTCTTGCAGTGCTTACACAAATTTGAATGTCAGTGGAGGCAAAGTCTGTTTAATGTGCTTCCAGGACCTAATTGATATCATGAAGCAACTGAAAATGGTATGAGGAGAGGATATCTATATCCATATTAGAGAATAATATAAATCATATCCTGAAACCTTACATAACAACTTAAGCTTTTGAGTTGAATTTGTTCTTTGATATGGTATCAAAGTCTTGATGAACAAGCGATTACAAGTTCAAATCTCACCATTCTCATTTATTTGATAAAAATTAAGCACAAGGTAATATGGGTCTGTGCAAGTTTCAAATCCGAAGGGCTTTCACTTGAGGGGGTGTGTTGGAGAATAATATAAATTATATCTTGGAGCCTTACCTAACAGTTTAAGCTATTGGGTTGAGATGATTCTTTCATAATACGAGTGCAAATTTTAGAATTCGATAAGCTATAAGGTGCTAACTCCTTGCATTCCAAAGCTATTTAATGAGTAGAAGCATAAAATGTTAGGATCATAGAGACAAACATTGCCCCACCTCCACTGTATGCTTAGTGGGAACACCTCATCTCCCACTTAGCACAAAGTGGAGGCATAAATGGTGGCAAACATTTTTCCATGATTTATAGCCATGATTTATTCCCCCAGCTTTGTCTATAATTAGACACATTGAAGAGCTGAGGAGAGTAGCAGGGAATAGAGAGAACAGAGAGATCGAGAATAGAAGAATAGAGAGAGCTTGAGTGAGTAGAGTTGAGTTGAGAAGAGTTTTCTCCTCCTCCTTTGTTTGTATTGTTTCTTTGATTGATTAATATAAACCAATAGCTCCGTGGAGTAGGCAAGTTGCTGAACCACGTAAATTTATGTGTGTTTGATTTCTGGAATAACCCAACAACTAGTATCAGAGCTTGTTCTTGAAAAAGAGGATGTTTGATCCAAACCCAGAAATCAAAGTTCTCCAAACGTGTTTTTGAACATACCATCGTGTAGGGGAAGACAAGAAAAATCCACTGGTGAAAACCCGGTGAAGAACCGACGTGCTGCATTCCCGCACGTGCCACATGCTCCTTCTTCGTCCGAATACCTGCAATGAAACTGGGTTGACCCGCTACGTCATCCTCCAGTCAGCAGCCACAACAACAATTCTGCACAGTCATCCCCATGTAACATGACAAGTCAGCAATCCACGTCAGCACATGCCGTGTCAACAATAATTACATACGTCTTGGACACGCCACCAAAAGTGGGTCCGATTTGCTTACGTGTATGCCACGTCATCTATGCTACGTCATCATATTGAGTGTTGATTGGGTGCTCCGCAGACACTATTTCACCTGACACGCGGCTTCATCTGCACCGTCTAGTGACCCAAAAGTTTGATTGATAAGATTTGAGCCATCCAAAGTCCGATTTGGGTGATTTCAGTGTTGATTTCAGTGTTGATTCCAATGTTTTTGACCATTTCGGACACATCCGTAAGATCAGATTCAGCAGATTCAAATCCAAAATTATAGAAAATGGCAGATGAAATAAAAGCTAACGGAATTAAAAAATTTAACGGAACAAATTTTGGATATTGGAAAATGCAAATCGAAGACTATCTATATGGGAAGAAACTTCATCTTCCTTTGTTAGGGAGAAAACCAGAAAATATGCAAGAAGAATATTGGCTAATTCTTGATAGACAGGTTTTGGGCATTATTCGACTGTCCTTATCAAGAAGAGTTGCTTACAATGTTACAAAAGAAAAATCCACTACAAGATTAATGAAAGCCTTGTCTGAGATGTATGAGAAGCCCTCAGCAAATAATAAAGTGCACTTGATGAAGAAGTTGTTCAACCTGAAGATGATAGAAGGCACCTCTGTTACACAACATCTCAACAACTTCAATACCATCACAAATCAATTGTCATCTGTTGAGATTGAGTTTGATGATGAGATTCATGCACTCATTTTGCTAGCTTCACTTCCAAGCAGTTGGGAAGGTATGCGAACAGCCGTGAGTAACTCAGTTGGAAAGTCCAAACTGAAATATTATGACATCTGGGATTTGATTTTGGCTGAAGAAGTGCAAAGGAAAGACTCGGGTGAAAGTTCAAGTTCAGGTTCAACTCTCAACATCAACACTCGAAGGAGGAGACATGATAGAGGCTTATTAAGAGGCAGATCAAAATTAAGATACAGAAGTAAAAGCAAATTTGGACCCAGAAAGCAAGTTGAAAGTTGGAATTGTGGCAAACCTGGTCATTACATGAGGAGTTGCACAAAACTAAAAAAACCTGAGGCTAACTCTGCGAACGCTACCACATATGGGGTACAAGATGCTTTGATTCTTGCTTTACAAGACCCTTTAGGTGTGAAATTCTTATCCTCGACCCTTTCTCCGTTTATTTGATCTTAACTCTTACTGCTTACAAAGCTATAGCGTATATGATTCAGTATCTTACAGGGGTGGAAATGATGTGCAGATCATACTAGAAGCGCATTATTGGGCATTGAAAGAGCGTTTCAACGTTGTTTTGGGTATAGCGAGAGGACTTTTGTATCTCCATCAAGATTCAAAACTTTAAAATGTTCACAGGGATCTCAAACCCAGCAATATTTCGCTAGACACCAAATTGAATGCCAAAATATCAGATTTTGGCTCGGCAAGAATTTATGGTGACGATCAAGAAGGAAAAACAAAGAGAGTAGTTGGAACATAGTAAGTTCTGTTGTTATTCATCTCATACTTGTTTTATTGACAAAAACTTACATTTGATTTTTTCGTGCAGTGGCTATATGTCTCGTTAATATGCCATTGATGGCACCTTCTCCGTGAAGTCGGACATTTTTAGCTTGGGCGTGTTTCTGTTAGAGATAGTAAGCGGGAAAAGAAATCGAACATTTAATCACTCGGATCACAGCCACAATCTCCTAGGACATGTAAGTAGGAAAAGTTTTTATGAGCTCCCCCTCTCATAATTTCATGTTAAATGACTAAATACATTGTAATGATTCAGGCATGGTTGCTAATGGTTACATGTTTCGTAGATATATGTGTCGAATCTCAAGTACTAATTAAGGTGTATTCAGGTGGGCGTAATGTGTGTCCAAAAGCTCACTGAAGACAGGCCAGCAATGTCATTTGTGATTTTCATGTTGGAAAGTGAGGGAGATGTCCTGCCTCAACCCAAGCAGCCTGGTTTCTTCATAGAATGAAGTTTTAGTATGGAAGAGCATTATACAGAAAATGCACTTTCCATAACTGAGCTTGAAGCTAGATAGATAATTCTTAAGTTATATGTGAAAAATTGTTTCTGGAGACTGTGCTAAGGCCGAATAACTGATTTAGAATTATTATTTATATTTGATCCAACATATTAGAAATTCAATGGATTACACACATTAAGAACTATTGATTAGAAATTAAATTGAAATGATTAATCAAGTGTGACTTGATTATGAATAAGTTTTTGAAATTAAGTACTAGAATGTAATTAATAAAAAGAATTATAATTTTAAATCTAGAAAAATCAAGAAGGGACTTGATTAAATAAAATTTTAAAACTATCCTGACATAATATGTAATATTATTGAGAGGACAAAGTTATATTTGACCATTTATAGAGTTATTAAGTTTTTCCTATAAAGAGAATGTTACACCTTATATTTTCTACACATAACATATTATATATATATAGTCCACCTATATAGATAGGTAGAGTAGAGAAAAGAAACAAATAGCACTCAAGAGATAACGATCTCTCTCTCTTTTAAAAGGGTTCTATAAGATTTGCATATATTAGTTTTAGAGGTTTGACATTTGGAATGCTTATAGTTTGTAATAACTTAGTCTTGAAGAAGTTAATTGAACGTTATAAAAAAAACATGATTTTTAAGTAATCTTCTATTAGACCTAAACAACTTTGATTGTTTAACATGATCTTTTAAACTCTAAAAAAACACACTTTAAATTACCTTTTTTGTTGTGTCTACGAGTTTTTGTAAATCCAATAATAACAACATAGCTTACAACCTACACACACCACTCCCCTCCGACGTATACTCTTGCACACTTTTCCCCTGCTACGTACACTTTGCTACATCTCTTGTTCCATACATTATTCATCTCCTACACCTACTAACTTCAAACATTTGGAAGGTTTCTTATTTTCATAGAAAACTTGTTTTTGTAGGAAAGTGTGCAAGTCACTCCGTCAACTCATCAACTAGTGGCCAAGTATAGTCATCTTGGCAAACTATTAACAAGTCATGGAAAGGCCTAAAAAATCATGTAGAAATAAGTAAAAAATCGATTAAATTGAGAAAATAAATAAAAAAAAAAAAAATTGAATTGAGAAAAAAACTAAAAAACCCAATTAGAAAAAAAATTAGGGCTGCGTTTGTTTGGAAAGTAGTTTCCGGGAAAATATTTTCCAAACTTTCTTATGTTTGTTTGCTATTAGAAAAGTTGGTTAACGAAAAACACTTTCAAGTCAAAGGAAAATTTGGCTTGGTTTTCAGGAAAATATTTTCCTTTTATTTGGGCGGAAAACGCTTTCCGGAACTTGTGAAAAATTTAAAAATATCATATTATTTGCTGATTATATCAAATTTGGTTCTCAAACTTTTGATTTCTATATATATATATATATTTGTTTTGAATATTTATTTTTCAATTTCATCCTTTAGAATTTAATTTTTATATTAATTTTGGTTCTCATTTTTATAATTGTTATTTGCTTTTCCCTTATCATTTTTTAATTAAAATTTTTTATCTATCAAATTTGGTCCTCATTCTTTTGATTGTTACTTATTTTATTTGAAATAATTTATGAAATGTTAATTATTATTACTTTAATTTCTTCATTTTTTTAATTTTTTAATTTTTTATATTTGATCATATCTATTATTTTGATTATTATTTATTTTATTTGAGATAATTTATGAAATTATATTCTTGTTTCAATTTCATTCTCATTTAATTTTTTAGTTTGTAAGATTTGTTCATCATTATTTTAATAAACTTAAAAAAAAACATTAATAAGTTATTTTCCTGTTCATTTTCTATGATATAACCAAACATTAGAAAGTGTTTTCTAACTTATTTTCCATTATACTACAAAACATCGAAAAATAATTCACTTTTAAAAAAAAAACTACTTTCCAGCAAACAAACGGGACCGAGCTTGGTTTGATTTCTGTTTAAGGCTTCTAAAATTGATTGAACCGAATCAAATCCTCATTAACAATATAAAATATGTTTTTTATAATATGATTTTATGATAAAAATCAACCCTCATGAATATGTTTTTTTTATAAAATATGTTTTTATAATATAAAAGATGTTTGAATAAGTTCAAATCTTCTTCAACTTTTTTATTTTATTTTTGTGATTGTATTTATATATGCTATTGAATATCTAAAATTATCTTATCCATTTTATGAATTTATTTTGATTTTGCCTCTTATTCTATAAAAATTAAATGGATTGGCCATATAAACCCCCCCAAAAAAAACCCCAACAAACTCACTAAAAAACAAATAGGTCTTGTTGATTATTCTCTTTAAAAAATTGAACCGAACTACACCCGGTTAATTTAAACAAGTTTATAGTGAAGTCAAATTATACATACATACATATAATTAGATTGGGTTTTTTTTAATAAAAAACTAAACTGAAATGAAAATACTCACCTCTACAATCATGCATTATGAGCTTTCATGCCTGGCAGCAAGGTCGATACCAGTGATCCACATGAGATCAAAATACACCTATGGAAAGATGATGAATTAATTATTGGACTTTTCTTTCTGGAAATTTAGGTGTCGTATAATTCTGGGAACCTGATTATAACAGGTTCGCTGTTCATGTGAATGGTCCCTAGTAGCATGTACGGAAATGTCTTCAATGATGACAGATATTTCGAAGCTTGTTAAGGAATCCCAGATATTTTAAATCATGTTGACAGCTAGAACAAATGAATCTTTGGCCCTGGAAAATTGGTAAGGGTATTGATTGACAAACTGCAATTCCTCGGAGAAATTTGGAAATATTAATTATCAAATACTTGTGCCAAGTCTAACTACGAAGACGCACTCTATATCCTTTCTTACCTTACCCCATGGCCTTGCCTGCTCTTCTACTCTTCCGTACAAGATGCCTGTAATAATATAATAAGAAGCAAGAGCATGGGAAAATCAATATCTGGCTTTAGAATTCTCTTTGTTCATACATTTCTATTGATTTCTGCCATAAGAGCATCTACAGATACTCTTACTCCTGGTCAGTCCATTCGAGATGGAGATCTTTTAGTCTCAGCAGATGGAAGTTTTGAACTGGGATTTTTTAGTCCAGGTATTTCAAAAGGTCGATACTTGGGGATATGGTACCAAAAAATATCTGCTGGGACTGTTGTTTGGGTAGCCAACAGAGAAACACCACTCAACGATAGCTCAGGAGCTTTGATTGTCACTGGCCAAGGCATTCTTATTCTTCTTAATAGCTCCAAGGATGCTATTTGGTCTTCCAATGCTTCCAGAACTGCCCAGAACCCAGTCATGAAGCTCCTGGATTCTGGCAATCTTGTCGTAAAAGACATAAATGACAACTCGGAGAACGTTTTGTGGCAGAGTTTTGATTATCCAGGTGACACCTTACTTCCTGGCATGAAGTGGGGAAGAAATATGGTAACTAGTCTTGATAGGTATTTATCATCATGGAAGAGTTCAAATGACCCTGCTCAAGGAGAATTCACATTCCGTATAGATCCTCGAGGGAATGCACAAATGTTGCTTATGAGAGGGCCTAAAATACTTTATCGAACAGGAACATGGAATGGCTACAGATGGACAGGAACTCCTCAACTGGAACCTAATATGTTATACACATATGAATTCGTTTCAACTGCAACAGAGATGTATTACAAGTTTGATCTGATAAACAGTTCAGTCGCATCCAGAATTGTGATGAACAGTTCAGGTATAGCACAGCGCTTCACATGGATCAGTCCAACAAATAGTTGGGCTCGTTTCTCTGCAGTTCTTCTCGACCAGTGTGATGATTATGCTTTGTGTGGTGCCTATGGAAGTTGCAACGTCAATAAACAACCTGTTTGTGCATGCTTGGAAGGGTTCATACCCAGATCTCCAAAAGATTGGAGTATACAAGAGTGGTCTGACGGATGTGTTAGAAGGACTAAACTAGATTGCGATAAAGGAGATCGATTTCTGCCGCACGGGGGAGTGAAATTGCCAGACATGATCAAATCCTGGGAGGATACTAGCAAAGGCCTCAAGGAATGTGAGGATTTATGTTTGAAGAACTGCTCCTGTGTGGCTTATGCAAATTCAGATATTAGAGGAGGAGGGAGGGGCTGCTTGCTCTGGTTCGACGAGCTGATTGACACAAGAGAACTCACTACAGGCGGGCAAGATCTCTATATACGAATAGCTGCTTCGGAGCTGTGTACTTCTTCTTCTTCTGCCTCCGCTCTGCTACTACTTTTACTACTTCTTATTCCATTCACACTTTCACAACATGTTTTAATTTAAAGTTCTTTATATGAAACAGATAATATTGAAAAAAACAGAAGCTCCGACAAGAAGCAAGTGGGAATAATAGTTGGCACCATAAGTACCATCGCGGGAGTCCTCGTACTAGCATTTATCCTGTATGCAAGGAGAAAGAAACTTAGAAAGCAAGGTAAACTATCTCAATAATTTTTTTTTTATATATTTATTTGTGTTGTATAAACTGGACAGTATTTTCAGACAGGAACTGTAAGATATTATAAATAACAAATACAAAAAAATTAATCCCAAAGGACCTGGTGGTTAAGGAGCGACGCTCCCTTCCTCAACTTCTTGGATTCCAATCTTGAGGTCAGCAAGTTGATGTGGGGGTGGCGCCCCCAGGGAAGGGTTGTAGCCTTTGTTGATGCCCAAGCTAAGGATAACCCTTACCCTTCGGGAAAAAAAAAACAAATACAAACAAATAAATAAAGTCACTGCTTCACTGTGATTATATGCACATAGAGTTAAAGATCTTTTCTCTGAAATAGTTGATCTGCCAAGGCCTAATGAATCTCCAACTATTTAGCAAACATGAAAACCAGCCACCTGCAGAATCACGAAGATGAAGATCAGAGGAAAGAAGACATGGAGTTGCCAACATTTGATCTTAGCACTATAGCAAATGCCACAGATAACTTTTCAAGCCGGAATAAGCTGGGAGAAGGTGGTTTTGGATCTGTATACAAGGTAAAAGTTACAGCCTCTTCTAGTTCTAATTGCAGTCATTCATCGCAGGTTGTAGTAACTTTGTTATGATGATTTGCAGGGAACGTTGATAGAAGGGCAAGAAGTAGCAGTGAAGAGGCTCTCAAAGAATTCAGGGTGTTGAGGCCAGGGCCTTGGAACGTTGCTATGGAATGAGGCCAGGGCCTTGGAACTAATGGATACATGTTTCGTAGATATATGTGTCGAATCTCAAGTACTGAGGTGTCTTCAGGTGGGCGTAATGTGTGTCCAAAAGCTCACTGAAGACAGGCCTCAACCCAAGTAGCCTGGTTTCTTCATAGAACGAAGTTTTGGTATGGAAGAAGAACATTATACAGAAAATGCACTTTCCATAACGGAGCTTGAAGCTAGATAGATAATTCTTAAGTTATATGTGAAAAATTGTTTCTGGAGACTTTGCTAAAGCCGAACAACTGATTTAGGATTATTATATATATATATATATATATATATATATATATTTGAAACATATTAGAAACTCAATAGTTTATTAGAATCATTGATCAAAAATTAAATTGAAATGATTAATCAATTGTGACTTAATTATAAATAAGTTTTAGAAATTGAGTACTAGAATGTAATTAATAAAAAAAATTACAATTTTAAATTTAGAAAAATCAAGAAGGGACTTGACTAAATAAAATTTTAAAATTATCCTAAAATAATATATAATATTATTGAGAGGACAAAGTGATATTTTATCATTTATAAAGTTATTAAATTTTTCTTATAAAGAGAATGTTATACCTTATATTTTCTACACATAACATATTGTATATATATAGTCCACCTATATAGATAAGCAGAGTAGAGAAAAGAAACAAATAACACTCAAAACATAATAATTTCTTTCTCTTTTAAAAGGGTTCCATGAGATTTGCTTATATTATTATTAGAGATTTGACACTTGAAATACTTATAATTTGTAATAACTTAGTTTTAAAAAAGTTAATCAAACATTATAAAAAAAATCTGATCTTTAAATAATTGACCCTAAACAACTTTGATTGTTTAACATCATCTTTCAAACTCTAAAAAAACACTTTAAATTACCTTTTTTTTTGCTGTGTCTACGAGTTATAGTAAATCTAATAACAACAACATAACTTGCAGTTACACACACCACTCCCCTCCTACGTATACTCTTGCGCACTTTCCCCCTGCCACGTACACTTTGCTACATCTCTTGTTCCATACATTATTCATCTCCTACACCTACACCTCCTAACGTAAACGTTGGTGGGTCTCTTATTTCCATAGAAAACTTGTTTTCGTAGGAAAGTGTCCAAGTCACTCTGTCAACTCATTAATTAATGGCCAGTTCTAATCATTTTGTCAAACTATTAACAAGTTATGAAAAGGATGTAGAAATAAATAAATAAAAAATTAATTAAATTGAAAAAACTAAAAAATATAATAAAAAAAATCAAATAAAAAAAAAAACTAAAAAACCCAATCAGAAAAAAAATTATGGCTGCGTTTGTTTCGTGTAAAGTAATTTTCGGGAAAATACTTTTCAAATTTTTTTATGTTTGTTTGTCATTAAAAAAATTGGTAACGAAAAACACTTTTATGTCAAAGAAAAATTTGACTTGATTTTCAAGAAAGTGTTTTCCTTTTATTTAGGCGGAAAACACTTTCCGGAACTTGTGAAAAATTTAAAAATATCATATTATTTGCTGATTATATCAAATTTGATCCTTAAACTTTTGATTGCTATATATATATATTGTTTTGAATATTAATTTTTTAATTTTATCCCTTAGAATTTAATTTTTATATTAATTTTGGTCCTCATTTTTATAATTGTTATTTGCTTTTCCCTTATCATTTTTTAATTGAAATTTTTTATTTATCAAATTTGGTCCTCATTCTTTTGATTGTTACTTATTTTATTTGAAATAATTTATGAAATGTTAATTATTATTACTTTAATTTCTTCATCTTTTATTTTTTTTATTTTTTAGATTTGATCATCTCTATTATTTTGATTATTATTTATTTTATTTGAGATAATTTATGAAATTATATATTTTTTTTCAATTTAATTCTCATTCAACTTTTTAATTTGTAAGATTTGTTCATTATTATTTTAATAAACTTGAAAACAAATATTAATAAGTTATTTTCCAGTTTATTTTCTATAATATAACCAAACATTGAAAAATGTTTTCTAACTTATTTTCCATTACACTACCAAACATTAGAAAATAATTCACTTTTCATAATTCACTTTAAAAAAAAAACTACTTTCCAGCAAACAAACGGGATCGAGTTTGGTTCGATTTCTGTTTAAGGCTTCTAAAATTGATTGAACCGAACCGAATCCTCATTAACAATATAAAAAATGTTTTTTATAATATGATTTCATGATAAAAATCAACCCTCATGAATATGTTTTTTATAAAATAAAAAATGTTTGAATAAGTTCAGATCTTCTTCAACTTTTTTATTTTATTTTTGTGATTGTATTTATATATGTTATTGAATATCTAAAATTATCTTATCCATTTTATGAATTTATTTTGATTTTGCCTCTTCTTCTATAAAAAATCAAAGGGATTTGGCCATATAACCCCCCTCCCCCCTCCAAAAAAAAACCCCAACAAACTCACTAAAAAACAAATAGGAGAGTGTTTGGGAGTGTGGTAACGATTGTTTTTCAAATAGCTTTTCGTGCTGAAAAGCATGCTAATAATGTTTTTTTATTTTTTAAAAATTATTTTTGATATCAGCACATCAAAACGATCCAGAAAATACAAACCACACTCAATTTTAGCAAAAAAAAATAAATTTGAAATTTTTCAAAATGCAGGTTGAACCTCAATGCCAAATGGGCACTAAGTCTTGTTGATTATTCTCTTTAAAAAATTGAACCAAACTAAACCTAGTTACTTTAAACAAGTTTATAGTGAAGTCAAATTATACATACATATAATTAGATTTTTTTTATATCAAAAACTACACCGAAATGAAAATACTCACCTCTACAATCATGCATTATGAGCTTTCATGCCTGGCAGCAAGGTTGATACCAGTGATCCACATGACATCAAAATACACCTATGGAAAGATGGTGAATTAATTATTGGACTTTTCTTTCTGGAAATTTAGGTGTCGTATAATTCTGGGAACCTGATTATAACAGGTTCGCTTTTAATGTGTATGGTCCCTAGTAGCATGTACGGAAATGTCAATTATCAAATACTTGTGCCAAGTCTAACTACGAAGACGCACTCTATATCCTTTCTTACCTTACCCCATGGCCTTGCCTGCTCTTCTACTCTTCCGTACAAGATGCCTGTAATAATATAATAAGAAGAAAGAGCATGGGAAAATCAATATCTGGCTTTAGAATTCTCTTTGTTCATACATTTCTATTGATTTCTGCCATAAGAGCATCTACAGATACTCTTACTCCTGGTCAGTCCATTCGAGATGGAGATCTTTTAGTCTCAGCAGATGGAAGTTTTGAACTGGGATTTTTTAGTCCAGGTATTTCAAAGGGGTCGATACTTGGGGATATGGTACCAAAAAATATCTGCTGGGACTGTTGTTTGGGTAGCCAACAGAGAAACACCACTCAACGATAGCTCAGGAGCTTTGATTGTCACTGGCCAAGGCATTCTTATTCTTCTTAATAGCTCCAAGGATGCTATTTGGTCTTCCAATGCTTCCAGAACTGCCCAGAACCCAGTCATGAAGCTCCTGGATTCTGGCAATCTTGTCGTAAAAGACATAAATGACAACTCGAAGAACTTTTTGTGGCAGAGTTTTGATTATCCAGGTGACACCTTACTTCCTGGTATGAAGTGGGGAAGAAATATGGTAACTGGTCTTGATAGGTATTTATCATCATGGAAGAGTTCAAATGACCCTGCTCAAGGAGAATTCACATTCCGTATAGATCCTCGAGGGAATGCACAAATGTTGCTTATGAGAGGGCCTAAAATACTTTATCGAACAGGAACATGGAATGGCTACAGATGGACAGGAACTCCTCAACTGGAACCTAATATGTTATACACATATGAATTCGTTTCAACTGCAACAGAGATGTATTACAAGTTTGATCTGATAAACAGTTCAATCGCATCCAGAATTGTGATGAACAGTTCAGGTATAGCACAGCGCTTCACATGGATCAGTCCAACAAATAGTTGGGCTCGTTTCTCTGCAGTTCTTCTCGACCAGTGTGATGATTATGCTTTGTGTGGTGCCTATGGAAGTTGCAACGTCAATAAACAACCTGTTTGTGCATGCTTGGAAGGGTTCATACCCAGATCTCCAAAAGATTGGAGTATACAAGAGTGGTCTGACGGATGTGTTAGAAGGACTAAACTAGATTGCGATAAAGGAGATCGATTTCTGCCGCACGGGGGAGTGAAATTGCCAGACAGGATCAAATCCTGGGAGGATACTAGCAAAGGCCTCAAGGAATGTGAGGATTTATGTTTGAAGAACTGCTCCTGTGTGGCTTATGCAAATTCAGATATTAGAGGAGGAGGGAGGGGCTGCTTGCTCTGGTTCGACGAGCTGATTGACACAAGAGAACTCACTACAGGCGGGCAAGATCTCTATATACGAATAGCTGCTTCGGAGATGTGTACTTCTTCTTCTTCTGCCTCCGCTCTGCTACTACTTTTACTACTTCTTATTCCATTCACACTTTCATAAAATGTTTTAATTTGAAGTTCTTTATATGAAACAGATAATATTGAAAAAAACAGAAGCTCCGACAAGAAGCAAGTGGGAATAATAGTTGGCACCATAAGTACCATCGCGGGAGTCCTCGTACTCGCATTTATCCTGTATGCAAGGAGAAAGAAACTTAGAAAGCAAGGTAAACTATCTCAATCAATTTTTTTTTTTATATATTTATTTGTGTTGTATAAACTGGACAGTATTTTCAGACAGGAACTGGAAGATATTATAAATAACAAATACAAAAAAATTAATCCCAAAGGACCTGGTGGTTAAGGAGCTACGCTCCCTTCCTCAACTTCTTGGATTCCAATCTTGAGGTCAGCAAGTTGATGTGGGGGTGGCGCCCCCAGGGAAGGGATGTAGTCTTTGTTGATGCCCAAGCTAAGGATAACCCTTACCCTTCGGGGAAAAAAAAAAAAACAAATACAAACAAATAAATAAAGTCACTGCTTCACTGTGATTATATACATAGAG
This sequence comes from Populus tremula, assembly GCA_964019445.1. NCBI lineage: Eukaryota > Viridiplantae > Streptophyta > Magnoliopsida > Malpighiales > Salicaceae > Populus > Populus tremula. The sequence goes on from CAXHTJ010000001.1 coordinate 44,754,324, forward strand.
TTAAAAATCTTTTCTCTGAAATAGTTGATCTGCCAAGGCCTAATGAATCTCCAACTATTTAGCAAACATGAAAACCAGCCACCTGCAGAATTACGAAGATGAAGATCAGAGGAAAGAAGACATGGAGTTGCCAACATTTGATCTTAGCACTATAGCAAATGCCACAGATAACTTTTCAAGCCGGAATAAGCTGGGAGAAGGTGGTTTTGGATCTGTATACAAGGTAAAAGTTGCAGCCTCTTCTAGTTCTAAGTGCAGACATTCATAGCAGGTTGTAGTAACTTTGTTATGATGATTTGCAGGGAACGTTGATAGAAGGGCAAGAAGTAGCAGTGAAGAGGCTCTCAAAGAATTCAGGACAAGGGCTTACAGAGTTCAAAAATGAAGTTATATTGATTGCTAAACTCCAGCATCGCAATCTTGTAAAGCTTCTTGGTTGCTGTATTGAGGGAGATGAAAGAATATTAATTTATGAATACATGCCGAATAAAAGCTTGGACTACTTCATTTTCGGTCTGCTCTACTATAAACTTGGATATTTAATTATTCTGTTGGAATTACATTTTTTATAAATTTTACAACATCGAACTAACATTGTAAGGGATTGATCAGATAAAAAAACTAGAAATTCATCAGATTGGCGCATTTGGATCAATATTGTTGGCGGAATTGCTAGAGGGCTTCTTTATCTTCATCAAGACTCTAGGTTGAGGATTATCCATAGGGATCTCAAGGCCGGCAATGTGCTACTAGATAATGGTATGAACCCGAAAATTTCAGATTTTGGTTTGGCCAGAACATTTGGGGAGATCAAACAGAGGCCAACACAAACAGAATTGTGGGAACATAGTGAGTATATGCAGACATTATTTTTTTTCTGCAGATATCTTATTCTTTGCTGATATAAACACCTCTTTTTGTCACCAAATGTAAAACAGGAAATGCTAATTTTCACTCTACTTCCTGTTTTTCTTTCTTCTTTTTCAGTGGCTATATGTCTCCTGAATACGCAGTTGATGGGCTCTTCTCACTTAAATCAGATGTCTTCAGCTTCGGTGTTTTAGTACTTGAGATAGTCAGTGGGAAGAAAAACAGAGGTTTTAACCATCCTGATCATCACCACAACCTTCTTGGACATGTAAGTTACAATAAATGAAGTACAGAAAAAGTAGAAGAAGAAGCTTGAAGTGTTTAAGGTCAGTCTAACAAACTGGTTTTGATGTTTTGCAGGCATGGAGATTATGGAATGAAGGGAGGCCTCTGGAGCTAATCAATGAACCAGAACAAGATTCTTCTACTTTATCTGAAATTATAAGATGCATTCATGTGGGCCTTTTATGTGTTCAGAAACGACCTGAAGACAGACCAAACATGTCATCTGTGATTGTAATGTTGAGCAGTGGGATTTCGTTGCCTCAACCAAAGCAACCTGGTTTTTTCACAGAAAGGAATCTACCTGAAGGAGAGTCTTCATCAAGCAACCAAAAATCAATTTGCACAAATGAAATAACTGTTTCATTTCTGGGACCACGGTAGAAGATCATCGCTTGCTAGACTAATGGAGATGTTTCTTGTGCAAACATCTTTTATTGAACTGAGAAATGTTTTAGCATGATGTGTGTATTAGTGTACCCTAGAGATGTTTTTTGTGCCGAAATTCCTAATTTGATATCATTTCCACTTTCTATTTTCTTTTTCAGATTCTGTTGTGCAAACTGTTTGATTTCATTTCTTTGGTTGAAAACCACTTTATTTGTTTCCTGAAATTAATAGGTTCCTGGATTGCATTTGCAGTCTGGTAGGAAAAAGTGCAGTAAAATTAGATTCTTAGTCTATATTTGGGATAGTGTTTTAACTGGAACTGTAATATTTTGAGTTTAAGATTGGAAAATATAATAAAGCCCTTGGAGGCTTAAAGAATGAGTAAATTTGAATAAGAGGTATTATGGTAATTGGATTGAGTTGGTTGAACTCACCCTCATTCTTAATATTATTTCAGGTTCTTAGTTTTTGATAGCAGTTGGACTTTGTTGAGTGTTTCCGCTTCTTCAGTTCTGGTCGGTATGCCTTGCTTGTCCGCGAGGTTTTCCTTTCAAGTTTGATTTGATGTCTTAGACGCTCCACTGTTACCTTGGTTTAATTAAATTTGGACTTTGACAATGTAATGAATATTATGAATTATTATTTTTGTTTTAATAACTATCTTTCGGTTTCATTAGTATTTGAATAATATGATATTTCTGAATATTATGAGCCGCTGCGTATTTTTGAATAAATTGTACTTTTGATATGTCCGTTGTGAGGCTTAGCGCAGGTGGGGTGTCCTTTCGGCACCGCTCTTGCGTTGCCGGTCACGGACCCGGGATTCGGGTCGTGACAGGAACTTTTTTAAAAAAATTAATTTTTTCTTTAAAATTATTTTTTTTATTGTTCTTGAATCATTTTGAAAACCACTTTATTTATTTCCTGAAATTAACAGGATCCTGGATTGCATTTGCAGTCGTAATTTCTTTCTGGTAGGAACAAGTGTAGTAAAATTAGATTCTTAGTCTATATTTGGGATAATGTTTTTAACTTGAATTTCTTAAAAAAATATTTTTTAAAATTATTTTTTTAAAAATATTTTTGAATCATTTTAAAAATCACTTTATTTGTTTCCTGGAATTAATAAGTTCCTGATTGCATTTGCAATTGTAATTTCGGGTAGAAAAAAGTGCAGTAAAATTAGTCTGGGGACAGTGCTTTAATTGAATTGTTTTTAAAAACTTAATATTTTTTTAGTTTTTTTGAATTATTTTAATGTAATGATATAAAAAATAAATTTAAAAATATTTTTTTAATATATATATATATATTTTTTAAAAAATTTAAAAACAATAATTTGACTGTCTCAGACACCACCTTTAAAGTGTTCAAAGGTCTAATTCCATAGCATGGCACAAGTCTTATTCGGTGCATGAACTGTTAAGGCAGTAAGATATTAGAGGTTTTCAAAAGACTTAAGAATTGAAGGCCCGCCTAGTAGGAAATGTGCATTGGGAGGGACTGTCATTTGATTCGGACCACCCCCTCCAGTTAATTTTCCATGTTCCCTTCAGAGAAGGAAAGAAAAAAAAAATCTAAATAACAAAGAAAATGAAAAAAAAAATATTTTAAAATAAATTTTTTATATTACATTCTATGTAAATTGACGTGCCAACCAATAAGTGATAACTATGAATCTCATCAATTTTAAATGATTGATTCCTATAAAAAAATAATAATTATCATGTATGTTTGTACGAAGAATTTATAATTTTTTTTATACAGCATTACTATTTTTTTTAAATCTTTATATAGAATAATAAATTGTTTTTAATTAACAATAGGTAGGTATCCACCACACAAATTATTAATAGAATAATTGAGTAATTTCTGTAGTTATGTAGCTATCAATAGAGTACAATAAAATTTCTACAGCCATAACCCTAATCATTGCTTGCAGGAAAGCGTTGAAAATGTCAAAACAAGACTTTGCAGACTATGCCACAAGCCTATGGTCGGCTGCAGACACCGAGTTTTTGATTATCCTAACAAGCAATAGTAAAGTATTTTATGGCGGGTAGCAACTGCTATATAATATCATCGTCCTTAATTTGTTAAGCAACAGAACTCATCCCATGGAATTAATACAAGAGGAAAACTTGTTTTTTATATCAACTCTTTTATCGGCTGTCTTGTGTCTCCGCTATCAAGTCTAGAATTTCAGCTTGAGGCATCGGGTCAATAAGGAAACCTGGTGCAAGAAGTTTGAATTTCAACATATACAATAGTCAATGTAAGATTATATGCTTCGTTAACATTACAAGGAAGAGTAATATATTTCTAACATATTGATGGTCAAGTCAATCTAGGGGGCGCAGAAACCGTGTTTTTGTCTTGCATTTTTCAGCATAATGATTTTAGTGTTCATGATGAGGCCAGGTTTAGCTGTTCCTTAAAAGGGAAAAGGTATATTACATTGCAAGTTGTGTAAAATACACTAGGATATTTCTAGGTGAAAGCTTAGTTGGTCTATGTCCTAGTCCTTATCATGTGTAAAATAGAAAAGGTTGGAACAAAATGAACAAACCTACTGGGAAAATCTATGGAAAGATTTAGAGTTGTCTTTGTTTGCATCTTTCTTTTGATTTCCCCTGTAAGAATATCTGCCATATCGGCGACTCTTACCCCTGGTCAGTCGATAAGAGATGGAGAAACTTTGGTTTCAGCTGAGGGAAATTTTGAACTGGGATTTTTTAGCCCGGGTAGTTCAAATAATAGGTACCTGGGGATATGGTACAAACAAACAACCCCTGGAACTTCTGTATGGGTGGCCAACAGAGAAAAACCAATCGTGGATCGGCTAGGAGTGTTAAATGTAACTGCTCAAGGAGTTCTTGTGCTGTTCAATAGTACTAATTATGCAGTTTGGTCATCTAATGTCTCAAGAACTGCCCAGAACCCTGTTGTACAGCTCTTGGATTCGGGCAATCTTGCTGTAAAAGATGGGAATGACAGCAACCCGGATAACTTTTTGTGGCAGAGTTTTGATTATCCGAGTGAAACCTTACTTCCAGGGATGAAGTGGGGAAAAAATTTGGTGACTGGTCTTGATAGGTATATATCACCTTGGAAGAGTTCAGATGATCCTGCTCGAGGTGATTTTGCATTTCGGTTGGATCCTCGTGGTCGTGGATATAACCAAATGCTGCTTATGAGGGGGCTTACAATTCTGTTTAGAACCGGTACCTGGAATGGTTTCCGTTGGGGGGGAGTCCCTGACACGGTATCGAATACTGTGTACAGAGAACAATTTGTTTCAACTGCCAATGAGTCTTATTACAGGTTTGATCTTCTAAACAGTTCAATTCCATCTAGGTTGGTGATAAGTCCAGCAGGCATACCACAGCGCCTCACATGGATACCTCAAACGAATCTTTGGGCACCTTACTCTGTAGTGCAGATCGATCAGTGTGACACTTACACCTTGTGTGGTGTTAATGGTATCTGCAGCATCAATGACCAAGCTGTTTGTTCATGCTTGGAAAGTTTCGTACCCAAGACTCCTGACAGATGGAACAGTCAAGATTGGTCTGGTGGTTGTGTTAGACGAACTCAATTAGGTTGTAATAATGGAGATGGATTTCTGAAGCACACTGGTGTCAAATTGCCAGACATGTCTGATTCCTGGGTGAACACTAGCATGAGCCTAAATGAATGTGGGGATATGTGCCTTTCAAACTGTTCGTGTGTGGCCTACTCAAATTCAGATATTAGAGGAGGAGGAAGTGGCTGCTACCTTTGGTTCAGTGAGCTCAAGGACACTAAACAACTACCGCAGGGTGGGGAAGATCTCTACATACGAATGGCTGCTTCAGAACTACGTATGTTTCCTTCCTTCTTCATGTTTAAGTTTTTTCTTCTTTTGCTTCATTTTCTTCTTTCGAAGTGCTTATGATGTGAATATCTGAAACTAATTAGAAACGATGTTGAAAGAGATGAATTTTGCAAGTTCAGAGTCATCCAGTGACACAGCTTACATTCGAACTTGTCAGGCTGTCTACTTACTAGTCTTCCCAATCTTTCAGGTAGTTATGAAAAGAAAAGAAGTTCGAGCAGGAGGAAGCTTAGGAGAATCATTGTTGGCATATTAATTCCTTCTGTGGTCGTGCTTGTACTAGGATTGATCCTGTACATGAGGAGAAGGAATCCTAGAAGACAAGGTATAATAATAGCTCCATAAAAAAAAATGCTGTTAATTTTGCTGTTGAGTTAAACAGAATTAGTGTGCAACCAAGGATTGAATGTGATCAGATGCCAATCAGAAAACAAAATCAGTTGTTGCTTGACTGTGGATACTGGATCTATTTAGAGATTTAAATATTCTTGTTTCAAATAATTTATCTGTTAATGGCTAACTAATCATGAACTATTTAGCCTTCACGCCAAGCATCCGCATTGAGAATTACAAGGATGAAAGCGATAGGAACGATGGCATGGAGTTACCGGCGTTCGATTTTACCACCATAGAATACGCCACAGATTGCTTTTCATTCAAAAACAAACTGGGAGAAGGTGGTTTTGGATCTGTGTACAAGGTAAAATCGCAATATTCTGCTAATACAAGTTAATTCACGAGAGGGTTTGTTGACTTTTGCTGATCATTCAGGGAACATTGAGTGACGGACAAGAAATAGCGGTGAAAAGGCTTTCAAAGGATTCCGGACAAGGACTAACAGAGTTCAAAAATGAAGTTATATTGATTGCAAAACTTCAGCACCGCAACCTTGTCAAGCTTCTTGGTTGTTGCATCGAAGGAAATGAAAGAATTTTGATCTATGAGTACATGCCTAATAAAAGCTTGGACAACTTTATATTCGGTTTGTTCTGCTATAAACATCTCGTCGATACATTTGTTTCTTATCATAGGATTACATTTTCAAGAAGTCATGATTTGACTAACTTTGCAGAGGAATTTTTCAGATCAAACAAATACAAACATACTTGATTGGCAAACACGCCTCAACATAATTGGCGGCATTGCCAGAGGGCTTCTTTATCTCCACCAAGACTCTAGATTGAGGATTATACATAGGGATCTCAAGGCCAGCAATGTGCTTCTAGATGATTCGATGAACCCAAAAATTTCAGACTTTGGCATGGCCAGAACATTCGGGGGAGATCAAATACAGGCGAATACTAGTAGGATTGTTGGAACATAGTATGTGTACTGGGACTTCGTTTTTTTTAGTTTTTCTGTCTTCCTCTTCATTTCTGCAAAATTTTCCAAAGCCAAGAAAGAAAATGAAGTGTAATTTTACTTTTCAATGTTGTTTTCAGCGGCTATATGTCTCCCGAGTATGCGGTCGATGGGCTCTTCTCAATCAAATCTGATGTCTTCAGCTTTGGCGTTTTAGTACTTGAGATAGTGAGTGCGAAGAAAAACAGAGGATTTTTCCACCCTGATCACAACCATAACCTTCTTGGACATGTAAGTATAAAGAATGACATGCATGCAACATGTAAAGTTGCATTTCCTCTTCTGCTAAGACCTCAACATACATAATGGCGTAAAAGTTTTGTAGTTTTGATCACTTTTTCTGCAGAAGAACAAACGCCTACAGCAGACTAGAGACTAGCCATTCTATTCTTGTTTATGCAATCTTCATATATGTGTAAATACAGTTACAAAATTAGTTATAATTATTAAGTTACTTGAAAGCTGTTAGTTAGAATATGTTTATATATAAGCATTCATGTACTCTGATTCTAATAAGAAAACGAGGAAAGAAAACACTGCATACAGATTATTCTATTGTAAATAATTCTTCTCTTCCTTTCCAACAATTCATTCTCTCCTTCTCTTTTCACTTCTTCTGCATTTTTATATTCCTTACGTAGGAATTCTACATGGCATCAAAGCATAATTGCTAAAAATTCAAGTTTTTTTTTTAAACTTCTCCTTCATCATCAATAGAAAGATTCAAGTTCTTTTGTGGTTTAAAATCTTTCTTCAATCATTTTCTTGATCCCTTCAAAACTTCAAAATATCTGATCATCTTGAAGAAAATGCTTCTACAGCGCACAATGATTAATTCAATACCATTACTGTGAATCTATCTAATGATTCTTCCAGTTGCTATTACTTGCACCCTTCTAATAACCTTGGTGCACATATGGTCTCTGTAATTTTCACTGGTGAAAATTACATTGCATGGAGTAGATCCATGACAATTGCCTTAACAGTGAAAAACAAGATTGTCTTCATTGATGGTTCTTTAATTCAACCAATCACCAACAATCAATCACTTCGTGTGGCATGGCTAAGATCAAATAATCTGGTCTTGTCATGGCTAATGAATTCCATTACAAAAGATATTCACAGCAACCTTCTTTACTTCACAACAACCTTTGAGATTTGGGAAGAATTGAGAGTTAGATACCTGAGAAGTGATGGACCAAGAGTCTTTAGTTTGGAGAAATCTTTAAGTTCTATTTCTCAAAACTCAAAAACTGTCACAGAATATTTCAGCGAATTCAAGACTCTATAAGATGAATACATCAGTTATCGTCCAATACCAAATTGCAAATGTGGAAATCTTGATTCATGCTCTTGCAACATTTTAAAGTATCTAATAGATCGACAACAATCAGATTATGTTATGAAATTTCCGATAGGACTCCATGATTCTTTCTTAGTAGTCAGAAGCCAATTGTTACTCCAAAGTCCTTTGTCATATATGGGGAAAGTTTTTTCTTTGCTTTTGCAAGAAAAGAGTCAGAGGTCCTTGACTAATATGGTAGGGATTCCCATTGACTCACAAGCAATGGTTGCTGAAAAATACCACAATCTAAAACCCAAATTAGGTTCAACATATGCTACACGTTTTGCTAAACAAAAAGGAAAAACTGAGGCAACTTGCTCCCACTATGGATATCCAGGACATCTTGTTTATAAATGTTTTTAAATCATTGGATATCCTCCTGGATGGAAGGGGCCAAGAGGGAAAAGATTTGCTACCATGCCACATACCAATAGAAATTATCAAAGGCTACCCACTGCACATAATATTATTGTCTTGGAGCAACATCTTGACACTCCCAACGTTGTTTTCTCTCAAGAGCAAATACAGAATCTACTCATTCTTGCAAATAGCATTTCCAACTCAAAGTTAAATAACACTACTAAGAAAGTATTTGCATCAGGTATATCATTTTCATGTCACACCATTTCTTCACCTCATAATAGTTTTACTTGGATTCTTGATACAAGAGCAATAGATCACATGATCTGTAGCCCCTTTCTTTTCGAGTCCATTGTTCTGCCTAAAATTCAATTCAAAGTTCATTTGCCAAATGGTCAAAATGTGCCTATTGTTTTTACAGGGACAGTTAAATTCTCTCCTGACATCATTGTACACAATGCTGTTTATGTTCCATCCTTCAATATCAATCTTATTTCCTTAAATATCATTCTTATTTCTGTATCAAGATTAACTGTTGATAACACTATTGACTTGTTCTTTTAATAATTTCTCTCGAGCTAATGTACTTGGAGAAGGTGGATTCGGTCATGTTTAAAAGATAAACAAGCTTATACATGCACACTAGCAAACATAAACAAGCTATACATGCACACTAGCAAGCAGTAAACAAAAGGGATGCCTTGTGAAATTCAAAAGTAGAAAAATAAACATGAATTTTCCTTTTTGAATTGCAGGGTCAACCTTTATCAGGACAAGAAATAGCAGTGAAGAAGGTGTCAAAGAATTCAAAGCAGGGTGCTGAAGAGTTCAGGAGTGAAGTAGTTTTAATTGCCAAACTCCAACATCGGAATCTTGAAGGGCTCTTGGGAATCTGCATACAAGTAGAAGAAAGGATGCTAAGCTAAGAGTATATGGCCAATAAGAGCTTGGATTACTTTATATTTGGTTCGTGCCTGTTGACCCTTTCGCTGCCTGTCAAGTCACAAATATCTTCCATGAGCATATATAATGCTATTCGTGAATCTAAACTAATATGATCATGTGATTTAATAGGGGTGAAATTCCAATCCTCGACCCTTTAGGTGTGAAATTCGTATCCTCAACCCTTTCTCCGTTTATTTGATCTTAACTCTTAATGCTTCCAAAGCTATAGCGTATATGATTCAGTATCTTACAGGGGTGGAAATGATGTGCAGATCATACTAGAAGCGCATTATTGGGCATGGAAAGAGCGTTTCAACGTTGTTTTGGGTATAGCGAGAGGACTTCTGTATCTCCATCAAGATTCAAAACTTCAAATTGTTCACAGGGATCTCAAACCCAGCAATATTTTGTTCACAGGGATTCAAATTGAATGCCAAAATATCAGATTTTGGCTTGGCTAGAATTTCTGGTGACGATCAAGAAGGAAAAACAAAGAGAGAAGTTGGAACATAGTAAGTTCTGTTGTTATTCATCTCATGCTTGTTTTATTGACAAAAACCTACATTTGATTTTTTCTTGCAGTGGCTATATGTCTCGTTAATATGCCATTGATGGCACCTTCTCCGTGAAGTCGGACATTTTTAGCTTGGGCATGCTTCTGTTAGAGATTGTAAGCGGGAAAAGAAATCGAACATTTAATCACTCGGATCACAGCCACAATCGCCTAGGACATGTAAGTAGGAAAAGTTTTTATGAGCTCTCCCTCTCATAATTTCATGTTAAATGACTAAATACATTGTAATGATTCAGGCATGGTTGTTAATTGATAAATGTTTCGTAGATATATGTGTCGAATCTCAAGTACTAATTAAGGTGTATTCAGGTGGGCGTAATGTGTGTCCAAAAGCTCACTGAAGACAGGCCAGCAATGTCAGTTGTGATTTTCATGTTGGAAAGTGAGGGAGGTGTCCTGCCTCAACCCAAGCAGCCTGGTTTCTTCATAGAACGAAGTTTTGGTATGGAAGAACATTACACAGAAAATGCACTTTCCATAGCTGAGCTTGAAGCAAGATAGATAATTCTTAAGTTATATGTGAAAAATTGTTTCTGGAGACTGTGCTAAAGCCGAACAACTTAAATAGGATTATTATATATATTTGATACAATATATTAGAAACTCAATGGCTTACACACATTAAGAATTATTGATCAAAAATTAAACTGGAATGATTAATCAAGTGTAACTTGATTATAAATAAATTTTAGAAATTGAATACTAGAATGTAATTAATAAAAAGAATTACAATTTAAAATCTAGAAAAATCAAGAAAGGACTTGATTAAATAAAATTTTAAAACTATCCTGAAATAATATGTAATATTATTGAGGGGACAAAGTGATATTTTACAATTTATAAATTTATTAAGTTTTTCCTATAAAGAAAATATTACACATATTTTCTACACATAACATATTGAATATATATAGTCCACCTATATAGATAGGTAGAGTAGAAAAAAGAAACAAATAGCACTCAAGATATAAAGACCTTTATCTCTTTTAAAAGGGTTTTATGAAATTTGCATATATTATTATTAGAGGTTTGACATTTGAAATACTTGTAGTTTGTAATAACTTAGTCTTGAACTTAGTCTTGAAAAAGTTAATCAAACGTCATAAAAAAAATCTAATCTTTAAGTAATTTTTGATTAGTCACTAAACAACTTTGATTGTTTAACATGATTTTTGAAACTCTAAAATAACACACTTTAATTTTTTTTTTTTTTTGTTGTGTCTACAGTTTTGGTAAATCCAATAATAACAACATAGCTTACAACCTACACACACCACTCCCCTCCTACGTATACTCTTGCGCACTTTTCCCCTGCTACGTACACTTTGCTACATCTCTTGTTCCATACATTATTCATCTCCTGAACCTAATAACTGAAACGATGGAGGGTCTTTTATTTCCATAGAAAACTTGTTTTTGTAGGTAAGCGTGCAAGTCACTCCGTTGACTCATCAACTAGCTAGTGGCCAGTTTAGTCATCTTGTCAAACTATTAACAAGTCATGGAAAGGTCTAAACAATTATGTAAAAACTAAGTAAAAAATTGATTAAATTGAGAAAACTTAAAAAAAAAAACTAAATTAAAAAAAAGAACTAAAAAACCCAATTAGAAAAAAAAAATTAGAGTTGCGTTTGTTTCTAGGAAAGTAGTTTCTAGAAAAATATTTTTTAAACTTTTTTATGTTTGTTTCCTATTAGAAAAGTTGGTTAACAGAAAACACTTTCTGGAACTTGTAAAAAATTAAAAAATATCATATTATTTGCTGATTATATCAAATTTGGTCCTCAAACTTTTGATTGCTATATATATATATATTATGAATATTTATTTTTCAATTTCATCCCTTAAAATTTAATTTTTATATTAATTTTGGTCCTCATTTTTATAATTGTTATTTGCTTTTCCCTTATTATTTTTTAATTGAAATTTTTTATCTATCAAATTTGATCCTCATTCTTTTGATTGTTACTTATTTTATTTGAGATAATTTATGAAATGTTAGTTATTATTACTTAATTTCTTCATCTTTTAGATTTTTTATTTTTTAGATTTGATCATCTCTATTATTTTGATTATTATTTATTTTATTTGAGATGATTTATGAAATTATATTTGTTTTCAATTTCATTCTCATTCAAATTTTTAATTTGTAAGATTTGTTCATTATTATTTTAATAAACTTGAAAAAAAAACATTAATAAATTATTTTTCAGTTCACTTTCCATGATATAACCAAACATTGGAAAGTGTTTTTTAACTTATTTTCCATTATACTACCAAACATCGGAAAATAATTTACTTTTTCAGAATTCACTTTCTAAAAGAAAACTACTTTCCAGCAAACAAACGGGATCGAGTTTGGTTCGATTTTTGTTTAAGGCTTCTAAAATTAATTGAACCGAACCGAATCCTCATTAACAATATAAAAAATGTTTTTTATAATATGATTTCACGATAAAAATCAACCCTCATGAATATGGTTTTTGTAAAATATTTTTTTATAATATAAAAGATGTTTGAATAAGTTCAGATCTTCTTCAACTTTTTTATTTTATTTTTGTGATTGTATTTATATATGTTTTTGAATATCTAAAATTATCTTATTCATTTTATGAATTTATTTTTATTTTTCCTCTTATTCTATAAAAATCAAATGGATTTGGCCATATACCCCCCCCCCAAAAAAAAAAAAAAACCCCAACGAACTCACTAAAAAACAAATAGGTCTTGTTGATTATTCTCTTTAAAAAATAGTGAAGTCAAACTATACATACATACATATAATTAGATTGGTTTTTTTTTTTTCATCAAAAACTAAACCGAAATGAAAATACTTACCTCTACAATCATGCATTATGAGCTTTCATGCCTGGCAGCAAGGTTGATACCAGTGATCCACATGAGATCAAAATACACCTATGGAAAGATGATGAATTAATTATTGGACTTTTCTTTCTGGAAATTTAGGTGTCGTATAATTCTGGGAACCTGATTATAACAGGTTCGCTTTTAATGTGTATGGTCCCTAGTAGCATGTACGGAAATGTCAATTATCAAATACTTGTGCCAAGTCTAACTACGAAGACGCACTCTATATCCTTTCTTACCTTACCCCATGGCCTTGCCTGCTCTTCTACTCTTCCGTACAAGATGCCTGTAATAATATAATAAGAAGCAAGAGCATGGGAAAATCAATATCTGGCTTTAGAATTCTCTTTGTTCATACATTTCTATTGATTTCTGCCATAAGAGCATCTACAGATACTCTTACTCCTGGTCAGTCCATTCGAGATGGAGATCTTTTAGTCTCAGCAGATGGAAGTTTTGGACTGGGATTTTTTAGTCCAGGTATTTCAAAAGGTCGATACTTGGGGATATGGTACCAAAAAATATCTGCTGGGACTGTTGTTTGGGTAGCCAACAGAGAAACACCACTCAACGATAGCTCAGGAGCTTTGATTGTCACTGGCCAAGGCATTCTTATTCTTCTTAATAGCTCCAAGGATGCTATTTGGTCTTCCAATGCTTCCAGAACTGCCCAGAACCCAGTCATGAAGCTCCTGGATTCTGGCAATCTTGTCGTAAAAGACATAAATGACAACTCGAAGAACTTTTTGTGGCAGAGTTTTGATTATCCAGGTGACACCTTACTTCCTGGTATGAAGTGGGGAAGAAATATGGTAACTGGTCTTGATAGGTATTTATCATCATGGAAGAGTTCAAATGACCCTGCTCAAGGAGAATTCACATTCCGTATAGATCCTCGAGGGAATGCACAAATGTTGCTTATGAGAGGGCCTAAAATACTTTATCGAACAGGAACATGGAATGGCTACAGATGGACAGGAACTCCTCAACTGGAACCTAATATGTTATACACATATGAATTCGTTTCAACTGCAACAGAGATGTATTACAAGTTTGATCTGATAAACAGTTCAATCGCATCCAGAATTGTGATGAACAGTTCAGGTATAGCACAGCGCTTCACATGGATCAGTCCAACAAATAGTTGGGCTCGTTTCTCTGCAGTTCTTCTCGACCAGTGTGATGATTATGCTTTGTGTGGTGCCTATGGAAGTTGCAACGTCAATAAACAACCTGTTTGTGCATGCTTGGAAGGGTTCATACCCAGATCTCCAAAAGATTGGAGTATACAAGAGTGGTCTGACGGATGTGTTAGAAGGACTAAACTAGATTGCGATAAAGGAGATCGATTTCTGCCGCACGGGGGAGTGAAATTGCCAGACATGATCAAATCCTGGGAGGATACTAGCAAAGGCCTCAAGGAATGTGAGGATTTATGTTTGAAGAACTGCTCCTGTGTGGCTTATGCAAATTCAGATATTAGAGGAGGAGGGAGGGGCTGCTTGCTTTGGTTCGACGAGCTGATTGACACAAGAGAACTCACTACAGGCGGGCAAGATCTCTATATACGAATAGCTGCTTCGGAAATGTGTACTTCTTCTTCTTCTGCCTCCGCTCTGCTACTACTCTTACTACTTCTTATTCCATTCACACTTTCATAAAATGTTTTAATTTGAAGTTCTTTATATGAAACAGATAATATTGAAAAAAACAGAAGCTATAATATTGAAAAAAACAGAAGCTCCGACAAGAAGCAAGTGGGAATAATAGTTGGCACCATAATTACCATCGTGGGAGTCCTCGTACTAGCATTTATCCTGTATGCAAGGAGAAAGAAACTTAGAAAGCAAGGTAAATTATCTCAATCAAATTTTTTTTTATATATTTATTTGTGTTGTATAAACTGGACAGTATTTTCAGACAGGAAATGGAAGATATTATAAATAACAAATACAAAAAAATTAATCCCAAAGGACCTGGTGGTTAAGTTGATGTGGGGGTGGCGCCCCCAGGGAAGGGATGTAGTCTTTGTTGATGCCCAAGCTAAGGATAACACCTTACCCTTCGGGGAAAAAAAAACAAATACAAACAAATAAATAAAGTCACTGCTTCACTGTGATTATATGCACATAGAGTTAAAAATCTTTTCTCTGAAATAGTTGATCTGCCAAGGCCTAATGAATCTCCAACTATTTAGCGAACATGAAAACCAGCCACCTGCAGAATTACGAAGATGAAGATCAGAGGACAGAAGACATGGAGTTGCCAACATTTGATCTTAGCACTATAGCAAATGCCACAGATAACTTTTCAAGCCGGAATAAGCTGGGAGAAGGTGGTTTTGGATCTGTATACAAGGTAAAAGTTGCAGCCTCTTCTAGTTCTAAGTGCAGACATTCATAGCAGGTTGTAGTAACTTTGTTATGATGATTTGCAGGGAACGTTGATAGAAGGGCAAGAAGTAGCAGTGAAGAGGCTCTCAAAGAATTCAGGACAAGGGCTTACAGAGTTCAAAAATGAAGTTATATTGATTGCTAAACTCCAGCATCGCAATCTTGTAAAGCTTCTTGGTTGCTGTATTGAGGGAGATGAAAGAATATTAATTTATGAATACATGCCGAATAAAAGCTTGGACTACTTCATTTTCGGTCTGCTCTACTATAAACTTGGATATTTAATTATTCTGTTGGAATTACATTTTTTTATAAATTTAATACAACATCGAACTAACATTGTAGAGGGATTGATCAGATAAAAAAACTAGAAATTCATCAGATTGGCGCATTTGGATCAATATTGTTGGCGGAATTGCTAGAGGGCTTCTTTATCTTCATCAAGACTCTAGGTTGAGGATTATCCATAGGGATCTCAAGGCCGGCAATGTGCTACTAGATAATGGTATGAACCCGAAAATTTCAGATTTTGGTTTGGCCAGAACATTTGGGGGAGATCAAACAGAGGCCAGCACAAACAGAATTGTGGGAACATAGTGAGTATATGCAGACATTATTTTTTTTCTGCAGATATCTTATTCTTTGCTGATATAAACACCTCTTTTTGTCACCAAATGTAAAACAGGAAATGCTAATTTTCACTCTTCTTCCTGTTTTTCTTTCTTCTTTTTCAGTGGCTATATGTCTCCTGAATACGCAGTTGATGGGCTCTTCTCACTTAAATCAGATGTCTTCAGCTTTGGTGTTTTAGTACTTGAGATAGTCAGTGGGAAGAAAAACAGAGGTTTTAACCATCCTGATCATCACCACAACCTTCTTGGACATGTAAGTTACAATAAATGAAGTTCAGAAAAAGAAGAAGAAGAAGCTTGAAGTGTTTAAGGTCAGTCTAACAAACTGGTTTTGATATTTTGCAGGCATGGAGATTATGGAATGAAGGGAGGCCTCTGGAGCTAATCAATGAACCAGAACAAGATTCTTCTACTTTATCTGAAATTATAAGATGCATTCATGTGGGCCTTTTATGTGTTCAGAAACGACCTGAAGACAGGCCAAACATGTCATCTGTGATTGTAATGTTGAGCAGTGGGATTTCGTTGCCTCAACCAAAGCAACCTGGTTTTTTCACAGAAAGGAATCTACCTGAAGGAGAGTCTTCATCAAGCAACCAAAAATCAATTTGCACAAATGAAATAACTGTTTCATTTCTGGGACCACGGTAGAAGATCATCGCTTGCTAGACTAATGGAGATGTTTCTTGTGCAAACATCTTTTATTGAACTGAGAAATGTTTTAGCATGATGTGTGTATTAGTGTACCCTAGAGATGTTTTTGTGCCGAAATTCCTAATTTGATATCATTTCCATTTTCTATTTTCTTTTTCAGATTCTGTTGTGCAAACTGTTTGATTTCATTTCTTTGGTTGAAAACCAGTTTATTTGTTTCCTGAAATTAATAGGTTCCTGGATTGCATTTGCAGTCTGGTAGGAAAAAGTGCAGTAAAATTAGATTCTTAGTCTATATTTGGGATAGTGTTTGAACTGGAACTTTTTTAAAAAAATTAATTTTTTTCTTTAAATTAATTTTTTTATTGTTTTTGAATCATTTTGAAAACCAATTTATTTATTTCCTGAAATTAACAGGTTCCTGAATTTTATTTGCAGTCGTAATTTCTTTCTGGTAGGAACAAGGGTAGTAAAATTAGATTCTTAGTCTATATTTGGGATAATGTTTTAACTTGAATTTCTTTAAAAATTAATTTTTAAAATTAATTTTTAAAAATATTTTTGAATCATTTTAAAAATCACTTTATTTATTTCCTGGAATTAATAAGTTCCTGATTGCATTTGCAATTGTAATTTCGGGTACAAAAAAGTGCAGTAAAATTAGTCCGGGGACAGTGCTTTAATTGCATTGTTTATAAAAAATTAATATTTTTTTAGTGTTTTTGAATTATTTTAATTTAATGATATAAAAAATAAATATAGAAATATTTTTTTAATATATATACTTTTAAAAAAACTTTTAAAAACAATAATTTGACTGTCTCAGACACCACCTTTAAAGTGTTCAAAGGCATGCCCGCATAGTTGGAAATGTGCATTGGGAGGGACTGTCATTTGATTCGGACCACCCCCTCCAGTTAATTTTCCATGTTCCCTTCAGAGAAGGAAAGAAAAAAATAAATCTAAATAACAAAGAAAATGAAAAAAAAAGATTTTAAAATAAATTTTTTATATTACATTTTATGTAAATTGACGTGCCAACCAATAAGTGATAACTATGAATCTCATCAATTTTAAATGATTGATTCCTATAAAAAAATAATAATTATCATGTATGTTTGTACGAAGAATTTATAATTTTTTTATACAGCATTAGAATTGTTTATTATATCTCTATATAGAAATAATAAAATTATTTTTAATTGAACAAATAGGGTAGGTAGGTCATCCACCACACAAATTATTAATAGATTAATTGATTAATTTCTGTAGTTATGTAGCTATCAATAGAGTACAATAAAATTTCTACAGCCATAACCCTAATCATTGCTTGCAGGAAAGCGTTGAAAATGTCAAAACAAGACTTTGCAGACTATGCCACAAGCCTATGGTCGGCTGCAGACACCGAGTTTTTGATTATCCTAACAAGCAATAGAAAAGTATTTTATGGCGGGTAGCAACTGCTAACATCATCATCCTTAATTTGTTAAGCAACAGAACTCATCCCATGGAATTAATACAAGAGGAAAACTTGTTTTTTATATCAACTCTTTTATCGGATGTCTTGTGTCTCCGCTATCAAGTCTGGAATTTCAGCTTGAGGTATCGGGTCAATAAGGAAACCTGGTGCAAGAAGTTTGAATTTCAACATATATAATAGTCAATGTAAGATTATATGCTTCGTTAACATTACAGGGAAGAGTAATATATTTCTGACATATTGATGGTCAAGTCAATCTATGGGGCGCAGAAACCGTGTTTTTGTCTTGCATTTTTCAGCATAATGATTTTAGTGTTCATGATTAGGCCAGGTTTAGCTGTTCCTTAAAAGGGAAAAGGTATATTACATTGCAAGTTGTGTAAACTACACTAGGATATTTCTAGGTGAAAGCTTAGTTGGTCTAAGTCCTAGTCCTTATCATGTGTAAAATAGAGAAGGTTGGAACCAAATGAACAAACCTACTGGGAAAATCTATGGAAAGATTTAGAGTTGTCTTTGTTTGCATCTTTCTTTTGATTTCCCCTGTAAGAATCTCTGCCATATCGGCGACTCTTACCCCTGGTCAGTCGATAAGAGATGGAGAAACTTTGGTTTCAGCTGAGGGAAATTTTGAACTGGGATTTTTTAGCCCAGATAGTTCAAATAAGAGGTACCTGGGGATATGGTACAAACAAACATCCCCTGGAACTTCTGTATGGGTGGCCAACAGAGAAAAACCAATCGTGGATCGGCTAGGAGTGTTAAATGTAACTGCTCAAGGAGTTCTTGTGCTGTTCAATAGCACTAATTATGCTGTTTGGTCATCTAATGTCTCAAGAACTGCCCAGAACCCTGTTGTACAGCTCTTGGATTCGGGAAATCTTGCTGTAAAAGATGGGAATGACAGCAACCCGGATAACTTTTTGTGGCAGAGTTTTGATTATCCGAGTGAAACCTTACTTCCAGGGATGAAGTGGGGAAAAAATTTGGTGACTGGTCTTGATAGGTATATATCACCTTGGAAGAGTTCAGATGATCCTGCTCGAGGTGATTTTGCATTTCGGTTGGATCCTCGTGGTCGTGGATATAACCAAATGCTGCTTATGAGGGGGCTTACAATTCTGTTTAGAACCGGTACATGGAATGGTTTCCGTTGGGGAGGAGTCCCTGACACGGTATCGAATACTGTGTACAGAGAACAATTTGTTTCAACTGCCAATGAGTCCTATTACAGGTTTGATCTTCTAAACAGTTCAATTCCATCAAGGTTGGTGATAAGTCCAGCAGGCATACCACAGCGCCTCACATGGATACCTCAAACGAATCTTTGGGCACCTTACTCTGTAGTGCAGATCGATCAGTGTGACACATACACCTTGTGTGGTGTCAATGGTATCTGCAGCATCAATGACCAAGCTGTTTGTTCTTGCTTGGAAAGTTTCGTACCCAAGACTCCTGACAGATGGAACAGTCAAGATTGGTCTGGTGGTTGTGTTAGACGAACTCAATTAGGTTGTAATAATGGAGATGGATTTCTGAAGCACACTGGTGTCAAATTGCCAGACATGTCTGATTCCTGGGTGAATACTAGCATGAGCCTAAATGAATGTGGGGATATGTGCCTTTCAAACTGTTCTTGTGTGGCCTACTCAAATTCAGATATTAGAGGAGGAGGAAGTGGCTGCTACCTTTGGTTCAGTGAGCTCAAGGACACTAAACAACTACCGCAGGGTGGGGAAGATCTCTACATACGAATGGCTGCTTCAGAACTACGTATGTTTCCTTCCTTCTACATGTTTTAGTTTTTTCTTCTTTTTCTTAATTTTCTTCTTTCGAAGTACTTATGATGTGAATATCTGAAACTAATTATAAATGATGTAGAAAGAGATGAGTTTTGCAAGTTCAGAGTCATCCAGTGACACAGCTTATATTCGAACTTGTCAGGCTGTCTACTTACTAGTCTTCCCAATCTTTCAGGTAGTTATGAAAAGAAAAGAAGTTCGAGAAGGAGGAAGCTTCGGAGAATCATTGTTGGCATATTAATTCCTTCTGTGGTCGTGCTTGTACTAGGATTGATCCTGTACATGAGGAGAAGGAATCCTAGAAGACAAGGTACTTTAGCTCCATAAAAAAAAATGCTGTTAATTTTGCTGTTGAGTTAAAACAGAATTAGTATGCAAACAAGGATTGAATGAGATCAGATGCCAATCAGAAAACAAAATCAGTTGTTGCTTGACTGTGGATACTGGATCTATTTATAGATTTAAATATTCTTGTTTCAAATAATTTATCTGTTAATGGCTAACTAATCATGAACTATTTAGCCTTCACGCCAAGCATCCGCATTGAGAATTACAAGGATGAAAGCGATAGGAACGATGGCATGGAGTTACCGGCGTTCGATTTTACCACCATAGAATACGCCACAGATTGCTTTTCATTCAATAACAAACTGGGAGAAGGTGGTTTTGGATCTGTATACAAGGTAAAATCGCAATATTCTGCTAATACAAGTTAATTCACGAGAGGGTTTGTTGACTTTTGCTGATCATTCAGGGAACATTGAGTGATGGACAAGAAATAGCGGTGAAAAGGCTTTCAAAGGATTCTGGACAAGGACTCACAGAGTTCAAAAATGAAGTTATATTGATTGCAAAACTTCAGCACCGCAACCTTGTCAAGCTTCTTGGTTGTTGCATCGAAGGAAATGAAAGAATTTTGATCTATGAGTACATGCCTAATAAAAGCTTGGACAACTTTATATTCGGTTTGTTCTGCTATAAACATCTCGATACATTTGTTTCTTATCCCAGGATTACATTTTCAAGAAGTCATGATTTGACTAACTTTGCAGAGGAATTTTTCAGATCAAACAAATACAAACATACTTGATTGGCAAGCACGCCTCAACATAATTGGTGGCATTGCCAGAGGGCTTCTGTATCTTCACCAAGACTCTAGATTGAGGATTATACATAGGGATCTCAAGGCCAGCAATGTGCTTCTAGATGATTCTATGAACCCAAAAATTTCAGACTTCGGCATGGCCAGAACATTCGGGGGAGATCAAATAGAGGCGAATACTAGTAGGATTGTTGGAACATAGTATGTGTACTGGGACTTCGTTTTTTTTAATTCTTCTGTCTTCCTCTTCATTTCTGCAAAATTTTCCAAAGCCAAGAAAGAAAATGAAGTGTAATTTTACTTTTCAATGTTGTTTTCAGCGGCTATATGTCTCCCGAGTATGCGGTCGATGGGCTCTTCTCAATCAAATCTGATGTCTTTAGCTTTGGCGTTTTAGTACTTGAGATAGTGAGTGCGAAGAAAAACAGAGGATTTTTCCACCCTGATCACAACCATAACCTTCTTGGACATGTAAGTATAAAGAATGACATGCATGCAAGATGTAAAGTTGCGTTTCCTCTTCTGCTAATACCTCAACATGCATAATGGCGTAATACTCTAGAATGAACGGGGTTAAATTTTTGTAGTTTTGATCACTTTTTCTTGCAATCGAATGACCTTACTTTGTTGCCGAATTGGCTCAATTCCATCTATAAGAACTTATTCTTCGGAATTGTATATGTGCAGGCATGGAGACTTTGGAATGAAGGGAGGCCACTGGAGCTCATGAATAAAAAGATTGATGCCTCTTCCTCTTTGTCTGAAGTTATAAGGTGCATTCAGGTCGGTCTTCTATGCGTGCAACAACGACCGGAAGACAGGCCAAGCATGTCAACTGTGGTTGTAATGTTGAGCAGTGAGATCTCATTGCCTCAGCCAAAACAGCCTGGTTTTTACACAGAGAGAAGTTTCTCTGAACAAGAAACTTCATCAAGCAGTATAAGATCAGCTTCTAGGAATAACATCAGCTTTACAGTGTTTGAACCGCGGTAGAACATCACTTGACAAAAGAAGGGTGTCGGATAAGAACACATCCTTTCCTGTAATGATCTTTACCAAAATACTGAATGTATATAGTTTCTCTTTTCCATCAGTAAATTTTGAGGATTTTCTCATCATCTTCCTGAAACATTTTAATTGTTATGATCAAACAACTTGTTCTATTAATGCTGGTGTTAAGGACCCGGGGTTGGGGCATGGCAATTGGATCTGAGGCTCCGTTTCTTCGACGTATAGGATAGAAGTTAAAACCGCAGTTCTCTATCTTTTTTTTTTTTTTTTTTTAATACTTTGAAATTTTTATTATATTCATTTGCTGATTGTTGGCTCAAGTTGACTTTGGAAAAGTTCTGAGCATGTATCTTATTTTAAGCATTTGAAAAGTAATGACATATTTTCTCGACTTTAAAATGATTTCTCCCTTAATGTGCAAGCACTCCCACAAAGCAACTACCTAACACTAAATTCCATGTTGATTTAATGAACCAAATTGACCACAAAACATTCTAGATTTCTAATTAGTCAAAATCTGGGGTATTAATCATCTTAATACATGCATTTCTTCTTTATTTTTTTAACTGTTTTTATCAAAATAATAATCTTAAGGACTTTGAATTCCTGATGGCTGCACGTCTCCTTTCCAACATTCAATAATCTAGTCTCTAGGAGATTGTTATTCTGTTAGTTTGTTAACAGATCATGATAAATTGCTATAAGTTAGCATTTCAATTTGTTTTATTTCTATATAAATATAAAGATTGTTGTGACTATCAAGTGATCTATTCCTTTCATTCTTAATAAAACAATAGCAATAAGTTGTTGGTTTAATTAACTTCTACATTATCTCTCCATTTAAAGAGTCAAACACTTTCAATTGATATTAGAGCGATTTTCTTGAGGGACTGTAATTGAGACTGAAGCAAGTTTTTCTCACATCTCTTCTCCTATCTTTAATGGAGAAACTATCAACTCTGGGCAGTGAGAATGGAGATGTATTTGGAGGCTTTAGATTTATGGGAAGCCGTGGAAGAAGATTGAAGTTCATCCGCTGCCGAATAATCCAACTGTGGTTCAGATCAAAAATCACAAAGAAAGAAAAACATGAAAATCAAAAGCAAAAGCATGCCTGTTTGCTACTGTTTTAACAACCATTTTCACCAGAATTATGTCTTTTAAATCAGCAAAAGATGTTTGGGATTATTTGAAGAAGGAATATGCAGGAGATGAAAGAATTCGTGGAATGCAAAGTCTCAACTTTATACGAGAGTTTGAGCTGCAAATAATGAAGGAACCTGAGACTATAAAAGAATACTCAGATAGATTGTTTGGAATTGTAAATAGAGTCAGGTTGCTGGGAACATCATTTACAGACTCTAGGATTGTTGAAAAAATTATGGTTACAATACTAGAAAAATATGAAGCTTCAATTACTACATTGGAGAATACAAAAGATTTGTCAAAAATTACACTGGCAGAACTTTTAAATGCCTTACAAGCTTAGGAGCAAAGAAGACTTATGAGGCAAGACTGTGTTACATGAGGTGATTTACAAGCCAAGTTTCTTGATTATGAAAAGAAGAAGTTCTTAAAAAAAAAACCAGGCTTCAAGCAGCAACAAGATTACTGCCAGTCAATTTCAGAGCAAAGGAAATTTCTTAAGAGAAATTTTCCACTATGTCAACATTGTAACAAGATAGGTCATCCACCATACAAGTGCTGGAAGAGACCTGGTGTAAAGTGTAGCAAATGTAACCAAATGGGATATGAAGCAATTCTCTGCAGGACAAAACCTCAGAAATAAGAAGAAGATGCACAAGTCCCTTGTCAAGATGATGTAGATCAGATGTTTCAGTTCAAACCTCCTCAGATCACTGACTGATTGATAGTGGTTGCACAAACCACATGACTTTTGATAAAGGTCTCTTCAGAAATTTGTAATCTACTAAAGTTGTTAAAGTCAGAATTGGCAATGGTGACTGTATAGCAACTAAAGGAAAAAGGACAATTGCCATCAAAACAAACTTAGGTACAAAAACAATTTTTGATGTTCTCTATGTACTTGATATAGATCAGAATTTGTTAAGTGTTGGGCAATTAATAGAGAAAGGTATGAAAGTTTTTCTTTGATGTTGCTAGATAAAAAATATTGCAAGCCAGGATGAGAGGCAAAAGTTTTTCATTTCTACCATTTGAGGAGGAGCACACAACTTTTTCAACAAAGCTAAATGACATAGAAGCATGTCATAAGAGGTTGGGACATTGTCATCAATAACGAATGCTTAATATAAAGAAGCATGATGCTGTAAAAGGTGCGCCTCCATTCACTAATCCCTTACCAAATTGTAATGCTTTTCAGTTTGGTAAGCAAAACAGGAAATCATTTGCAAAATCAACGTAGAGGTCTACACAGAAGCTTCAATTAATTCATACTGATGTTGCCGATCCTCTAAGCACTCCTTCACTAGAAGGTAGTCGATATTACATTCTCTTTATTGATGATTTCACTAGAATATGTTGGATTTTTTTTTAATGAAATTCAAGTAAAAAGTTGCTGGGATTTTTTGGAGATTCAAGAAGAATGTGGAGAATCAAAGCAGTTGCATAATTCAAGCCATTCGTTTAGACAATGGTAAATAATATACTTCATCAAAATTTAATCTTTACTGTGAAGATGGTGGCATTGAACATCAACTCACTACTCTTTACACTCCATAAGAGAATGGAGTCAGTGAGAGGAGAAACCAATACATTATGGAGATGGTTAGATGCATGCTACAGGAAAATAATTTGCCAAAGATGTTTTGGGCAGAAGCAGCTAGCACAACTGTTTTTCTTCAAAATCAATTTCCAACAAAATTATTGGAAGAAACGACACCTTTTGAAGTTAGGTATAATTACAAAACTTCACTAAGCTTTCTTAAAATCTTTGGCAGTATATGTTTTATTCATGTTCCACAGATCAAGAGGGACAAGCTTGATAAGAAGGCCATGCCGGGTATCTTTGTTGCCTATAGTACTGTTTGTAAAGCTTACAAAGTATACCATCCTTAGACTTAGAAGATGGCCATTACCAGGGGTGTTCATTTCCATGAAAAAGAACAATGGGGCTCTGGAGACTCACAAAGAAATGAGTTGTTTGCATATCAAATCAAACCTCAATTGCATGACGAATCATTTAATAATTCACCAATTAGAGGCACCCAATCTCTTGAGGACATTTATCAAAGGAGTAATGTAGCAGTCTGCGAACCAGAAGGCTATAAAGAAGCTTAACAGAATCTAGAATGACATAAAGCAATGCAGGAGGAGATATCCATGATTGAAAAGAACTGCACGTTGGAACTAGTTGACATACCACCAGATAAAAATATCATTGGTGTGAAGTGGATATTTAGGACCAAATTGAATGCAGATAGCACCATCAACAAACATAAAGATAGGTTGGTTGTTAAGGGGTATGCTCAAATTTATGGTGTTGATTATTCATATACATTTGCACCTGTAGCAAGGATGGACACCATCAGATTTTTGTTTGCTATTGCTCACACAAGAACTGGAAAGTATTCCAATTAGATGTTAAATTAGCTTGCTTAAATGGCATTCTGCAAGAAGAAATTTATGTTAAACAACCAGTTAAGTTTGTGATTCAAAGAAAAGAAGACAAAGTTTATCTAGTAAAGAAGGCTTTTTATGGGTTGAAGCAAGTACCTAAAGCCTGGTATGCCAGAATTGATGACTATTTGACAAGTTCTTGCTTTCTGAAAAGCTTATATGAAGCAACTCTTTATGTAAAGAAGATTCATAATGATGTTCTTATAATATCAATCTATGTTGATGAGCTTTTATGGGAAGCAATACACAACAGGTTGAAGAATTCAAGTAGAATATGATGTAAGTTTTTGAAATGACTGATCTTGGTCTTATGAGTTTTTTGTTTTTTTTTTTGGGAATGGAAATCAAGCAAATAAAAAAAGAATATTCATCTATCATAAGAAATATTCAAAGGAAATCTTGAAGAAATTTCATATGAAGAATTGCAAACCAATAGCCACTCTAATGAATCAAAAAGACAAATTCAGTAAAGAAAATGGAACTGCCAAAGTTGATGACAAAAAATTCAAAAGCTTGATTGGTTGTTTGTTGTATTTAACAGCAACCAGACCTGATATACTTCATGCAACAAGCCTTCTATCTCGTTTTATGCTTTGTCCAAGTGAAATACATATGAGAGAAGCCAAAAGAATTTTGAGATACATCAAAGGGACATGCAGTTTTGGTGTTAAATTTTTAAAGTGTCAAGAGTTAAGATTGCATAGTTTCTCTGATAGTGATTGGGGTGGATTCATTAATGACATGAAAAGCACTTCTGGATTCTGTTTCAATCTAGGATCAACAATATTTTCGTGATCATCCAAGAAGCAAGATATCATAGCACAATCTACTGTAGAGGAAAAGTTCATTGTAGCCACAACAATAGTAAATCAAGCACTATGGCTTCAGAAGATATTATGTGATTTACACGTGGAGGAAGAAGAAGCAACAAAAATCTCAGTTGACAATCAAGCAGCCATATCAATCTCTCACAATCCAGTGTTTCATGGAAAACCCAAACACTTTAACATCAAACCTTATTTTTTATGTGAGGTGCAGAGAAATGGTGATGTTAAGTTGATTTACTACAGGTTTGAAGATCAATTAGCAGATTTGTTTACTAAACCACTTCCAGTAAGAAAATTTGAGTTTCTAAGACAAATGATAGGAGTATGTAGCTTTTAAAGCAAAGAGGAGTGTTGAAGTTTGCTTCAAGATTGTTGTTAAAGACTTTTTTTTTTCTGTAATAATAAAGAGTTGTCCTAGTCTCTAGGAGATTG
Source organism: Populus tremula (assembly GCA_964019445.1). NCBI lineage: Eukaryota > Viridiplantae > Streptophyta > Magnoliopsida > Malpighiales > Salicaceae > Populus > Populus tremula. Next base: position 44,781,130 of record CAXHTJ010000001.1, read on the forward strand.
TTAGTCTGTTAGTTTGTTAACAGATCATGGCATGATATATTGCTATAAGTTAGCATTTCAGTTTGTTTTATTTCTATATAAATGTAAATATTGTTGTGACTATCAAGTGATCTATTCCTTTCATTCTTAATAAAATAGTAGCAATAAGTTGCTGGTTTAATTAACTTTTACGTTCTCTCTTCATTTAAACACTCAAACACTTAAAACACTTTCACTTTGCACACCAGGATATGAGATTGTTGCAAAAAAAGATGCAGTAATCAATGGTTGATCGTCTAGTGGTAAGACACCCTGAACAATCTATATTGAGAAAGCAAAAAATCAGGTGCAATTCTATAAGTGAAGTGCAAACTAACTTCAATGACTCCTTTCAAAAATCATAAGTTACGTCGAATCATTTTTAGATGTGTAACAGTTGGAGCATACATAAATTGAGATAAAAAAAATAACATTATATGTTAGATCTAGGCGTGTAAGAGTAAGATACAACAGAGAGCTAACAAGTCTTTGAAAGTGGCTTGGGTCATCCAAATGAGTATCATTTGAAGAGAATTTAGTTTGTGCTTTAAGCAGAGTTCATATGTAATATTTTGGTTGGAAAATACAATAAAGTCCTTGGAGGCTTAAAAGAGGGTATAAATGATTGAAGGGTAGTGTGGTAATTGACCAATAATTGATAAATATATATAAGAAAAAAAAAAAAAAGGATCTGAATTTGGAGAGAGAACCGGCAGGAGAGAAGAGAGGAAGAAGAAGAAGAAGAGAAAAGAGGGGAAAATAAGGGAAAAAGGTTGAAGAAAACAAGTAAAAGGGTAAGAATTATGCTTGAATATGTATAATATGTTTTCTTTAGCTTTAAATTTCGGTTTTTGATTAATTTTAGAGTTTTGAATTTTGAGTTTATTGATGAATTAATTTGAATTAAGGGGTTGATTGATGTGGGTATTTGATTTATTAGTTGATTTTGAGAGATTGAATTGAAGGATAATGATTTTGAGTTATGATTTTGTTTAAATGGTGAAATTGTGTTAGAAATCAGGGGATAACAGTAGGTGATCTGTTGAAATTCTGGGTTTGAGGTTGAAGATGACGAAAATTCAGTTTGGTCCCTCAATTTGTGGAAATTGCAGTTTAGTCCCCGAACTTTGGAAATTTTACAGATTGGTCCCTGGGGCATAAATTGAGGTTCTGAACAGAACTGAGGATGATTTAAGGACAAAATTCCAGTATAATTAATATTTTCAGTTTGGTCCTCCAATTTGACAAATTACGATTTGACCCCTAATATTTTGATAAAATCACATTTTGGACCTTGGGGCATAATTCAAGATTCTGGACAAAGATAAGGACGAATTATGGATAATTTCAGTATGGATATATATATTTACAATTCGGTCCTCAAATTTGGTAAAATTACGTTTTGGTCCCTGTTTTGGAAAATTGTCGTTTTAGTCCCTAAACTCGGGAGATTAAGCCCAGTTTATTTTATGCATTTGTATCTTTTGTTTGATTTGTTTTTGAGTATATTTCATATATTTATTGTAGGTTCTCCTAACGATCCTTAATCGGATTTTCGGGTCTTTTGCCTGACATTCCTTTAGTTCAGTATTTTCCGGGTGAGTGGAATAATCTTTAATATGCATATAATATAAATAAATATGTATGTTGATTATACAATGAGTACGACTAGTAAATTTCTTGAATATTTATATATGTTGCTTTATTTTCCGAGTACTCATTTATTCTTGAATTTGCACTCGCAATCTGATAAAGTAAATTCTATTTGATATGATATACGTTTCTTTGATGATTCTGTGAATATCTATTATGCCTTGATATGGGACTTGTTAGTAACTCCATGCTAACGGAGAATAGTTAGCCTGTGTGCACATAGTATTCTGTTACCTAGCTGGTGAGAGAGGCATCAGCCTGTGGTGATTGATCATCCCACAGTGGTCATTGACGGGTGTCATCTGGTCACCGACGGGTGTCATCTGGTCACCTTCGGGTGTCATCTGATCTCTGACATGTAATCCACTACGTTATGATAATATGCTACGTTATGATAATATGTTTAGTAAGTATATGTATATGTATATGTATATGTATATCAAGATAAATCATCTTGCAAATAATATCTGAAATATATGAAATGTATATTAAATGTTATTCCCTCATTGAGTTGGTTGAACTCACCCTCATTTTTAATATTATTTCAGGTTCTTAGTTTCTGGAACTTTGTTGAGTGTTTCCGCTTCTTCAGTTCTGGTCGGTATGCCTTGCTTGTTCGCAAGGCTTTCCTTTCAGTTTTGATTTGATGTCTTAGACGCTCCACTGTTACCTTGTTTTAATTACATTTGGATTTTGACAATGTAATGAGTATTATGAATTATTATTTTTGTTTTAATAATTATCTTTCGGTTTCATCAGTATTTGAATAATATAATATTTCTGAATATTATGAGCCGCTGCGTATTTTTGAACAAATTGTTCTTTGATATGTCTGTTCTGAGGCTTAGCGTAGGTGAGGTGTCTTTTCGACACCGCTCCTACGTTGCCGGTCACGGATCCGGGATTCGGGTCGTGACATCATATGAGTTTATAATTGACCATGTTGGAACATTCAAGAATGGTGAGAGCATAATAGGACTGAGATAGATGGAGACCATCAGTGGTGCTGGAAATCTCAATCCCATGAAATTAATGATACACCAAGTCCTTCATTGAAAACTTGCAGCTAAGAAGTTGAGCAAAATCTACAACAAGTGTTAAACTTGATCATGTGAGAAGTATATCATTAACATAAATAAGAAGAATTAGTTAGCCATGATTTGAATGAGAAACAAATAAGGATGGATTTTGTTAGACTGCAAAAGAAACCATATATAAGGAGAAAAGTATTAAACCGATCAAACCAAGCACGTGGTGATTGTTTAAGACTATAAAGTGCACATTGAAGCTAGCAAACATGCTTTGGGTGTTAGGGTTAAGCCATTCCTGGTCATTGTTCCATAAATAGTCATTGTTCCATAAATATATCTCTTAAGATGCATTCATGCAAGAATGCAATTTTTATGTCAAGTTGAGGAATGGACCATTTGTGAACAAGTGCTATATTGATTATGATGTGGATGGTTCATGGTTCCACTACTGGAGAAAATATTTCAATGAAAACTATTCCATCAATTTAGTGATTGGCTTTGGTAACAACACATGCTTTTAGATGATCTAATGTACCATCTATTTGAGATTTGTCTGAAATACCCATTTGAAGCCAATGGCATGCATGTCAGGGGTACGAGGAACAAATACCCTAATGTGCTTTTGATGGATAGTACTTAATTTTTCATTCATTGCTATTATCCAACCTGGATGAGCTAAAGCATCCTGAATCGTTTATGGTTTTCATGGAACATCATGAGAGTATATCGAGGTCAAGGCATACTTGGGACTTGGTTTAAAAATTCTATGTTGAGACCTTGTAGTCGTTAAGGGAGGAAGTGGTGATAGAACAATTTGATTTTAAGAAGGTTGTGCCCCCTCTTTTACTGATGATGTTAGATGGATAAGGTCAACCTCAGTTGGTTGTAGTAAGGGTGATTCTGACTCAGAAATGGATGAATGAGAGGATGATTCAGGTACTGAAGAATGGATGTCATCTTGCAACACAAGTGAGGATTGGTCTTCCTCTTGATATACTAGCAGTTGTGATGGAATAACCTCTGAAGGTGTGACGAGGCATATATACTAGAAGTAGTAGGAATAGTGAGAAGAAGCAAGTCTGCGTTGCCAAGAGAGGAGGATTGTGACATTAAGTTATGGATGATTTTGTGGGCAATGAATTTAGACATGGTGAAGGTGTTGTTGTCACAAGAATTTCTGCAAAAAAAAAAAGAAAAGGGGTTAATGCGAGGAAGTTACAAGTCAAATATACTTATAACCTGTTGTGATGAAGGAATGGACACGGGGTTGCTACTAGACTTACATGGGAAGACTTGTTCATAAAAAATTACATGGCGTGAGATAAAAAAAATTCTTGCTTTTAGGATGAAAGAATTTGTATCCTTTATATGTGTCACTAGGGCTGAGCATTTTCGGTCCGGTTCGGTTTTGAACCAAAATAAACAACCAAACCGAAATATTTTTTTTTAAAATTTTTTGAATCGAACCGAAAACCGGTTCAAACCGATTAATTTCAACTTGTTCACAATCCCAAAAAAATCCCTAATTCCTACGTCGAAGAAGGCAACTAAAAATCTTCACTGTTTGGGCATTTTGATGCTCCATGTCCCGACCACCCACAATTAAAACAAGAGCCTCCAAATCAAAACTTCTGCTGCGCACAATAAACAAAAGATATCATGTTTGTTGGCTGAAACTTGTATGAATAAATTGTCCAAACCCTCAGCCACACAAGCCAGTAAAAGATAAGAAACACAATAGAAAAAACAAGGGGAGGTAATGAAAGGAAAAAAAATCCAACACTTGACACTTACCCACATTATGCAAGCACCCCATAAAGCTTATAATTTTACGTTTACAAAGAGTAAAGGGAAGGGAGAGGGATATGCAGAGAAGGGGGGGCTAGAGGGAAGGAAAGGGGATATGCAGAAAAGGGGGAGGGATATACAAAGAAGGGGGGTGCTAAGGAAAGGGCTAAAGGGAGGGAGTGATATGCAGAGGGGCGGCTGCTAAATGTGATTTTAGGGTTAGAAAATATTGTATTTATACTTACTTTTTTTTTAAAGTGCTGACTGGTTGAACCGGTTCGGTTCGGTTCGGTTCGGTTCGTTTCAATCAGTTTCAGACTTTAGAAACCGAAACCGAACCAAACCGAAATTTTTTTGTGATTTTTTAATCGGTTAATTCGGTTTTTTTTTCGGTTTGGTTTTTTCGGTTATTTTTTTTCAGTTTTCTCGGTTTAATCGGTTTATCGGTTTTTTTGCTCACCCCTATGTGTCAATATATCCTACAAAAGTATAGAGTATAATTTTGGGATCAATTTTTTTAAGTCATGTGTCCCACGTGTAAGGGAAACATTTGGAACCAAAGACACGAAGTTGTCAATTCAGAAGAACACAATTGCTCATATCAACTAAGGTTCAGAACTATGATGTGCACAAAGAGTAAGAGTAATACTACCCTGTTAGCATCAGTATTCTGACTAGAATATCATAGGGTCATAATTAAACAAAACATAATCATTTTTTAAAAGCTCAACCCATACAATCAATCAAATGAGAAGTTGTCAATTCAGAAGAACACAATTGCTCACATCAAGAAATTAGTCTGAAAAAATGATCATGTTTTATCATAGATAAGTGATAATAAGCAATATATAAATTACCAAGAAGTATGATCAATTTTATATTAATAATTAAAATATTTGTACTACTCTTTTAGCATATGGAATATTATCCACTTACCTGACTCAAAAGTAGTTATGACTCAGAAGCAGATATCGATGGAAGTCCCATTGATACTTAATAGGTAGAGTATTAGCAGTATTTGAATATAAAAGAAGATGTACTAAAAAATGACTCGAAACATAAAACATAAGAGATTACATCTCTAAGATTTGAGACCAAACATAAATATAAAAGCGAAACAGATATACCCGATCGATCTCAAACGTTTCCTAAACTTTCAAGCAAAAAAGAATTGATTAACCCTTTTTGTTTGATCAACTGGTCAACTAAAATTTACCAACAATTCGACCGAAACTAGTCAGGCAAACCGGTCAACTCAAATTCACCAACCAATAAACTAAAGTAAAAAAAGCCTATTGGTCAACCGGTTGATCAGGATATTAGATTCCCGATCCACTAGCCTCCTAACAATGATAGATTTTTTTTAACTCAAAACCCAACATAATCAACCTATAACAGTTTAACACATAAAAATTAACCTATAACACTTCAATTAATGCATCAATCTAACTTTAAAACATAAATTTCAAAACCTTAAACATTAACAGCTCAAAACCCAACATAATCAACCCATAACAGTTTAACACATAAAAATTAACCTATAACACTTCAATTAATGCATCAATCTAACTCTAAAACATAAATTTCAAAACCTTAAACATTAACAAAACCAAAATCAAAGCTAATTACCATAATTACACATTAAAACATAAATTTTACCTTAAACATTTAGTTTCTCCAATCCTTTTCCCTTTTCCCTTTTCTTTATTTCTTCTTTTTTCTTTCTTTCTCTCATTTTGGTTTTCTCTCACTAATTTCATATTCTCTCTTTTTTTCGTTTTTTTTTGTTTAACCGATCCTATTTATACTTTTCAACTGGTTATGTAATTACATCAATGCCTCTCATTCCTTTATACCTCAAATCTAACCCTTGAAATTCTCTTAGGATTATGTTGTATGAATGAGTGACGAAACAATAAAATACAAATTATATCTTGATCATTGTGAACTAGAGTGATCTTTTATTGCAATTTCTATAATTGGTGTTTGTTGGAAGAAACAAATTTAACATTTCGGTAACGATAAGTTTTCCTTTTGTTTAGTAACAATGCAAAGATGTTGAGGTCATTTTTATGGCCAAGAGGCCAGGCCATGGAAATTAAAGCTCAAACTTTCCAATTACATGATGAAAATTTTTCCATGTGGTTTAAAATACATGCAAGTATTTAATAATTCATAACTCATAAGAAAAGATTTACTTATGTTTTGACTCTAACCATTAATGGTCATTTATTAATGTTAACTAGGCTTTCAAATCAGAGGCAATGTTGGTCAACTGAAGTTCCTTTTTCTAGGTCCTCAAAGAAAGGTCTAGTGTTATAATGGATAATTCATCAATGATATATCTTTCATACTGGAGTAAGGTGAGGGTAAAAAAACATATAAGATAAAGCTATTTTACATATTCCAAGGAGAGTGTTAATTTTTTTTTTTTAGCATTTCCCTAAAAAACAATACTATTCCTACATATCTTGCAAAAATGCTAAATCACTATTCATTGTAATAATTTTTTTTTTGCACTAGTTTTTTTTCCTTTGATTTTTTTTACATCTGTGCTTTTTTAGTTTGTGTTTTTGTGAGATTATCCTTGTCTCATGACCTGTATCATGAGTTTTGCGAGTTCACCTAGATTTACTTAGGTTATTTTTTTTTGTTTTTTCTTTTCTTTTCAATTTCATTCTATAATATTGAGTTGATTGAGAATTTTTCAGGTTATTTTTAGACTTATCAAGTGAACTACATCATATTAGGTTGTTAAAATAGTTGTGTATCAAATATATTTGTGAAAACCCACTAAATTATAATCTAAAGTAAATTAAATAAAATACCGAATAGATTAAATAAAAGGATTTTAGGTATTGTAATTGGATACAATAGAATAAAATATAAGATGCTATGGTGTGAATTAAGTAAAAAGAAGAGTTGAGTGACAAAAAATAGAAATGAGAAGAAATGGGGGCCAATGTGTAAATACGTAAAAGTTAGACTATAAATACTTCATTTTTTTCTCTTTTAGCCGTGAACATGAAAAAAAGAGAGGGTGAAGAATTGCGTGCTTTTTCCACTTAAATTCTCATTGATTGCAATAATTAAAGTGAGTAATTAGAGTGATTAGCTTAATTAAACACCAAGACGGGGGTTGATTTTAATGTGGTGAGTGCATTGCAGGAAGGATTCAAGCTGAAGAGAACTTGATTTTCTTGCATTCTTTCCTTAAATCCTTATCAAAGTGAGGTAAATAACACGCTCCAATTGATTAATTCATTTAATTTTATGTTTGATGAAGGATTATGCAAAATTATGATTATGTGAAGTTGTGGATTTATGTTATAATTTATAGGAATAATGCAAATTATGTTTGAACCATGTTAGAAAACATGAATTATGATTGGGTAAGTGTTTAATTTTAAATAAAAGAAACAAAAATTAATTTTCCCCATTTTAATTGAATATTTAGCCAAAAGGGGAATAATTTAGTGGATTTGAGGTTTAATACAATTGTTTGGAAATTATAGGAAGATGGAAGTTTATAAGTGTTATTATATGAATAGAGTAAGAATTTTTCAAATAGAAAAGAAAAATCTTCACTTCCTTCCCTAGGTTGTTTTTGGCTAAATGGAGAAGAAAAATTAGAGAATAGAGTTTAAAGGATATTATTGAGGAGTTTTTGGCTAAATGGAGAAGAAAAATTAGAGAATGAAGTTTAAATAATATTATTGAGGAATCTTACTAAATTGAAGACAATTGATGTTCATGGGTTAAAATGAATAGGGACTTTTGTGAAGAAATAAGTAAATGTTTCAAAAAGAGGGGTTTTATGCTCGAATTAAAAGTCAATTAAACTTAATTAAAGGTGTTGGATTTAATCAAAGAATATGTAATGGGTATTAGAATTTTACCGATTCAAATGAATGAACAATGACAAAGTAAATTTTGTTGGTACAGGGGAGGTCGCAGGACCTAATCAACAACAGGGGACCTCTTCACACACACATGCACCATGTACGTGTTCGACACCTTGGAGTAATTAATTAGTTTGTATTTTATTTTATTTTTTGTTGTAGAAGGATTTTATAGAAATAATGCCCTGGTGAATGAGCAAACCTTGAAAAATTATTTCCTGGTTACTGGAAATAATACCCTCGTGAATGGGCAAGCCTTGAAAATTATTTCTTGGTTACTGGAAATAATGCCCTGATGAATGGGCAAGCCTTGAAGATCATTTCCTAATTTATGGAATTTATGCCTGGTTGAATGACCATATTAAGAAAATTAATTTACAAATTTATGGGATAATCACTTGATGTAAAACTTTAAAGTTAAAAATGTTGGTTCGTGGGAGATGTTGCGGGGGGTCACTATGTCATCTGGCGAAAGCGGAGGCTCTTTGTCGTGCCTCCTGTTGTGAGGTGTGTTGTGTGTTGGAAAGGGTTTTGGATTTAATCATAAAATTATAATTAATGTTTAGGAGTTGCCACCTAGTATTATGGTTACTAGGAACCTATGGTTTATGAGAGTCTGAGCAAGGGACTGGTTGTGCAAGGGGAAGACGCATCACCCCTAGTGCACCCTATCTAAGGTCAGCTGCATTGTTGTTTGATTGTTTTTTGTTGCTCTTTTCTAAGGTTCAAGGCAGATCTCTTTTTATGAGAGAGTCTCTACCTTATCGGGTTAAATCCTAACCATTCTAAAGTCTACGTGTCGCACGTATGCGGCGTCGCGGCGAAAAAACTAAGTTTTTTCCATTTTTAAATCTACAAAGTAATATATATGTGGGGATACGAGAAAATATTATTTTTTTATTGGTAAAAATGGAATGGGAGTCGCCACCTAGTATTTTGGTCACTAGGAACCCTAACTGGTCTCAGAGATTGGGTACGGGGACTGGTTGCGTAAAGGGAAGGTATTAGCACCCCAAATACGCCTTACCTAAGGTAAGCTGCATTGTTTTATTGTCTGATAAAAACTAAGGTGTTATTGTACATTCTAGTCGTTGGTCTGTCTATGGTTCAAGAAAAATCCTCCTCGGTAAGAAGGTCTTTTATCTTATCGGGTAAAATCTTAACCGTTCTAACGTCTATACCAAAAATAATAATATTTAGGAATACGTTTTACGTATAAATTCGTAATCCCAAATACTAAAAAGAAAACAAAAAGATTTCTTAGAATTTTTGAAATATTGGCCTAGTTCTCATGGCTTAAATAAACTGGTTATTAAAGCCAAAATGCATGCTAATACATATATTGTTTTGAAAATTTTCTTTGTTGTAAAAAAAAATATGATGTTATAATATTTATATCTATATATATGGGAGAGACTAAGCCGTATTTTAAAACAAAAACAATTTTTGAAAATATTATTATTATCAATTCTTTTTTTTTTGACGTAAATCAGGTATTTAAATACTGAGCTTGTATCCTTACGGTATAAAAATACAACCCAATATTATTCCACTTTAATAAAAATATGCAGAAAAATCAACAACATTTTTAGGCATTTTTTAGAAAATTTTTTGAATGCAAACATATTTTTTATTCGGAAAATCTTTGATATTTTTACGAAAACCGGGTATTTTTAACACTGGTTTGGTATCTTTACAGTATAAAAATACCAACCAACATTAACCCATTTTGACAAAAATATTCAGGGAAATCAACAATATTTTTTAAGATTTTTCGAAATATTTTTTTTTTAGTAAAAATATATATACACAATATACACAAATATATATTACAATATACTATAATTCATAATATATATATAATAAAAATTCGGGTTGGGCCGGCCCAAATGAATGGGCCGAACCCAACCCAGCTGGAATCGGGCTGATCTTGGCCCGCAAGGAGGGTGGGCCGATCTCGGCCCAACAAAGGCTGGGCCGATCGCGGCCCGCAAGGAGGCTGGGCCGATCGCGGCCCACAAGGAGGCTGGGTCGATCTCGGCCCAACAAAGGCTGGGCCGATCGCGGCCCAACAAAAAAACTCTTTAGACTGGGCCGGAAACCCGACCCAGTGTAAAAAACCCACGGGGAAGGGAAAATAATTCCCTTCCCCTACCTCCTGCATGTAGAACGATTCTGCATGTAGGAGGATAACAAATATAAACAAAAATGAAAACGCAGTGGGGAAAGAAGAATACCTGGCACGGCGGAGGTGAGGTTGCTGGTCGAACGTCCGGGTTGACGGTGCTGCAGCGGAGGTCGGCGGCTCAGAACGATTGTTCTCAACAGTTCGGGTCCTCTCGGGTCGTGCTTGGTCTTCCTTTCTCCTAAGCTTTCCCACGGTTTCAGTCCTCTTCCCCTCCTCCCAGTCCTGTTTCTTCGAGTATTAGGTGTTTAGTTCCACTGTTTCTCTCTCCTTTAGTCTCTCTCTCTCTTGGTCTCGGGTTTTTGTCTTCTCCTCTTCCTCCCGTGCTTCAAACCTCTCGCCTTCTTTTATAGGCGGGCAAAGGGAGCGGGGCTGCATGGGCTGAGCAGGGACGCGTGGGGGCATGACAGCGGGTTGAGCAGGGCATCGTGGGGGGAACAGCGCCGGTCGGCTGGTCGGCGAGCGTGGTTGATGAAGGCGTGGCCCTCCTGGCTTCGCGTCATCCGAGGTGTATGGGCTCCGGGTTCTGTCAGCGCACGCGAGGAGAGAAGGGCACCGGCTGATTAAACAACGTTTTTCTCCATGCTCGCTGCACGTTCGGGGAGGAAGAAGAAAGGGGAACAGTGCCGTTCAAAACGGCACCGTTCGGTCCTTTATATATATATATATATATATATATATATGAAACGGCGTCGTTTTGGGTAAAACGCGCCGTTTCATTTAAAGATGGCGTCCCTGCCAATTTCGGTCCTCGCCCCCATAGTTGGCCGTGTTTTTCACCTTGGTCCTTGGCCTCTGATTTATGCAATTAAGCCCTCAATTGATCAATAAACTTCCAATTTCTTCAATTACGCCCCTGGATCAAATCAAGACAGCCCCCTCTATTTACCCGCGTGTTCGAAATTGGTCCCTAGTTTCGGATTTTCACAATTAAGCCCCTAATTGGCCATTAAACTTCAATATTTATGCAATTAGGCCCCTGATTTGGCCTAATAAATTCTAAAAAAAAATATTTTGGCCCCAGAACTTAAATTTCTTCAAATTAAAACCCAAATTGACTTAAAAATCAATTTTTTTCTTGCACTCCAATCCTCTATAAATTCAAATAAAATCCAATTAAGTCCATAAACATCCAAATTTGGGATTTTCTCCTCAAAAATCAAATTTTCCTTCTCAACAGGGCTCTCATCCTTCCAGAATATACTGTCAAAAATCCAATCTTTGTATTTTTTAACCTCCTTGACCAATCTTTCGACCATTTTCTGAGCGCTTATGCCTCCTGTTATTTTTCTAACCTTCTTCGGCTATTTTTTTATTTTTATTTTTATTTTTTTGTGGGGATCCAAAAATGGGTTACAACACTACGCTTGGATCCTAAAAAAAAGATTGGAAAAATATTTTTGACATGTTGGCCAAATCTTAATAGATAATCATAAACTGGTTATGATATTCATTTTTGGATTTAAAAAAAAAACATGAAAAATATGCAATTTTTTTTTCTTGTTTTTTTTTTGTTTTTGTTTTTTTTTTTTATGAAAAATGTGCTTAAAATCGGAGAAATATTTTTATGAAAAATTTTTGGATTTAAAAATATTTTTTCTCTTTGAAAATGTTTTGATTTTTTATTTTTTAAATTTTTTGGAGAAAATCGGGTATTTTAATACCGAATTTGTATTTTACAGTGTAAATATACAACCCGATATTATGCAAAATGGAAATAAAAATATTTGAGAAAATAAAAAAAAAATTAAATGATTTTTTAAAATTTTTTGGATTTTTTTAGTTTTTGTTTTTAAAATAATATTATAATATAATATATATTATATAATATTAAATGTGGGCTGGGCTCGGGTTGGGCCGAAATTGGCCACATAAAACTGGCTCCTTAAAGGGGTGGGCCGGACCAGCCCAACCACTTGGGCTGGGCTGGAACATGTCCAGCCCACCCCAAAGTTTAATTATATGCAGAACGTGAACAATAGTTCACGTTCTGCATGCAACCGGAATGGTTGCAGAGATGGATGTCAACGAAGGAGCAGCTCACTTGACAAAGTAGTCTAGGCCGTGATTAGGAGGTTGCGCTGATGGTTTCTGTGGCGTTGCTGGGAGCAACGCTTGTCGGAGTCGATCACGGGGAAGGAATAAGGATTCTGCAGAGGTGAAAGAGAGGAAGAAACGGTGGTAGTTTCAGGCGTGGGGGGTGGCCGACTTGTGGTTGGGATGGATACCTGTGGTGGAGTTGGTGGTGGAGAAGCTGTTTGTAGCTTCGTTTGGTGGCTGGAGCGGCAGAGAGAGACAGAAAGAGAGAAACTGCAGAAACGGGGTAGTGGGGGGCTGGTTTTTTGTCAATTTTGGACCCGATTTTCTCCTCCCTCAAGCAATCAGTGCCGCCTCTATTTATAGGCGGTGGAAGAAGGTAATCTTGTCTTCACCGGGGTAAAAATTTGAGCCCTTGATTATCTTGGGAAGGATCCCAACCATTGGTTCAAAGTAGCCTCCCCGAGTTGTCAAATCTGTAGGAAAGGCTGCCTGAGTTGACCTCTACACGCCGTCGCCGGCGTCGCCGTGGTGTCACTAATTCTGAACAGTTCACATGGGGTTGTATAGGAACTGCAGAGGATCCGTTTCGTGCAAGTTTGGTTCGATTTGATGGAGAAATCAAGCATTAAATACACCTACAAAGTAGGCTCCCACGCTATTTCTTTCGGGTAAAACGGGGAAGACAATGAATAGTGACGAGACGACGCGTCGTCTGGTCCTCTCTCTTTGTTTTTTTCTTTAAGTAAAACGGCGTCGTTTTGGTATTTTTACTGAATTTCAATTTAGTCCTCCAGCTTTCAATTTGTGTTAATTGAACCCCTAATTGACATTAAACGTTTGATTTAATGCAATTAAGCCCCTGATGAACTTCAATTGCAGCCCCGTATTTACGCGCCTTTTGCAATATGGTCCTTGGTCTCGGATTTTGTTAATTTAATCCCTAATTGACCATTAAACTTTCAATTTCTTCAATTTAGCCCCGAGTTTTTGTCAATTAAGCCCCTAAAGTGTGGCACCTCTTGCAATATGGTCCCCGGTCTTGGAATTTGTCAATTTAACCCCTAATTGACCCCAAAACTTCAATTTTCTTGCAATTGTGCCCTTGATTTCAATCAATTAACTTGGTAAAAATTAAAATTTAATTTGGCACATGATTAAATCAAATTGGCCTATTAAAAATTTAATTATGTCATTGGACTTAATTTTTCACTAATTAAGCCTCAAATAAAATTAATTTGACCCATTTAAAGTATAATTAAGTCCTTGCACTTAATTAAATCCTTTAATTGAACCAAAATTAATTCTCAAACATAATTAAAATTCAATTTGGCCCATGATTAAATCAAATTGGCCTATTAAAAATTTAATTATGTCATTGGACTTAATGTTTATGCAAATTCGTCCAATAATCATTTAATTTGACCTTAAATTTGCAAAAAACGTTTCCTCCATTTTTGGGTATAATGGGGTACAATTAGGCCTTGAATTTACTCCAAAAAATTGCAGCTTGATTTCCCGGCCTACTTTCTCCATATTGCCAGCCTTTATTTTATTTTTTGATTTTTATTTTGAAAAAAACAAGTTATTTTTAGGGAATAACCTAGAATTGGGTTATGACAGGAGACACTCTTGATATTTTTATTTTAGTAGATTTATCCTTCTGTCTAGAAAAGAGTTTATGAAATTAGAAAGTTCAAAAAGAAAATAAGATAATTAATTTTATGACATGAAAGTCACTTTAATTTATATGAATAATTAGTCATTAATCAATTACTTATTGAAATGTGCAATTGTTTTACTCATGTTTATTGCGATTATAGTTTTAGGTACATCACACCCTCGATCTAGAAAGTAGATGCTTGGATAAATAATTTTGTTATATAATTAATGTAATTGGAAAAAACTAATATTTTGTTGTAATATACTTCCATATCTAAAATTATAATGTTTAACTTATTATCTTGTGTATGATGTAATTTATAATGTTATTATTATTAAGTTGAATTATAGTTGGTTGTATGTATATTTGAGCACAAATACTTAAAAAAAAAATGAGACGATGCATGTTAAGCATTTATTAGTTTTTTATAGTGTCCTATAGAAAATAGAATTGAGATATTGAAATATGCTTGAGTTTTTGTTGTCCAATGATGGGAAGAATATTGTGATTGTTGTTACAGGTTGAGAAATAATTGAGTCAATAACTTGGTATTTAAAAAATACAAATAAAACTCTGCTGAAATTTCAAGAAATATATATATATATATAATGGTAACTACGAATATATATCATATATTTTGAGTCTACAAGTTGAGACTGTTACAATATTAAAATACAATTGTCTCTTCTAAATGGTTTTTTTTAACAATTGGAGTGCATAAAAGCAAAAAAAAAAAAAAAAACTATATTTACACTATTTAAAAAGTCACATTACCAATTTGGCTTTTCTAAATAGCATCTCTCATTGGAGATGCTCTGTTGGGGTTTCTGTCAAGGGTTCAACTTCTAATAAAATTGAAGTCGATTATTATGGCATGTTCCAAATGGTTATTGAATTATGATGTCATAGTGAACAATATATAATAGCTTTATTTAAAAATGCTAGTGGTATGCTATCGATAGAGGAATTAGCGTAGATCCTCCACATGGTATGGTCAAACTAAATAAAAGAGATCGATTATGCAACATCAATGATGTTTTTATTTTTTCTAAACAATGGTAACAAGTGTATTATACATGCACTCTTTTATTTGGAAATGATCATAATAGAGTTGATTGGTTTTTCATTGTGAAAACTAAACTTAGCAATCACGTTAAAGTTGACGTTATTGAAGATGATAACAATGAAATATCTAAGTGAGATGATGTATTTTAAATAGATGATATAGTTAAAAAATGTCTTTAGGATTTAGAAATGGTGACAAAATTTCCAACGTAATTGAAAAATATTAAAAAATAATAATTAAATTTGCATTAGTGATTATGTCGATATATGTTAACATATTAATATGCCAACGGAATCGACAATGAAAATTCCATTGGTGGTTTTAGGTTATAATTTGATCCCTTTTTCTCCCATTTTCATCTTTGTTGCTATAATTATCCTAAAACTTGTCGCCCCCCCCCCTCTCTCCATCCTTAATGCACTAATCTCTGACAAAGTCTCTTAGTCTGTAAAGTGTTTGTAATTGCCAAGAGAATATTATTATTGCATGTGTATGATTTTAATTTTGTGTTGTGCATTAAATTATTTGTAATTATTATTTTTATTGTTGTGTGTGCATTTTTCCTACAATAAACATACTAAAATTTGAGTAATTATTATTGTTGTTGGCAATTGTGTTGTGCATTATATTAAAGTTTAATCGTGATTCTATAATTTTAATATTTATTTTGATTTTTGTTGGATTTTAATATTTTAATAAAATTAATAATAATATGTGGTATTATTGTGATTTTTATTGGTTTTTAATTTAACAACTATAAAAAAATTTAGTAATTTTCTAATGGATTCATTGACAAACAAAAAACATCATCATTTATTCCATCAACGATAAAAACCCTATTTCATTAGAAAGTTATAGAATGATTAAGAAGTTTTAGAATCTCCGATAAAGTGTAGCGATGAATATTTTTTGGTCATTATTATCGCATAATTTGTTAGCAATATTTTGATTTCACCTATTGAATTTGCAACAAAATATTTCATTGATAATTGATTTACTGATAGAATGACCCACAAAATCTAGTCACCGCATTTTAATTTTTTAGAGCCAATATTTCATCGGTATTTTTGTCTATAATTTGTAACGTTGACATATAACAAATCTACGACAAAACTTTGATTGGCAACATGTTTTTGTTGGTAACTCTATTGGCAATATAAATGGCTGATGGAATGGTGTTTAGTTGCTGATAGAATATTTTATCATTATCTTTCAATTTTCTAGAGGCGATAGAGAGAACAAAAGGAATAAAACTACAAAATATTATTTATCATTTAAAGTCAATAAATTTTAAATCTAAACCTACTTTTATGTTTTTTTATTATAACATATACTAAAACTATTCACTCTTTCTTTGTGGACTGCGATTGAGCTATTTGTTTTTTTTTTTTTTGCTTTTTCTTTGTTTTTTTTAAGGTTTTTTTTGTCGTTTTTTTTCATTGTTTTTTTAATGAATATTTTTTTTGTTTATATTTTTTTTTGTTAATGTTAAATGTTTTTCTATTTAATTATCAAACTTTTATAACACGAATTCCAGGTTTGACAGGTTAACCCGAATTTTTTTTTTCTGCTTTTTCTTTTTAATTAATTTTTTCGTTTAATTTTGTTGGTTAATGTTAAATTTTGTTATTTAGTTATCAAACTTTCATGACATAGATTATGGGTTTAACGGGTTAACCCATAATTTGTTTTTCCTAATAAGTTATCAAGCTTTTATGACACGAATCACAGGTTTGACAGGTTAACTTAGATTAAAGAGTTAACCCAGTTAATTTAGATTTTTTTTTAATTTTCTTCATTAGTTTTTTTTTCATGTAGGCTTTTTTTCTTTTCAATTAATCTTTTTTCTTTTAGTTTTTTAATATTAAATTTTTTTCTATTTAGTTATCAAACTTTCATAACACAAATCCTAGGTTTGACGGGTTGACCTGGCTTGACAGGTGAACCTAGTTAATTCAGATTTTTTTTTCTTTTTCTTGATTAGTTTTTTTTCTTTTTAATTTATCCTTTTTTTGTTTAATTTAGTTCATTAATATTAATTTATTTCTATTTAGTTATCACACTCTCATGACACGAATCTCAGGTTTGACAATTTAACCTAATTTAGGGGGTTAACCCAATTGATTCATATTTTTTTCCTTCTTATTCTTCATTAGTTTTCTTCTTTCAATTTCATCTTTTAATATCATAATTAATCCATAGTGAAAAGGCTGAGCAATTGCTTTTTGTGTTTTTTTTCTTTTTTCTTTTCTTTTAATGATTGTTTTTTCGTTTAATTTAGTTTGTTAATGCTAAATGTTTTTCTATTTAGTTATTAAACTTTCATGATACGGATTTCAGGTTTGACGGGTTAATCCAAATTTTTTTTTTCTGGTTTTTCTTTTTAATTAATTTTTTTTGTTTAATTTAGTTTGTTAATGTTAAATTTTTTCTATTTCGTTATCAAACTTTCATGACACGGATCCTGGGTTTGACGGGTTAACTTAGCTAATTCTCTTCAGTTATCAAACTTTCATGACACGAATCCCAGGTTTGACTGGTTAACTTGATTTGAAGGGTTAACCCAGTTAATTCAGATTTTTTTTTCTATTTCTTCATTAATTTTTTTCTTTTAAATTAATCTCTTTTTTTTAGTATTTTTGTTTTTTTTTTGTTTTTAATTATTTTTTTAAAAAAATTATTTTGTTAATATTAAGTTTTTTTCTATTTATTTATCAAACTTTCATGACACATATCCCAGATTTAATGGATTAACCTGGTTTGACGGGTTAACCTAGTTAATTTAGATTTTTTTTTTCTTTTTCTTCATTAGTTTTTTTTTCTTCTTGTAGGTTTTTTTCCTTTGTTTTTTTATTTTTAATTAGTCTTTTTTTGTTTAATTTAGTTCATTAATGTTACTTTTTTTTCTATTTAGTTATCATACTCTTATGACACGAATTCCAGAACCCGATTTGGTGGGTTAACCCAGTTGATTTAGATTTTTTTTTCTTTTTCTTCATTGGTTTTTTTCTCCCAATTTCATCTTTAAATGTTGTAATTAACTATAACTAAAAGGCATCAACCTTTTTTCTTTCAATTTCATGACACGAATCATAGGTTTGACGGGTTAATCTAGTGTGACGGGTTAAACCTGTTGATTTAGATTTTTTTTTCTTTTTCTTAAGTAGTTTTTTTCTTTCAATTTCATTTTTTATTATCGATTTGATTATTAATTAAATTTTATGATTTGTTTTGTTTATTTTTCATTGGATTATTGTGAACTCATGAGGGGATTTTAATGTATTCCTCCTTGCAACGCACTATTAATCGGAATAATGCTTTGCTTTATTGTTTTTTTTTCTTTTCAATTATTATTTTTTAAATTTCATTCTATAATATTAATTTTTTTTTCTTTTTAATTATCATACTTTTATAACACGACCTTGCAACAAGACCCATATCAAAGGCTCTGGGTTTGATGTTGCAACCAAACTCAATTAAACTTGAGTCATGCAAGTTTAATATTATTATTAATATTATAAATATAACTTTTAGGTCAGGCATAGCAGACAGACCTAATGTTTTTAGGTATGGTTTTTGAGAAAGAGCGTGAGTCACATTTCTAGTATATATTTAAATTTGGTTATGCTTTAAGAATATCATGATTTATTCCTGGTCCTATAAATAAAACAAACATCAAACTTGAATTTGGAATGGACTGATTCTGATAAGTTGTAAAGATCTAGCATGATCTTGGACCAAGTCTTCTTCTCTATTAGCCTAAGTGCCGCCGTTTAATACCCTTTTCGTTGCACATGTCAACCCTCAATTGACTAAAGAACACAAGTCATCCACATTCTCCTTATCTAATCCTCACCGTTCATTGCGTCAACCCTAGCATTAACATCCCTCTCTCCATTATTTCAGAGAGAGAGGAAAAAATCTTTCTATACCATAATATATTTAACATATATTGTAAGATTTGACTTGGTCACCATTGGAAGGTCAGGAAGAGTATGTTCAGAAATAGGTGAGTAAACCCCGTCTGGAATCAAACAAGGACAAGAGATAACCTCGAGCCCTTAGCACTTGTGCGGCCATTCTCTTGTCAATATGAAAACGGATCGAGAACTTGGAATTTCTATAAATTGCTGGTAATTATTATAGGGTCTCCAAATAAGCTAGGCTAAAGCCCAAGAAATCCAAAAACACATCCAACATTAAGAGCCTAAGTTGCTTAATTATCTGTTGCCAGCCATGCAAGAACTCTAATAAAGCTTGCTAGTTCATTGATAACTACAGTCGACGAATGACAGAGAAACAGCACTATGAATGACTCCAATTTGGGACTCTCATATGGGCAACGTACATGCATCAGCTATAAAATGTGTGCAACATCAAGTAAAATGTTTGAAGTTCAACTCCTTGCAAGACTCCCGACTATAATCTTAGGAGATTTTTTACAGTTCGGTAATGTTGTTTTTTAAAATAAATTTTACTTGGAAATATATTAAAATATATATTTTTTATTTTTTAAAAAATTATTTTTAACATCAATATATCAAAATGATCTTAAAATATAATAAAAATATTAATTTTAAATTCTTTTTAAAATATTTTTGAAATACAAAAACAAATATTTTTTAAAAAACAAACAAAACTAGGGTTTTAACGTTGTTACTAAAACACAACTCAGAAATCAGACATTGAAAAATAAGTTTGAGTGAATGTTAAAAACTTAGCTTGATTATCAAGACAAGAGTATGGTCACATGACGATTCTCTTTAACTAAATCTTTATCTTAATTGAAATTTGAACAAGAAATTTACAAGCAGCATGGCACCATAATATTACACCTAGCTTGATTGGATTGATCCCATGCAGCTCAAAACAGTGGTCTGCTATTGGAAGTTCTTGTCCATCATCATAAATATCGGATCCTAATATCAAGAAAATGATCCAACAAGCAACAACAAGTTGGGGGACAAGGTGGTTTTCAAAAAACACCCTTCAGTAAATTTGTCAAAGGTGGGTAAGCTTTCACCAACCTTTGCTAGCATTTAATAATTGCAAGAAAATGTTCCCTCTTGATCCATAAGGGTAGTAGTTGTTGACTTTGCCGTCCCGCTGGGGACCTAACATTGTACTAAGAATTTATTAGGATCCGATATTTCCTCATTGCATAAATCGGCACCAGCCGGTGATGTACTTTCTGGGTCGGACACATCTTTTTTTCTTCACCTAGCATCATCTTGTGTATCTGGTTTTAGTTGTAAAAACTAAAAACTGTTTTAAGAGTCTTGTGGATACAAGTTTGCAGATCAATCCCTCTATCTCTACCTTAAATCTTTGAACTCTGATGTATGGTTATTGTCATTTCATTCCAATGGTTTCAAGCTTGCTAATTTCCAACTATGTCGTGCTTTGTAATCTTCAACTTAAATGTCACCATCCCCACAATTTTATCATCTTTAATTTGCTGAGCATCGTTGCAGTTAGGAGAGGGTCAGAGGAAAATTAAGGGTCTTTCCTGGGAGAATAATTTATTCAGCAGGGGCGCCTCTCAATTTGAATTAGAAGAGAGCGTCAATGCAATGTATGATTTCTTCTGATAAAAAAAGGTAAAGTCCAGGCGACATGGGAAATAATTGTGGTTCTTTATTTTATAATCCAATTATGGGGTGGTGGAGCATCGTAGGCAGTTTGGTATTTTAGCAATCGCTCACCGACACACGCGGCACTTTTCTGAATCAGCACTACTTGCTGTCGAGGTTCCAGATTCTTTTCCATGTATTTCCACGAAAGTCACTCTCTTCTTCGACAAGTAAATTCCAAAAAAAAAAAACAATTATGACAGAAAGCTCGAAGGTCATGGGAAGCTGAAACATTGATGATATGACCCCACGTATCATTATGATGATGAACAAGAACTTCCAATAGCAGACCACTGTTTTGAGCTGCATGGGATCAATCCAATCAAGCTAGGTGTAATATTATGGTGCCATTTTGCTTGTAAATCCTGTTCTAGCCGGGAAAGTGGGTATGTCCTGTACTATTTTAAAAAACAAAATAAGGTGAAGCGAATTTTATCCCTAAGAGGAGGATCTCGAATCATTTTGAATTTCTTGTTCAAATTTCCATTAAGATATCCTAGGTTTACCCGTTTTCAAATAATATTTTAGCGATTCAAAATAAGGTTGTTGAAAGTTACATCAATGGAGAGAGGGATGTTAAGGCTAGGGTTGACGCAATGAACGGTGAGGATTAGATAAGGAGAATGTGGATGACTTGTGTTCTTTAGTCAATTGAGGGATTACATTTGCAACGAAGGGTGTTAAACGGCAGCATTTAGGCTAGTAGAGAAGACTTGGTCCAAGATCATGCTAGATCTTTACAACTTATCAGAATCAGTCCATTCCAAATTCAAGTTTGATGTTTGTTTTATTTATAGGCCAGGAATAAATCATGATATTCTTAAACCATAACCAAATATATATATATATATATATATATATATATATATATAAACATCAAAGTAGGTTTAGATTTAAAATTTATTGACTTTAAATGATAAATAACATTTTGTAGTTTTATTCCTTTTATTCTCGCTATAGCCACCAGAAAATTGAAACATAATGACAAAATATTCTATCGGCGACTAAACACCATTCCATTAGCCATTTATATTGCCAAAGTTAACAACAAAAACATGTTGCCAATCAAAGTTTTGTTGCATATTTGTTATTTGTCGACGCTACAAATTCTAGACAAAAATACCGATGAAATATTGGCTAAAAATAAAATAAAATGCAGTGACTAGATTTTATCGATTATTCTATCAGTAAATCAATTACCAGTTAAATATTCAGTCGTAAATTCCATCGGTGAAATCTAACTATTGCTAACAAATTAAGCGACAATATTGGCAAAAAAAATATTCATCATTACACTCCATCGGAGATTCAAAAACTTCTTAATCATTCTGTAACTTTATAATGAAATAGGGTTTCTATTGTTGATGGAATCACTGATGATATTTTTTGTCTGTAAGTGAATCCATCTGAAAATTACTATTTTTTTTATAATTGTTAAATTAAAAACCAATAAAAATTACAATGTTGTAACCCATTTTTGGGTCCCCACAAAAATAATAAATCAATTTAAAAAAAAAATAAAAAAAAATAAAAATCGGCAGGTTACTGTTCATCTTCTTCCCCGAAAAAACTGCCCGAGTGGCTGCTTTCCAGGCGCATTTTCCGGCTCGTGTGGCCCCAAAATCCGACAAACCGTGCACCAACATGTCCAACTAAAACCCCTATATCCCCTAGAATTGTCCGCTCGAGCCTATAAACACCAAAACAGCTCCGTTGAGTGGCTCAAAGTGGCCACCTCGGGCAGTTCACAGCCTTGAGCTGCCAAATTTGGCAGCTCGAGGTGCACACTTTAAGCCAACGGTTGAGATGCTTCCCAACTGAATCAAGGGCTGAAATTTTTCCCCAACGTAGACAAGATTTCCCTCTTCCACAACCTATAAATAGAGTCGGATTTGATGATCTGAGGGTTGAAAAATTCAGGTCCAAAGTCAGCCAAAAACCAGCATTTTCGCCCAATTTCTGCAGATTTTTCTTCTTCTTCTTTCTTCCTCTGCAACAGGAAACCGACGCCTCTTCCTCCAACTCCACCGCTGCAACCACCGGCAGAACCACCTCATCGCAGCAGCCACAACCTCTTCGGCCAAGTGAGCCCCTCTTCCTTTCCTCCTCCTTCCTTTTCCTTTCCTCCTTTTTCTTCTTCTTCTTCTTCCTCCTTTTCTTCTTCTTCCTCCCTGTCTACTGTTCACTGCATGAACAGTAGGCGTGAAATATAATTCACGTCCTACTGTTCATGCAGGACGTGAATTATATATATATGTGTGTGTGTGTATTATTATATTATATATTATAATATATTATATTATATATGTATATTTTTTCTTTAAAAAAATATATTTTGAAAAATCTTAAAAACTATTGTTGATTTTTCTGCATGTTTTTGTCAAAGTGGTTTAATGTTGGTTTGTATTTTTATACCGTAAAGATACAAAACCAGTGTTAAAAATACCCGGTTTTCGTCAAAATATCAAAGATTTTCAGAATAAAAAATGTTTTTGCTTTCAAAAAAATTCTAAAAAGTCCCTAAAAATGTTGTTGATTTTTCTGCATATTTTTATCAAAGTTGATTAATATTGGGTTGTATTTTTATACCGTAAGAATACAAACCCAGTATTAAAATACCCGATTTTTGTTAAAGCATCAAAAAATAAATATTTTCCAAAAAAGGGTTTTGTTTTCATGCATACGGCCTAGTCTCTCCAATATATATATATATATAAATATTATAACATCATATTTTCACACAACAAAGAAAATTTTCAAAACAATATATGTATTAGCATGCATTTTGGCTTTAATAACCAGTTTATTTAAGCCATGAGAACTAGGCCAATATTTCAAAAATTCAAAATTTTTTTTTTTTGTTTTCTTTTAGTATTTGGGATTACGAATTTATACGTAAAACGTATTCCTAAATATTATTAATGAAATTTTGGTATGGACGTTAGAACGGTTAGGATTTTACCCGATAAGATAAAGCCTTTCTTACCGAGGAGGATTTTTCTTGAACCATAGACAGACCAACAACTAGGAAAACACGAAAATACCTTAGTTTTTATCAGACAATAAAACAATGCAGCTTACCTTAGGTAGGGCGTATTTGGGGTGCTAATACCTTTCCTTTACGCAACCAGTCCCCGTACCCGATCTCTGAGACCAGTTAGGGTTCGTAGTGACCAAAATACTAGGTGGCGACTCCCATTCCATTTTCTACCAATAAAAGACAATATTTTTGTTGTATCCCCATAGATATAGATAGATTTACATTATAGATTAAGAAAATGGAAAAACTATGTTATTTTCGCCGCGACGCCGCACACTTGCGACACACAATAAAACCAAATATTATCAATTTTATTGAACATCAAAATTTTATTAATTTTAATTTTACAACAATATATACACCGCTACACAGATGGAGGTGGAGGGAAGTAAAATCATGAGCCAAAAGAACTAGAATGAGGAGCATGATAATGTTTGAATCTCTTAAAGAAGGGACTCCAATTCTACAGCCTAAAGTGGATGAGCCTCGATTGATATTATGTGAATTAGGTGTCTCTTCATCATTGACACCTAAATTAATAACATGATTATTGACATCACCAAAACTATTATTGGTTGAATCAACAACAACAATAGATCTCTTTAAAAATTTTCTCGGTATCTCTAAATATTATATGAGTTAATTTTCAATTTCAATATAATAAATCTACATTCTACGTTGAATAATGGAGTGCACATCCCAAAATAATCTACATTTTAAAAATGCACTTTCTAAGTCTAAAAAGCCATTCCAATTATTCAATACTTTATACTACTATCATCATCATCATCATCATCATCATCTAGGGCTTAAACATTTAATATAACAATTATGTTTAGGTTTATAACAACAACAATAATAAAATGAATTATATTAATTGTAAAAAAAAAATACATAAAAATATCAAAATAAATATTAAAATTATAGAATCGCGATTAAATTTTATTATAATGCACAACACAATTGCCAACAACAATAATAATTACTCAAATTTTAGTATGTTTATTGTAGGAAAAATGCACACACAACAATAACAATAATAATTACAAATAATTTAATGCACAACACAAAATTAAAAGCATACACATGCAATAATAATATTCTCTTGGCAACTACAAACACTTTAGAGACTGAGAGACTTACCTTAAAGAGATTGAGAATGGGCGATGGAGAGAGAGAGAGAGAGAGAGAGAGAGAGAGAGGGGGGGGGGGCAACAACTTTTGGGATAATTATAGCAACAAAGATGAAAATGAAAGAAAAAATGATCAAATTATAACCTAGAATCACCAATGGAAATTTCATTGTCGATTTCGTCCACATATTAACATGTTAACATATGTCGACATAATCACTAATGGATAATTAATTATTATTTTTTAATATTTTTCAATTACGTTGGCAATTTTGTTGCCATTTTTAAAACCTATAAGACATTTTTGACAAAACACATTTATTAGTGATTCCATCACCATTTCTTAAATCTCCTAGAATTTTTCAATAAAATTGCACATCCATTGCTAAAACCTTTTGGAATATTTGATGAAATTGCATGTCTATTGGTGATTTCTTCACCGTGCACAATTCCATTAGCGATTCCATCACTATTTTTGTTTTAATTTTTTTTTTCTTGTTATAGTATCTTAGCCAACCTAAATACACAATAACAACAATACCAAGCATTTTAAAGCCATCAATTGCCAACATTAAACCCAAAACCACAACAAATATAAAAAATACAATGCATTATAGAGTTGCAACAAATTTATATGATGATTGTATTACATCTAAATCAATGTAATATCGTTTGATTAGAATCCTCCTTTTCATTTTTATCATCTTCTTTGTTGAATCCAAAGGTTGTTGATCTCATCATCTTCCTCTACATCATTATGTCTACTAATAATCAAAATATCATTTCACTCGTCAACATCAATATAAGTATTCTCAACAACATGAAAATTTATATTTTCTAACTTAGTAGAAGGAGAAACTCGATATAAATTAACTATATCATCTATTTGACATACATCATCTCACTTAGATACTTCATTGTTATCATCTTCAATTACTTCAGCTTTAAGGAGAATGCTAAGTTTAGTTTTCACAATGAAAAACCAATCAACTCTATTATGATCATTTTCAAATAAAGGAGTGTATGTATAATACACTTGTTACCATTGCTTAGAAAAAATAAAAACATCATTGATGTTGCATAATCGATCTCTTTTATTTACTTTGACCATACCATGTCGAGGATCTACGCTAATTCCTCTATCGATACCATACAACTAGCATGTTTAAATAAAGCTATTATATATTGTTCACTATGATATCACAATTCAATAACCTTTTATAACATGCCATAATAATTGACTTCAATTTTACTAGAAGTTGAACCCTTGACACAAACCCCAGTATCAAAGCATCTCCAATGAGAGATGCTATTTAGAAGAGCCAAATTGGTAAAATGACTTTTTAAATAGTGTAAATATAGCTTTTTTTTTCTTTTTTTGCTTATGTGCACTCCAATTGTAAAAAAACCATTTAGAAGAGAAAATTGTATTTTAATATATTTGATACACAACTATTTTAACAACATGATATGATTCAATTGACTTGACAAGTCTAAAAATAACCCGAACAATTCTCAATCAACTCAATATTAAAGAATGAAATTGAAAAGAAAAGAAAAAACAAAAAATAACTCGAGTAAATCTAGGTGAACTCGCAAAAATCATGATACGGATCATGAGATCATGATAATCTAATAAAAAACAAACTAAAAAAACATAGATGTAAAAAAAAATCAAAGGAAAAAAAAACTAGTGCAAGAAAAAATATTATTACAATGAATAGTGATTTAGCATTTTAATTTACAAGATATGTAGGAATAGTATTTTTTAGAGAAATGCTAACAAAAAAAAAATAGCACTCTCTTTGGAGCATGTAAAATAAGCATTAAAAAGCCTATATATATATATATATATGTCTTTCCTTTTAGCATCTATATTGGAGATGCTATTATATGTTTTTTGACCCTCACCTTACTCTAGTATGAAAGATATATTCATTGATGAATTATACATTATAACACTAAACCTTTCTTTGAGGACCTAGAGAAAGGAATTTCAGTTGACTAGCATTGCCTCTAATTTGAAAGCCTGGTTAACGTCAATTAATGACCATTAATGGTTAGAGTCAAAACATAAATAAATCTTTTCTTGTGAGTTATGAATTATTAAATACTTCCATGTATTTTAAACCACGTGGAGAATTTTTCATCATGTAATTGGAAAGTTTGAGCTTAAATTTCCATGGCCTGACCTCTTAGTCATAAAAATAACCTTAACATCTTCACATTTTTACTAAACAAAAGGAAAACTTATAGTTACTAAAGTGTTAAATTTGTTTCTTCCAACAGACACCAATTATAGAAATTGCAATAAAAGATCACTCTTGATCACAATGATCAAGATATAAAATGTATTTAATTGTTTCTTCCCTCATTCATACAACATAATCCTAAGAGAATTCCAAGGGTTAGATTTCAGGTATAAAGGAATGAGGGGCATTGATGTAATTGCATAACCAATTGACAAGTATAAATAGGATGGGTTAAACAAAAAAAGAAGAAGAGAGAATATGAAATTAGAGAGAGAAAACCAAAATGAGAGAAAGAAAGAAAAAAGAAGAAATAAAGTAAAGGGAAAAGGATTGGAGAAACTAAATGTTTAAGGTAAGATTTATGTTTTAATGTGTAATTATTGTAATTAGCTTTGATTTTGGTTTTGTTAAGGTTTAGGGTTTTGAATTTTAAGTTTTAGGGTTAGATTTATGCATTAATTGAAGTGTTATAGGTTAAGTTTTATGTGTTAAACTGTTATGGGTTGAATATGTTGGGTTTTAAGTTAGAATTTAAAATGTGTCATTATTAAGAGACTAGTGGATTATGAATCTAAAATCCTGATCAATTGGCTAACCAGTAGGCTATTGACTTTAGTCGATTGGTTGGTGAATTTCATTTGATTTGCCTGACTAGGTTCGGTCGACTTGTTGGTAGATTTTGGTCGACTAGTGGATCAAACCCTGAGGGTTGATCGGCTCTTTTTGGTTCAAAAGTTTAGGAAATGTTTGAGATCGGTCAGGTATATATGTTTCGCTTTTATATTTATGTTTGGTCTCAAATCTTATAGATGTAATCTCTTATGTTTTATGTTTCGAGTCATTTTTTAGTACATTTTCTTTTTTATATTCAGATACTCTTAATACTCTACCTGTTGGGCATCAATAGGACTTCCATTGATATCTGCTTTTGAGTCCTAACTACTTTTGTGTCAGGTGAGTGAATAATATTCCATATGCTAAAAGAGTAGTATAAATATTTTAATTATTAATATAAAATTCATCATGCTTCTTGGTAAGTTATATATTGCTTATTATCACTTGTTTATTATAAAACATGATCATTTTTTCAGACTAATTTCTTGATATGAGCAATTGTATTCTTCTGAATTGACAACTTCTCATTTGATTGATTGTATGGGTTGAGCTTTTAAGAAATGATTATGTTTTATTTAATTATGACCCTATGATATGCTATTCAGAATACTCATGCTAATATGATAGTGTTACTATTTGTGCACATCATAGTTCTAAACCTTAGTTAGTCGATAGAGTCATCAAATTATGGTGACTAATTGTCCTATATTTTAGAGCATCATGCTCCTTGCATTTTGATTTTCTGACAAACCATATGATATTTCTTGTTATGATCTCTTTGTAAAACTCTCTGATAAAAGCATAAGCCAAACTTGTGAATATATATTCCTCATTAATGTATTACTTTATATGTGTATATTGAACGTTATCTACTCAATGAGTTGTTGAACTCATCCTCTTGTTATTTATTATTTTTAGACTTATAGCTTCGTTAATAGGTCGCTTTTGTGGACTTTTAGAACCTTCTCTTTGTTGCAATTAACATTATTCTGTTATGTCTGGTTAGAGCTCTACAATTACATAATTTGTATTAACTTTTGTATAAAGACGTTGATTTATATTGTTATCATTGTTTCGTTGCTCTAATTGAGTTAATAGAAAGAGAAGTTTGTATGTATGCTTGGGTTTGCATAGGTAAAGAACCTGGTGGGGGCCTTGTCTATGTGTCGGTCATGGGTCCAAGGTTCGGGTCATGATAATGGACTTCCTAAAAAAAACATGATTTATAATCAATTATATAAAAAAAGAGTGTTCTATTATTAAGACTCTTCTAATTAGTTTTCATTTACTAGAAAATGCAAACTTTCTTTCTGCACTTTTTACCAGGTGAGGTGCTTCCGGTCTAATAACCCGAGTTACAGGTTTAGAAAATTAACGTTGGTTAATAATTTGTTTTTCTACTTATTTTCTTTTCTGATTTCATTATTTGACATTGATTTTTTAAAAAATAAGCTTTATAATTTTCTTTATTTTTTTCTATTAGATTATTTTATTTTCATAACCTAATCTATAAATTTAATATATTATCCTGGGTTGACTCAATCATTTTATGACCCCGCAGTGCAACAACTATTTGAAGGTTTTTTTTTTTTTTCCAACTGGTAAAGTTATGTTAGAGTTAGTTTATACATTAACTGACCCTAAATCTTATAAATCTTTTCTCGAGAGATCTTAAAAACATATCCTCTGCATCAATCCTAGTATATTTAATAAATTTCAGTAAATGTTTGTCTTAAAATTTGGCGCAGAACAAATAGTTAGAGTTGCTATATGAAGTAGTGAAATGGTAATAATAA
The DNA here is from genome assembly GCA_964019445.1 of Populus tremula. Taxonomy (NCBI): domain Eukaryota; kingdom Viridiplantae; phylum Streptophyta; class Magnoliopsida; order Malpighiales; family Salicaceae; genus Populus; species Populus tremula. The sequence continues at coordinate 44,810,942 of CAXHTJ010000001.1, forward strand.
TATGACAGACTTCTACTCTTTCTCCATTGATCAATGAATTAATTCATTCATAAGAAAAGATAAATTCATGTAGGTGCGATAGATCTATGGGTCATCTTCAGTGAGTTGTTAAGCTTTTACTCCCCACCCCCACTTGTACTGCTGTTCATGCCATATAAGGCCATTTCCACTACTCTACAAGCTTGATAATAATGGAGATCGCTATGCGTACAGGCCTGATTAATTCATTTACTAGCATTACAATGCTTTTGGTTTGCATCTTCTTACTCTTTTTATCACTAGCCTTTGCTGCACAAGACAGCAAAGTTGCGGGATACAACCCTTTCCTTAGAAGGATTTGAACCCAAATCTCTTATAGATTGGAGTAAAGGGTGTGACAGAAGGAGTCCATGGAATTGCACACAGGACCACTTCCAGAATTTTACAGGGCTTAAAAAACTGCAATTGCACGGCATATGCAAATTCAAATATCACAGGAGAAGGCAGTGGCTGCATACTCTGGTTTGGTGAATTGGTTGATATGAGAGAGTTCAGTACTGGGGGCCAAGACCTCTACATAAGGATGCCACCACCTTTGAAAACAGGTATTTATCAATATTCTTCCCATGATTCTCAAGCAGGGTATTCTTTTAACTCTTTCTCTCTGTTTCTTTTTCTTCTTTTTTTTTGAAATGAGGAAGTTGTATGTTCCTTAAATGTTTTCCTAACTTCGTGTCCTCAATTCCTCATTCTATTTACAAATACAACAGAACTCCTTTCTGTGTTTATTGTGGGTTTTCAGATCAGACGACGTCAAACACAAATTCTGGTAAGAAGAAGCTTTTAGGAATCATACTCGGTTCCACAGTCCATGCTGGAGTGCTTATGGGAGGAATAGCCTTCTATATATGGAGAAAGAAGCAGAGAAAGCAAGGTAGTGTACTTTAGACAATTCTTCTTATTCCAGAACATGGACCTTGTTGATATATATAGTATGCATGATAGATTACTAATATTGTAGAATTTTATGTTTAACATCGATAACAAAATGAAGCATTTGTTAGATCATGTTATTAGTCAAATTAGCTTTGAGAAGGAGAAGCTGTTCGTTTATCATTACTGACAACTAATCAATCTTCTGCTATTCAGAAATAGAGGAAGACATGGAGTTACCATCGTTTCATTTGGCCACCATAGTGAAAGCAACGGATAACTTTTCAAGCAACAAGTTGGGACAAGGTGGTTTTGGACCGGTATATAAGGTATATAACAACGTGCTTCAAAGCTGAGAGATCATCTACTATGAGATATTCTAACTTCAGTAAATAACGATTGCCAGGGTACATTGATTGATGTGCAAGAAATAGCAGTGAAAATAAAAACACAATTAAATTCTGAGGGGATAAAATTGAGATTGCGATTAAATTCTGCAAATGCTATAACATTAGACGATTTTTTTTTAATTTTTTAAAATAAAGCACAATTAAATAAATAAAAATTATTTCTTTTAACCGGATCCGATCCGGTTCAATACATTTAGCTTTGACCTAGAACTATATTTTTCACATTGTTTTAAATTTAGCTCTACCGAAGCGTGCGCGTAGGACATCCTTATTCTTCAACTCTACAATTACTTGAAAATAAAGGATTGATTAATGTCATTGAAGTTATGAAATCTAAACACCTCTATGATAATTATCAATTAGAAAAGCTTAGTCGATAACATTTTTCTAGTTCTGAACATTCAAATACCTCTATGATAATTCTACTATATATTAAGAAAATTAGTTTAAAGTTATTTTTAGTTCAAGATTGTATTTTAATAAATATAAAATACAAAAAGTTTACTCTAATATCGACTTAATTCATATCAAAGTCCTTTAAATTTTTAAAAAGTGTATTTGAATATATAGAGTAAATTATGTTTCATTTATGTTCTTATTACTATTTTTTTAATTCAATCCATAATTTCTAAATAAAAATGTCAAATCACGTGATATAATTTTTATTACTTTATTAAGTGGAGTGTAATTAAGAATCATAAATGAATATGCATTGAGTATACAAAATATCTTATATATGCATTTTTTAAAATATTTTGCTTTATTAGAATTCTGTTACCCAAGACCTGTTAAGTCTTTTATGAAAAACTTACAGATAAAAAAAAACACCCTTCTGTAAATTTGTCAAAGGTGGGTTAAGGGTAAGCTTCCACCAACCTTTGCTAGCATTTAATAATTGCAAGAAAATGTTCCCTCTTGATCCAAAAGAGTAGTAGTTGTTGACTTTGCCGTCCCGCTGGGGACCTAACATTGTACTAAGAATTTATTAGGATCCGATATTTCCAAAGCTCGAAGGTCATGGGAAGCTGAAACATTGATGATATGACCCCACGTATCATTATGATGATGAACAAGAACTTCCAATAGCAGACCACTGTTTTGAGCTTTAAATGATAAATAACATTTTGTAGTTTTATTCCTTTTATTCTCTATATCATCACCATAAAATTGAAATATAATGAAAGAATTTTCCATCAGCGACTACACAACATTCCATCAGCCATTTATATCACCAACAGAAACATGTCGCATATTAATTTGTTATATGTCGGCATTACAAACTACAGAAAAAAATACCAATAAAATATTCACGTCAAAAAAACAAAATGCATTAACTAAATTTTGTCGGTCATTTTATTGACAAATCAACGTCCAATGAAATATTATATTGCAAATTCCAATAGCAAAATCTAAATATTGCTACCAGATTAAGCAACAAAATATTGGCAAAAATATATACATCGCTACACTTTATCGGAGATTCTAAAACTTCTTAACCATTATATAACTTTATGATGAAATAGAGCTTTTATTATTAATGGAATCATCAATGATATTTTTGTGTGAATCCATTGAAAAATTACTAGTTTTTTTTTTCTAAATATAATTGTTAAATTAAAAACCAATAAAATCACAATAAAACCAAATATTACCAATTTTATTGAACATCAAATTTTTATTAATTTCAATATTCATTACAATATTAATTTTACAACAATATATACATTGCTACACAAATAAAGGTATGGGTGGAAGGGGGTAAAATCATGAGCCAAAAGAACCAGAATGAGAAGCAAGATAATGTTTGGATCTCTTGAACAAGGGATTCCACTTTTGCTGCTCGAAGTAGATGAGCCTATACTAGTTTAATCAACGATAACAATAGATCTCTTTAATTTTTTTTCCTCAACATCTCCAAATATTATACTAGTTAATTTTCAATTTCAATATAATAAATCTACATTCTACATTGAATAATGGAGTACACATCCCAAAATAATCTACATTTAAAAAACACACTTTCTAAGTGTAACAACTTGTTTCAATTATTCAATACTTTATACTACTACTACTATTAATATCATCATCATCATCATCATGGGCTTAAACATTTAATATAACAATTATGTTTAGGTTTATAACAACAACAATAATAAAACAAATTATATTAATTGTAAAAAACATTACATAAAAAAAACAAAATAACTATTAAAATTACAAAATCACAATTAAATATTAATATAATGCACAACACAATTGCTAGCAACAATAATAATTACTCAAATTTTAGTATGTTTATTGTAGGAAAAAAGCACACACAACAATAACAATAATAATTACAAATAATATAATACACAACACAAAATTAAAAGCATACACAAACAATAACAATATTCTCTTGGCAACTACAAACATTTTAGAGATCGAGACACTTACTTTTAAGAGATTGAGGATGGGCAATGATAAGAGAGAGAGAACGGGGTTGGGCAATGAAGACTTTGTTGGTGATGAGTGCACTAAGGATAGGAAGGGGGGAGGGGGAGGGGGTTGAAAGAGAGGGGGAACAACTTTTAGGATAATTTTAGCAACAAAGATGAAAATGGGAGATAAAGGGATCGGATTATAACCTAAAATCACCGATGGAATTTTCATCATCGATTCTGTTAGCATATTAACATGTCGACATATGTTAACATAATCACTAATGGAAATTTAATTATTATTTTTTAATATTTTTCAATTACATTGGCAATTTTGTAGCCATTTCTAAAACCTATAAGACATTAATGACAAAATCACATTTATTGGCTATTCCATCACCATATTTTAAACCTACTAGAATATTTCCAATAAAACTGCACGTCCATTGCTTAAATTGTTTGGAATTTTTGATGAAATTGCATGTCTATTGGTGATTTCTTTAACATGCACAATTCCATCAGCAATTCCATCGCTATTTTTTAAAAAGAAATTTCTTGTTATAGTATCTTAGCCAACCTAAATACACAATAGTGACACAACCAAAATATTGATGTCTTCTCCCAAGTGCAGGAGTGTCGAAGTATTAAATAACCCTTCAAGACCGAGGTCGAACCACAAAGAGGTTAACTATGTAAATTAAAAATAACAACAATAACAACAACAACAATAACAACAACAAGTTAAAGAAATTTTGAGATGTAAGATTAATGTGAGGATTAAACAATGATAAAAATAAATGTTAAGGTTAGAGGATTTACTAATAGTATTTCAAATAAGTATAGTATAAATTCTTTTTATTACTCAACTAGAAACCACACACAAAGAGGTTCCAATCGGATTATAAATTGTTAACATGATTACATTAGTTATCTTATTTGAATAATGTTAATACATGTAAATGTTGTCAAGTATTCATGATTATTACTTATGTTAATAACAAATCAAGTTCCTTTTAAATTACAAGTGTCGGTTATACCATACGGTTTGGTCTATGAAAGTGTCAAGTATTTGTTGTACCAAAGGTCATATAACATAAATCTAGATTAACCATTTAACAAGTAAAGTACTAAAAGTGAACAAGATAACAAATACAAAACATGTTAATATCAAACATTAAAGTTCATATTGAGTTTATATTATACTTATTCTTACACCATTAGTGTAACCTTTTCACCTTGAAATAATAAACTTAACTAAACATAATGTATAAGAGAAACATAAATAAACAAGATAAGAACATAAATAAGATATAAGACAACCAAGTAAAGGAAAGGAAATGCAAAGCATAAACAAGAGATTAATAAAAGCAACACTTAAACATTACAAAAATATAAGAGAAAGAGAGCAAGAACATGATCTTGATATAAAAACTAAGATGCTTAAATGTATAGCAAATGCCTTCTTTTATAGGCCAAAATTTAGAACTATTGATTTGTTAACTAATTGTTGAGTGGATGGCAACATCTTGACTTGATGACAATCCTTATCTTCTTGTTTGAACAAAACATCATTGCTAACGTTAGAATTTGAATAGATTATCCTCATGAAAGTTCTAGAAAATTATTTCAGCTTTCCAACAAAAAACAATTTGGAGTATTTGGACTTCTAGAACTCGAGATATGGGCTGAGCACTGAATAGTGTCTGGGCTGACTTCTCCGTTGTTGCTAAGATTTGGACTTCCAAATAGCAGAATTGAGTCTTGGACTCCCATAAATTTTTTAGGCCTATGTCTCAGCTTTCTAGCCATATAAACCAAATTAAAATCCAAGATCTATAACTCCAGATATGACCCAATGACTAAATAATGTTCCAGTTTGGACTGAACCAACATCTCTTTTCTATGTTTAACCCTCTCTTTGTCTTCTCAATTTCAATAGTTGAACTTAACAATTAATCCTTTAATTTATGTGATAGACCTGCATTTAAGATGAATATTTACCATAAATAAGACATGTTATAATAAAACATGCTCTAGTTAAGGAGTTATTGATACTTCAAGTGCAAAATAATGATATAAAACCTTGATAAAAATTCACTTTTTAAGTACTAATCAAATAACAACAACACCAAACATTTTAAAGCCAACAATTGCCAACATTAAACCCAAAACCACAACAAATATAAAAAATACAATGCATTATAAAGTTGCAACAAATTGTGTTACATGATGATTGTATTACATCTAAATTAATGTAATATCATTTAATTAGACTCCTCCTTTCCATTTTCATCATCTTCTTTGTTGAATTTAAAGTTTTTTAATCTCATCATCTTCCTCTACTTCATAATGTCTACTAGTACTCAATATATAATTTCACTCGTCAACATCAACATCAATATAAGCATTCTCAACGATATGAAAATTTGTATTTTTAACTCGTTAAAAGGAGTAACTCGATATGAAACAACTATCACATCTATTTGAAATACATCATCTCACTTAGATACTTTATTGTTATCATCTTCAATAACTTCAACTTTAACGTGACTGTTAAGTTTAGTTTTCACAATGAAAAACCAATCAACTCTATTATGATCATTTCCAAATGAAGGAGTGTATGTACAATACACTTGTTAACATTGTTTGGAAAACATAAAAACATCATTGATGTTGCAAAGTCAATCTCTTTTATTTACTTTGACCATACAATATTGATGATCTACTCTAATATCTCTATTCGTATCTACCACTAACATTTTTAAATAAAGCTATTATACATTGCTCAATATGATATCACAATTCAATAACCTTTTGTAATATGTTATAATAATCGACTTTAAACTTATTGGAAGTTGAACCCTTGACACAAATCCCACTATCAGAGCATCTCCAATGAGAGATTCTATCTAGAATAGCAAAATTGGTAATATGGCTTTTTAAATATATATATATATTGCGTATATGAACTCTAATGGTAAAAAATCCATTTAGAAGAAACAATTGTATTTAATATATTTGATACAAAATGATTTTAACAACATGATATGATCCTGTTAACTTGACAGGTCTAAAAATAACCCAAACATATTTCAACCAACTCAATATTAAAGGATGAAATTGAAAAGAAAAGAAAAAAATGACTCGAGTAAACCCAGGTAAATTCACAAAACTCATGATACGTTTCATGAGATCAGTATAATCTCATTAAAAAAACTGGAAAAAAAAATAGATTTAAAAACAATCAAAGGAAAAAAAAACTAGTGCAAAAAAATATTATTGCAATGAATAGTAATTTAGTTTTTTTGCAAGATATGTAGGAATAACATTTTTTAAGAGAAATGCTAAAATAAAAACTTTTTTAGCACTCTCATTAGAGCATGTAAAATAAGTATTAAAAAGCCAAAATAATATGTGTGCATGTGTGTGTAGCTTTCCTTTTAGCATCTTTATTGGACATGCTTTTATATGTTTTTTGACCCTACCATACTCCAGTATAAAAAATATATTCATTGATGAAATTACCTATTATAACATTAGACTTTTCTTTAAGGATCCAAAGAAAGGAATTTTAGTTTATCAGCATTGCCTCTCATTTTAAAACTTGATTAACATTAATTAGTGGCCACTAATGGTTAGAGTCAAAACATAAGTAAATTTTTTCTTATGAGTTATGAATTGTTAAATACTTAAATATATTTTAAATTACATGAAATTTTTTTCATCATATAATTGGAAAGTTTGAGCTTCAATTTCCATGGCTTGACCTCTCATCCATAAAAATAACATCAACATCTTTTGCATTTTTACTCAACAAAAAGACAACTTAAAAGGGAAAAGGATTCGAGAAACTAAATGTTTAAGGTAAGATTTATGCTTTAATGTATAATTATGGTCATTAGCTTTGATTTTGGCTTTGTTAAGGTTTAGGGTTTTGATTTTTATGTTTTAGGGTTAGATTGGTGGATTAATTGAAGTATTATAGGTTAATTTTTATGTGTTAAACAATTATGGGTTGATTATGTTGGGTTTTGAGTTAGAATTTGAAATCTACCATTGTTGGGAGACTAGTGGATTAGGAATCTAAAATCCTGATCAATCGGTCGACTAGTTGGCTTATTGACTTCAGTCGATTAGTTGGTGAATTTTGGTCGACTGATTTGCCTGACTAGTTTTGGTCGACCTATTGGTAGATTTTGGTTGACCAATTGATCAAATGGTGAGGGTTGATCAGTTCTTTTTGGTTTTAGAGTTTAGGAAATGTTTGGGATCGATCGAGTATATCTGTTTTGCTTTTATGTTTATGTTAAGTCTCAAATCTTAGAGATGTAATTTCTTATGTTTTGTGTTTTGTGTTTTGTGTTTTGAGTCATTCTTAGTACATCTTCTTTAATATTCATATACTCCTAATACTCTACCTGTTGGGCATCAATAGGACTTCCATCAATATCTGCTTTTGAGTCTTAACTACTTTTGAGTTAGGTGAGTGGATAATATTTCATATGCTAAAGGAATAATATAAATATTTTAATTATTAATATAAAATTGATCATGCTTCTTGATAATTTATATATTGCTTATTATCTCTTGTCTATGATAAAGCATGATTATTTATTCAGACTAATTTCTTGATATGAACAGTAATGTACTTCTAAATTGACAACTTCTTCTTTGATTGATTGTATGAGTTGAGTTTTTAAGAAATGATTATGTTTTGTTTAATTATGACCATATAATATACAATCAAAATACTCATACTAGCAGGGTAATGTTAATTTTTGTGCACATCATAGTTCTGAACCTTAGTTGGTCGGCAAACTCACCAAACTGTGACGACTGATTGCCTTATATTATGGAGCATCATGCTCCTTGTATTTTAATTTTTTGACAAGCCTTATGATATTTCTTGTTATAATCTGTTTGTAGAGCTCTCTGATAAAAGCATAAGCTAAACTTGTATATATATATATATATTCCTTATTGGTGTATTACCTTATATATGTATATTGAACGTTATTTACTCAATGAGTTGTCGAACTCATCCTCTCGTTCTTAATTCTTTTCAGCCTTATAACTTCATTGATAGGTTGCTTTTGTGGACTTTCAGAACCTGCTCTTTTGTTGCAATTAACATTATTTTGTTATGTCTAGTTAAAGCTCCACAATTACATAATTTGTATTAACTTTTGTATAAAGTTGTTGATTGATATTATTATTATTGTTGTGTTTAACTCTAATTGAGTTAATAGGAAGATAAGTTTGTTGTATTAAGTTTTATAATTTTTTATTAAATTATTTTATTCTCGTGACCTAAACTATAAATTTAACGAGTTATTACGACCCTACAGCAATGCAGGTCGTCATTAGAGCAACAACTATTCGAAGGGTTATTTTTTTTATATCCAACTGGTAAAGCTATGTTAGAGTTAGTTTATACATTAACTAACGCTAAATCTTATAAATCTTTTCTCGAGAGATCTTAAGAACATATCATCTGTATCAATCCTAGTATATTTAATAAATTTCAGTAAATGTTTGTCTTAAAATTTGGAGCAGAACAAATAGGTGGAGTTGCTATATGAAGTAGTGAAATGGTAATAATAATATGACAGACTTCTACTCTTTCTCCATTGATCAATGAATTAATTCATTCATAAAAAAAAGATAAATTCATGTACGTGCAATAGATCTATGGGTCAACTTCAGTGAGTTGTTAAGCTTTTACTCCCTACCGCCACTTGTACTCTGTTCATGCCATATAAGGCTATTTCCACTACTCTACAAGCTTGATAATAATGGAGATCACTATGCGTCCAGGCCTGATTAATTCATTTACTAGCATTACAATGCTTTTGGTTTGCGTCTTCTTACTCTTTTTATCACTAGCCTTTGCTGCACAAGACAGTATCACTTCCAATGAATCCATTAAAGATGGCGAGAGTACTCTAGTTTCAGCAAATGGAACTTTTGAACTGGGTTTTTTTAGCCCAGGAAATTCAATGAATCGATTTTTGGGAGTATGGTACAAGAATGAAGCTCATAAAGAAGTTATTTGGGTTGCCAATAGAGAAATTCCGCTTAAGGATAGTTATGTGTGGAGAATTCTTGATTATATACACCATCTACAAATCTATATTAGGAAGGCTATTAACTACACATAAATAGGTGTTATTATTTGGACCTGATTTATGGGAAAGAAAATCTGGCTTTCTATATTCATTTCCCATAAATCAGGTTCAGATCAGATTCAAATCTGCCTTGATTGCTTCAGAATCTTCAACACTCCCCCTCAAGCTGGATGGAAGAGATTCTTCATTCCCAGCTTGTCTAAGATACCTTTAAATGAAGGATTCTGCACACCTTTAGTAAGTATATCAGCAAGTTGTTCCCCAGTAGGCACATAAGGTATGCAAATCAGTCCACTCTCAATTTTTTCTTTGATGAAGTGTCTGTCCACTTCCACATGTTTAGTTCTATCATGTTGCACTGGATTGTGTGCTATTCCAATGGCAGACTTATTGTCACAGTATAATCTCATTGGTTCTTCCCATTTGATTCTTAAATCTTCTAGGATAATCTTTATCCATAGCAACTCACAAATTCCAAGTGCCATTGATCTGAATTCTGCTTCTGCACTTGATCTTGAAACAACATTCTGTTTTTTGCTTCTCCATGTCACAAGATTTCCTCCCAGCAGAGTACAATAACCTGATGTTGACCTTCTATCTGTTAAGTCACCAGCATAATCAGCATCTGTGTAGCATTCAAGTTTCAGATTCTCATGCTTTTTATACAAGATTCCTTTTCCAGGGGTAGACTTTAAGTATCTTAGAAGTCTATAAACTGCTTGTAGGTGTGAATCTTTCGGGTTATGCATGAATTGGCTCACCACACTCACTGCATAGGCAATGTCTGGTCGAGTGTGGGCTAAGTAGATCAGCTTACCAACTAGCCTTTGGTATTGTCCCTTGTCAGTTGTGACTCCTTCCTCATCATTGTCAAGTCTGTGCTTTAGGTCAATAGGTGTCTCACATGGTTTACAGTCAACCATTTTTGTCTCCTTTAGAAGGTCCAGAATATACTTCTGTTGAGAGATAAAAATCCCTTTTGTTGAATGTGCTACTTCTATGCCAAGAAAATATTTCAGCTTTCCTAGCTCTTTGATTTCAAATTCTGCAGAAAGTCTTCTTTTCAATATATCCCTTTCTACAAGATCATCACCTGTTATTATAATATCATCAACATAAACAATTAGAATAGCAACTCCCCCTGAAATGGAGTGTTTTATGAACAAAGTATGATCTCCTTGACTTTGTCGATATCCCATTGACACCATGGCTTGTGTGAACCTTTCGAACCAGGCTCTAGGTGACTGTTTCAGTCCATAGAGTGCCTTCTTTAGTCTGCAGACCTGGTTGGGAAGTAGAGAGTGACTGAACCCTGGTGGTGGATCCATAAACACCTCTTCTTCCAACTCCCCATGTAAGAAAGCATTCTTTACATCATATTGCTGCATACACCATCCAAGATTAGCAGATAGAGAAAACAAAATTCGAATGGTGTTCATCTTAGCAACTGGAGCAAATGTTTCTTGATAGTCTATCCCAAAAGTTTGTGTATACCCTTTTGCAACTAGCCTGGCTTTATACCTTTCAAGGCTGCCATCAGCTTTATATTTCAGAGTATAGACCCACTTACACCCTACTGGTTTCTTGTCTTTTGGTAACTCAACTATTTCCCATGTTTGATTCCTCTCTAGAGCATTCATCTCTTCTCTCATGGCAATTTTCCATTTCTCATTACTTAGAGCCTCATGCAAGGTTTTTGGGATAGGTATGGTGTTTATTTTTGAGAGAAAGGTTCTGTGTGATGGTGAAAACTTTTCAAATGACATAAAGTTAGCTATAGGATATAAGGGATTCTTAGTGCATTCTCTTATCCCTTTTCTGATTGCAATTGGCTGATCAAGATCATTAGTATTAAGAATAGATAAGGATGGATGAGAAGTTTCATTACCTTGCTCTGGTTCAGATTCTTGGGCTTGCATGAGAGTTTGAATAGGCTGTACCCTTCTTCTATATACCTGAAGAGGTCGGTCAGTAGTAGTAGTTTCACCCTGCAGAGTTTCTCTTGTAAGGTTTGGAGATTTAGTGGGTGGTGAATTCAAAGATGATTGCTGCCGAGATGGGATTTGGAAGGAAAAAATGTCAAAAACATTTGTATTCTTATCTTCCGTGTCTGTTTTGTCCTCCTGAAGATAAGTTTTGTTGAAGAAAGGTTGGTTTTCATTAAAAGTGACATCTTTTGACACAAGAAATTGTTTTGAAGGTGGATGATAACATTTGTAACCCTTTTGTGTGACAGAATACCCTATGAAAACACACTTTAGAGCTCTAGCATCAAGTTTGTCTCGGTGATGTTTATGAATATGAACATAGGTGACACACCCAAAAATTCTTGGGGGAATTTTAGAATAAAAATTATTCTTTGGAAAGAATTCTGATAAATAGTTTAAAGGACTTTTGAAACCAATAACTCTTGAAGGTATTCTATTTATCAAATAAGTAGATGTTAAAACAGCTTCTCCCCAATAGTGTTTTGGAACTTGATGTTGAAAAAGTAAAGCTCGAGTAGTTTCGAGAAGATGTCTGTTTTTTCTCTCGGCTAACCCATTTTGTTGAGGAGTATTAACACAAGATGATTGATGAATAATCCCTTCCTTTTCAAAGTATGGTGATAGGATCTTATTAAAGTAGTCCCTAGCATTATCAGTTCTAATCCCCTTAATGCTAACCCCAAATTGATTCTTTATCATTTTTGTAAAGTTTGGAAAGATGTGACTTACATCAGCTTTTCTTTTAAGAAGATAAACCCAAGTCATTCGGGTACAATCATCAATAAATGTTACAAATCCCTTTGCTCCTGAAATATTGGGAACATTATATGGACCCCATATGTTAGAATGAATTATTTGGAATGGAGACATAGATCTTGAATCACTTATAGGAAAAGACACTCTATGATGCTTTGCAAACTCACAAATTTCACAATGAAATTGTTCCACATTAAGATTTTTAAATAAGGATGGAAACATGTGACTAAGAGTCTTAAATGAAAGATGTCCTAAACGACGATGATGGTTCCAAACATCATCTTTATTAGAATTGACTGAAATAAATGATAGAGGGTGAGAGTTACTACTGCTGCCTTGCAGTCCAAGCATGTACAGCCCATCCTTGACTCTAGCCTGCCCAATCATCTTCCCCGTAACTAGGTCCTGAAATATGCAGCGATCAAGGAAGAAAGTTACACTACAATTTATGTCTTTGATTAGTTTTCGAATGGATAACAGATTTGCAGTAAGGTTAGGGACATGTAGCACTTGTTTAAGGTTCAATGAGTGATTAAGAGGGATTGTTCCCTGTCCTGCTACTGTGATTAGAGATCCATCAGCAACTGTGATTTTCTGACTGCTAGGACAAGGCTGATATGATTTGAATGAACCTGCAGAATGAGTCATATGGTCTGTTGCACCTGAGTCTATGACCCAGATGCTGGAATGGTCCTTGTTTGAGGCACTAAATGCATGAGAAATTAGAATTTTACCATTTTTAGCAAGAGAGCATGACCCAGATGGTTTCTCCATGGTGTTGAGTAGGATCCTTAGGCGTTCAATCTCTTCTTGGTTGAATCCCCCCACTTCTGGGATGCTGGACTCACGGGTTGTCTCTTCTGAATTTGTTAAGTGTGCATGTCCTCTTGACTGATTCCATTTGTATCCTCCATTACGCCCCATCCTTAGTGGTTTTCCATGGAGTTTCCAGCAAGTCTCCTTTGTATGACCTGCCTTCTTGCAATAGTTACAAAACAAATCATCTTTAGGGAATTTTTTTCCTTCAATCTTCCCAACTTCTGCACCATTCATGGCATCACCCATGTTTCTGCTATTAGTTATCAACATAGCAGATCCTTCAGTATTTGGTGCATCCAGCATCACAGCTCTCCTTCCTTCTTCAGCCCTTATTACTGAGAATACCTCATTGAGTGAGGGTAGAGATTCCTTTCCAAGTATTTGGACTCGCATTTGATCAAATTCTATGTTGAGTCCTGCAAGAAATTCAAAGATCCTTTCTCTTTCTACATATTTCTTTAAAATCACAGCATCATCACTACACTGCATCTTAAAATCTTGATAATAGTCCAACTCCAACCAAAAACTTTTCATAATATTGTAATATTCAATAACCATCATATTACCTTGCTTGGTCATTGAAAGCTTCGTTTTAATCTCATAGATTAACGCAGCATCCTTCACTTTAGAGTAAGTCTGTCTCACTGCATCCCATATGTCTTTTGCTGTCACCAAAAACATATAAGGCCCACAGACTTCTGGCATAATAGAGTTCCATAGCCATGACATAATCATGGAGTCTTCTTCATCCCAGAGTGTAAACTTTGGGTCTTCTGGACTAGGAGGATTGTCCATCAAATGACTAATCTTTCCCTTTCCTTTGAGAAAGGTTTTTACTATCTGTGACCACTTCAGATAGTTTCTTCCATTCCGTCGGTAGGATGACTGTAAATTCTGGAATTCACTTGATATTTGGGTTTCTTTTGTAGTGTTTTCAGACATGTTTTTTTAGATCTGGACAGGTCTGCTACTAGGATTGTCAAAAACAGATTGGAAGATAAGAGAAGAAATTCCAGATCCAGAGAGAGATAGGTTTAGAAAAGAAAAAAAAACTGGCTCGGTTTAGAGCTCTGATACCATGTGGAGAATTCTTGAATTCTTACTTCTCAATCTTATTTCAGAATATATTCCTGATTATATACACCATCTACAAATCTATATTAGGAAGGCTATTAACTACACATAAATAGGTGTTATTATTTGGACCTGATTTATGGGAAAGAAAATCTGGCTTTCTATATTCATTTCCCATAAATCAGGTTCAGATCAGATTCAAATCTGCCTTGATTGCTTCAGAATCTTCAACATTATGGATTTCTAAATTTCACCCAGCAAGGAGTTTTGCTTCTTCTCAACGGAAACAATGAAATAATTTGGTCATCCGAAAAAACAGCAAATCTTGAGAGTCCAGTTACGCAGCTATTGGATTCAGGAAATCTAGTTGTGAAAGATGGGAAGGATAATAACTTCATTTTATGGCAGAGTTTTGAATATCCTTGTGATACGTTTCTACCAGGAATGATGATCGGAGGGAATTCACAAACTGGTGTGTATAGAAACCTGATATCATGGAAGAGCGCAGACGATCCTGGTCCAGGCCAATTTTCATTCGGGATAGATCGTCAGGGGTTTCCACAGCTAGTCGTCAGGAATGGAACTTTGAAGCACTATAGGCTGGGTTTATGGAATGGAAAAAGATTCACCGGGACTCCTGATCTGCCTACAGATCGGCTCTTGAAGTATGATTTGATTTTGAACAAGACTCATGCAGATTATAGTTATGAAATCCTGAGACCGGGTGCATTGTTGACGAGGTTAATTGTGAATCAGTCAGGATTCGTGGAACGCTTTATCCGTAGAGATCAAACTAATGGTTGGAAAAGTATATATAAGGCACCAAGAGATCTATGTGACAATTATTCAGTATGTGGTGCACATATGATTTGCAAAATGGTCGATCAATCCCACAATTGTACTTGCGTGGAAGGATTTGAACCCAAATCTCGTACGAATTGGAGTGAAGGGTGTGCTAGAAGGAGTCCATTGAATTGCACACAGGACATCTTTCAGAATTTTATAGGGCTTAAGTTGCCGGATACATCCCTTTCCTGGTATGATACAAGCATGAGTCTAGTAGAATGCAAGGACAAGTGTCTAAAAAACTGCAATTGCACGGCATATGCAAATTCAAATATCACAGGAGAAGGCAGTGGCTGCATACTCTGGTTTGGTGAATTGGTTGATATGAGAGAGTTTAGTTATGGGGGCCAAGACCTCTACATAAGGATGCCACCACCTTTGAAAACAGGTATTTTTCAATATTCTTCCCATGATTCTCAAGCAGGTTATTTTTTTTCACTCTTTCCCTCTGTTTCTTTTTTTTTTTTTTTTGAAATGAAGAAGTTGTATGTTCCTTAAATGGTTTCCTAACTTCGTGTCCTCATTTCCTCATTCTATTTACAAATAAAACAGAACTCCTTTCTCTGTTTATTGTGGGTTTTCAGATCAGACGACGTCAAACACAAATTCTGGTAAGAAGAAGCTTTTAGGAATCATACTCGGTTCCACACTCCTTGCTGGAGTGCTTATGGTAGGACTAACCTTCTATATATGGAGAAAGAAGCAGAGAAAGCAAGGTAGTGTACTTTGGACAATTCTTCTTATTCCAGAACATGGACCTTGTTGATATATATAGTATGCATGGTAGATTACTACTATTGTAGAATTTTATGTTAGTCATCGATAACAAAATGAAGAATTTGTTAGATCATGCTGTTAGTCAATTAGCTTTGATAAGGAGAAGCTGTTCGTTTATCATTGCTGACAACTGATCAATCTTCTGCTATTCAGAAATAGAGGAAGACATGGAGTTACCATCGTTTCATTTGGCCACCATAGTGAAAGCAACGGATAACTTTTCAAGCAACAACAAGTTGGGACAAGGTGGTTTTGGACCGGTATATAAGGTATATAACAACGTGCTTCAAAGCAGAGTGATCATCTACTATGAGATATTCTAACTTCAGTAAATAACAATTCCCAGGGTACATTGATTGATGGGCAAGAAATAGCAGTGAAAAGACTTTCAAAAAGTTCTCGGCAAGGATTGACAGAGTTCAAGAATGAAGTTATCTTGATAGCTAAGCTTCAGCACAGAAATCTTGTTAAACTTCTTGGCTGTTGCATTCAAGGAGATGAAGTAATGTTGATCTATGAATTCATGCCCAACAAAAGCTTAGATTGTTTTATTTTCGGTTTGTACCCCAAGAACTGGTTAGAGTTTCTTGCAGTTAGATTGCTTGTTCTATGATGTTTCATTTATACATCAGAATAACATAACATTATGATAAATTGATTAGATCAAACAAGAAACAAATTCCTGGACTGGCAGAGACGTAACCTCATTATCGGTGGCATTGCTAGAGGACTACTTTATCTTCATCAAGACTCTAGACTAAGGATTATCCATAGAGATCTCAAAGCCAGCAACATATTATTAGATAAGGATATGAACCCCAAAATTTCAGATTTCGGAATGGCTAGACTGTTTGGAGGAGATCAAATTGAAGCAGACACAAATAAAGTGGTCGGAACATAGTAAGTACACTCTACACCTATTTTGTTACAATGTATAATCTCCTCACATTTAAACTTTTTCTGATAATGTTTTTCCGCAGTGGATACATGTCCCCTGAGTACGTTGTTGATGGGCGTTTCTCACTGAAATCCGACGTCTTCAGCTTCGGTGTTTTAGTCTTGGAGATAATAAGTGGGAAGAAAAATAGAGGATTCTCCCACCCGGATCACTACCATAATCTTCTTGGACATGTAAGGATAAAATTAAACATGTTAATTTAATTATGTATTGACAATTTTTATCATAACAAGTTTTTGTTTTCAAGGCATGGAAACTGTGGACGGAAGAGAGGGCATTGGAGCTTCTTGACAATATGTCAGATCGCCCGTATTCTGTATCTGAAGTATTGAGATGCATTCATGTGGGTCTGCTATGCGTGCAACAAAAGCCGGAAGACAGACCAAATATGTCATCTGTGGTTTTGATGTTGGGCAGTGAGAATTCATTGCCTGACCCAAAGCAACCTGGTTTTTTCACGGAAAGGAATATGCCCGCAGTGGACTCTTCATCAGGAAATCATGAATCATCGTCTATAAATGACCTAACTATTTCAGAGCTAGATGCACGGTAGAAGATTGGCTCTGATGGTTAAAAGGAAGAGCTATATATATATATATATATGTATGTATATTCTAGCCAAATCCAAGGCATATAACAGAAATTAAATATTTTCTGCTATAATTATGTTGATGTATTATTTTTACCTGTCTACAAGTCCTCTGCAAGTACTAGTGCGAATACAGATAGACAGAATGCTTGAGGATTCACATCTCTGGACTGCACAATATCTGTACTTGTTTGCTTCGAGCCGTCGAATTTAATGCACGGATCTGGGTTCAAGATCTATATATGCTAGAGCCTCACTGGCTTCTAACCCAAAAAGAATCCATTAGAATTGTCAATATATAATTAGTAAAAAAAAATTACATACAATTTAAACAATCCAAATTTATAATTCAAATTTACATTATATTTTTCATAACATGTTAAAAAAATATATTTTTAACAACCATACAAGGAGCTATAGTCTTTCCTTGATTGATTTCATAG
Source organism: Populus tremula (assembly GCA_964019445.1). Classification (NCBI taxonomy): domain Eukaryota; kingdom Viridiplantae; phylum Streptophyta; class Magnoliopsida; order Malpighiales; family Salicaceae; genus Populus; species Populus tremula. Next base: position 44,829,062 of record CAXHTJ010000001.1, read on the forward strand.
CACCTTAAACTTAGCCTTGACCTAACCCTTTTAGGGATAAATATTATAGGTACGAGTACCTTGATGATACTTAGCCTTTGTAGGGGAATCCGACCGGTGATGTTTTGATATTTGCTCATAGTAGGCTAAGCACACTAACACAATATTTAACGTGGTTCGACAAACCGCCTACATCCACGGGAGAAACCATTTGATTATATAGGGAGAGAACAAGATTTACAACAGTAGAGGAGGAGGAATCATCCCCTCTTTGGCAACTCTCAACCTCACTCTATTTTTCTCTTCTCAATGCTGCATTGGCAGCTACTGCTGGCTGCCTTGGCAGCCCACTCTCTCTTACATTTCTCTCATATTTGGCTCTACTTTCACTCTCATTTTGCTCTCTAAAATCATGCCTCTTTTATAGGCATCAATGGCAGCTCCTCTTGCTCCTTTGTCAGCAATGGTGGCTTCCAAACTTACCAAACTTTGACAATAGACAATGGTTGTTGGCTGCCACCAACAACCCACCATTATAGCCTCATTCTTTGACTCTCACATAGCAGTCATCTTCTTTGACATAGGCAGCCACATAATTGGCAATATTCCAACAATCACCCCCTTTGCCATTTATGTGGGGCAACTATCCTCTTGCTTCTTCAGCACATGCTTGCATCTTGCAGCTTTTCCAAGCTTACCATTCAACCAGATGGTTTGTCACATCTCATCTGAAGAGTGTTTAATGCTTGTCTCTGGAACAACATTCCCCTTCAAGCATATCAACCATGCTTGGCCTGGAATGATTTATCAAGCCTTACATCAAGGCTTACAACACCCCCTCAAACTGATATTCCCAAGTGCGATAGTCATTGAGTATTTTAATGTGATCACGAGCTCACCACTCTTCCAAGAGCCTACTCATCCAGGAGTTGCGTCTGCCCTCTATTCCACCCTAGGAACCACGCCTTACTTCTCCGTGAGTCTCTCACTCTTAGTCTCAAGAGTCCGGGTAGCATCCACCTTTACTTATGGGGGCAGCCCATTAAAGGTTGATCCATATCTATCTTCATACTCTGAGTATTACAATGCTTTCACCGAGCTCACCACCTTGACAAGAGTCAACTTGTTCCCGGAACCTGCGCATGCCCTCTGCTCCTTCATAGCAGTCGCGTCTTAATGCTCCACAAGTCACCCACTTATTGTCCAAGGTAAATGTCTTCTAGCTCATTGATCTTTAGCATGGGGGCAATATCCATGAAAGTCAATCCTGCATTTGTCTTCATACTCATCATAGACTCTTCATTGGCTATACACTTGTCCACTTATATCCAGCCATCATATTGGCTCTAGGGCTGGGCTCTTTTCATGGCCCTCACACCTTCTCGTGAGGTGTCTCCGCTCGTCGTCATGCGATAGTCTGAATCTGGGCTAATATTATAGCCCTCACACCGTCCATCCGAGGTGTCTCCGTTCATCGTCATGCGGCTTCATGTCCCTCACACCTTCTCCGAAGGTGTCTTCGCCCGTTGTCATGGGGCAGTCTGATCTTGGGCTCATATCATGGCCCTCACACCTTCTGTCTGAGGTGTCTCCGCCTATCGTTATGAGACGGCCTGAACATGGACTCATATCAAGGTCCTCACACCTTCTGTCCAAGGTATCTCCGCCTGTCGTCATGAGACGGTCTGAACATGGACCCATATCATGGTCCTAACACCTTTCGTCTGAGGTGTCTCCGCCTGTTGTCATGAGACGGTCTGAATCTGGGCTCATATTATAGCCCTCACACCTTCCATCCGAAGTGTCTCCGCTCATCGTGGAGCGGTCTGAATCTAGGTTCATATCATGGCCCACAAACCTTCCTCTAAGGTGTCTCTGCCCGTTGTCATGGGACAGTCTGATCTTGGACCCATATCATGGTCCTCACACCTTCTGTCTAAGGTGTCTCTGCCTGTTGTCATGAGACGGCCACATCCTCCTTCATCGGGGATGTCTCTAGTGGCTCTAAGATTCTCTACCACCATGTGGACTTGGGAGAGATTACTGCCACTGATTACATAGAAAGATAAAGTTGTGGCATACTCCTCGCAATCCTCCACCTCGATTTCTATGTCTGGAGCTTCTACGCCTTTCTACTTGATAGCTCCACCTACACCACTCTCTTTAGTGTCTTCGCCTTTCATCATAGGCGGTCACCTTTGTCACAGGCGTTTGCACCCCCTCAATTAGGTGCCTCTGCAACAGCTCATCTTTCCATCATTGCATGCATTGGAAAGGTCCTCGCTTGTTGCCTTCATCAAGAGCACAAGAGATTTCTTGTTGTATAACTTTTTCACACCGTCTCTACTCTAAGCTTCATCTGGGAACTCTTATTCTCCTTGCACCTACTGTCTCATTACAGTACCTCGTTGGATCCTACGGGTACTCCTGCACAATCTCCGTGTGCTCTCGTGCAATTCCGGTTCTCTAGATTTCTCCCTATTTTTTGCTTTTATGTTTGACAACAGCTCATCCTGTCACAACATTTATCCAAGTCAAAATAGGGTGCCAATCTTTATCCCCTTGTTGTATTTCTCTTCCATTATCAGGGTCTTCATTAATTCTCCCTTCGAGAAATTACAGTCACCGAATCTAACTTCTTTGGAGAAATCACCACTCCATTAGATCCTTGAACATACGGAACCCAACTGTTCCTTTATGTCGTCATCTTGCTAGTCTTCAACAGTTTCATTACAAACTGTTACATATACAAAAATAGTACTGTGTGGATGATCCTTCAACTAAGCAAGTTCCCAGGAAAGATTTGGAGGGGTCACACTGGTCCCGTGATTAGTACTTAAAAGTGCATGTTTATCAAGGTTTTATATCATCATTTTGCACTTGAAGTATCAATAACTCCTTAACTAAAGCATGTTTTATAATAACAAGTTTGATACTATAAGATACCTTAATTTATGGTAAATGCTCATCTTATATGCAGGCCTATCACATAAATAAAATGATTGATTGATGAGTTTAAGTATTGAAAGTGAAAGGACAAAGAGATGGCCAAACTTAGAAAAGAGATGTCGGTGCAGTCCAAACCAGAACATTGCTCGGTAATTGGATCATATTTGGAGCTCTAGATCTCAGATTTAGGTCCATTTTATATGGATGGAAAGGTAATACAAAGGCCTACAACTTTCATGAGGAGCCTAAGATTTAAAAAGGTCGTTTTGAAGTCCAAATTGAAGGAACAACGAAGAAGTCCGAAGCTGTCCTGCAGCCCAGACACTATTTAGTGTTCAACCCATATCTTGAGTTCTAGAAGTCCAAATGACCTCATCTTTTTTTTTTTGGAAAGCTGAGACAATTTCCTAGAACATTCCTGAGGATTCTGGGCAAATTATTATGTTAGAAATGACGTTTTGTTCAGACAAGAAGATAAGGATTGTCACCAAGTCAAGATGTGGCCACCCACTCATCAATTAGTCAACAAATCAATAGTTCTAAATTTTGGCCTATAAAAGGAGGCACTTACCATGTATTGAGGCATCTTGGTTTCCAGATCAAGATCATGCTCTTGCTTTCTCTCTTTGTATTGCTTATGTCTTGCTTTCATTAATATCAAGTTTATGCACTTCATTTTCTTTCCTTTACTTAGTTAACTTCTTTCTCATTTATGTTCTTATCTTGTTCATTTATGTTTCTTTCTTTCATTATGTTCAGCTAAGTTAATTATGTCAAGGTGAAAAGGGTACACTAATGGTGTAAGAATAAGTATAATATAAACTTAACATGGACCTTAACGTTGGATACTAACATGTTTTATATTTGTTATCTTGTTCACTTTTAATACTTTGCTTGTTAAATGGTTAATCTAGATTTATGTTATATAACATTTGGTACAACAAATACTTGGTACTTTCATAGCCCATACTGTATGGTATAACCGACACCTGAGCTATAAAAGGAACTTGATTTGTTGTTAACATAAGTTATAATCATGAATGCCTGCCAACATTTACAAGTATTAGCTTTATTCGAATAAGATAACTAATGTAATCATGTTAACAATTTATAATCTGATTGGAACCTCCTTTATGTGTGGTTTCCAATTGAGTAATAAGAGTTTATACTATACTTGTTTGAAATACCATTAGTGGATCCTCTAACCTTGACATTTGTTGTTGTTATTGTTTAATCCTTACGTTAATCTTTCATCTCAAAGTTCTCATTAATTTCTTCATCTTCTGCTTTTATTATTATTATTATTATTATTATTATTATTATTATTTACATTCTGTTTATATTATATAATATATATCTTTGATCTTTTCATAAACTCAGTATATAGGCTGGAAACCTGTGACCCGATCTTTTAGATTATTCTCAGGTATAACAACGCCACGTACTAAGTATTATAATTATTATTGTTGTTATTATTGTTGTTGTTGTTATTGTTGTTGTATTGTTATTTATAATTTATACAATTAATCTCTATGTGGTTCGACCCCGGTTTTGCCGGGTTATTTATTACTTCGACACTCCTGCACTTGGGAAAAGACATCAAGCTTTAGGTCGTGTCAAGTTTTTGGCGCCGTTGCCGGGGAGGTAAATTCTTGTATAAATTATAATTTTTATTTCTTTTTATTTTTTTCATTTTATTTAATTTTGTTTCTTTTCTTTTCTTGCTTTTATTCTCTTTTTACACGTGCATGAGAGTTTGGTCACGTATATTAAGTGGTCGACTTTGTAGGGTATCCTCATCATTTTTAGAAAATATGGCTGAAGAAGATAATCAATCGCTTCATAATGAGAATAATGAGAATAACCGTATGAGAACACTTAGAAATCACATGAATCCCACAAGAACAAGTGCACCCTCATGCATAGTTTTCCCTTTCCTTTCCTGGTATGATACAAGCATGAGGCTAGTAGAATGCAAGGACAAGTGTCTAAAAAACTACAATTGCACGGCATATGCAAATTCAAATATCACAGGAGAAGGCAGTGGCTGCATACTCTGGTTCGGTGAATTGGCTGATATGAGAGAGTTTAGTTATGGGGGCCAAGACCTCTACATAAGGATGCCACCACCTTTGAAAACAGGTATTTTTCAATATTCTTCCCATGATTCTCAAGCAGGGTATTTTTTTTCACTCTTTCTCTCTGTTTCTTTGTTTTTTTTTTTGAAATGAGGAAGTTGTATGTTCCTTGAATGTTTTCCTAACTTCGTGTCCTCATTTCCTCATTCTATTTACAAATAAAACAGAACTCCTTTCTGTGTTTATTGTGGGTTTTCAGATCAGGCGACGTCAAACACAAATTCTGGTAAGAAGAAGCTTTCAGGAATCATACTCGGTTCCACACTCCTTGCTGGAGTGCTTATGGTAGGACTAATCTTCTATATATGGAGAAAGAAGCAGAAAAAGCAAGGTAGTGTACTGTGGACAATTCTTCTTATTCCAGAACATGGACCTTGTTGATATATATAGTATGCATGGTAGAATTTTATGTTAGTCATCGATAACAAAATGAAGCATTTGTTAGATCATTGCTGACAACTGATCAATCTTCTGCTATTCAGAAATAGAGGAAGACATGGAGTTGCCATCGTTTCATTTGGCCACCATAGTGAAAGCAACGGATAACTTTTCAAGCAACAACAAGTTGGGACAAGGTGGTTTTGGACCGGTATATAAGGTATATAACAACGTGCTTCAAAGCTGAGAGATCATCTACTATGAGATATTCTAACTTCAGTAAATAACGATTCCCAGGGTACATTGATTGATGGGCAAGAAATAGCAGTGAAAAGACTCTCAAAAAGTTCTCGGCAAGGATTGACAGAGTTCAAGAATGAAGTTATCTTGATAGCTAAGCTTCAGCACAGAAATCTTGTTAAACTTCTTGGCTGTTGCATTCAAGGAGATGAAGTAATGTTGATCTATGAATTCATGCCCAACAAAAGCCTAGATTGTTTTATTTTCGGTTTGTACCCCATGAACTGGTTAGAGTTTCTTGCAGTTAGATTGCTTGTTCTATGATGTTTCATTTATACATCAGAATAACATAACATTATGATAAATTGATTAGATCAAACAAGAAACAAATTCCTGGACTGGCAGAGACGTAACCTCATTATCGGTGGCATTGCTAGAGGACTACTTTATCTTCATCAAGACTCTAGACTAAGGATTATCCATAGAGATCTCAAAGCCAGCAACATATTATTAGATAAGGATATGAACCCCAAAATTTCAGATTTTGGAATGGCTAGACTGTTTGGAGGAGACCAAATTGAAGCAAACACAAATAAAGTGGTCGGAACATAGTAAGTACACTCTACACCTATTTTGTTACAATGTATAATCTCCGCACATTTAAACTTTTTCTGAAAATGTTTTTCCGCAGTGGATACATGTCCCCTGAGTACGTTGTTGATGGGCGTTTCTCACTGAAATCCGACGTCTTCAGCTTCGGTGGTTTAGTCTTGGAGATAATAAGTGGGAAGAAAAATAGAGGATTCTCCCACCCGGATCATTGCTATAATCTTCTTGGACATGTAAGGATAAAATTAAACATGTTAATTTAATTTAATTATGTATTAACAATTTTTCTCATGACAAGTTTTTTGTTTTCCAGGCATGGAAACTGTGGACGGAAGAGAGGGCATTGGAGCTTCTTGAAAATATGTCAGATCGCCCGTATTCTGTATCTGAAGTATTGAGATGCATTCATGTGGGTCTGCTATGCTATGGTTTTGATGTTGGGCAGTGAGAATTCATTGCCTGACCCAAAGCAACCTGGTTTTTTCACGGAAAGGAATATGCCCGCAGTGGAGTACTCTTCATCAGGAAATCATGAATCATCATCTATAAATGACCTAACTATTTCAGAGCTAGATGCACTGTAGAAGATTGGCTCTGATGGTTAAAAGGAAGAGCATATATATATATATATATATATATATATATTTCTAGCCAAATCCAAGGCATATAACAGAAGTTAAATATTTTCTGCTATAATTATGTTGATGTATTATTTTTACCTGTCTACAAGTCCTCTGCAAGTACTGTTGCGAATACAGATATACAGAATGCTTGAGGATTCACATCTCTGGACTGCACAATATCTGTACTTGTTTGCTTCGAGCCAACGAATTTAATGCACGGATCTGGGTTCAAGATCTATATATGCTAGAGCCTCACTGGCTTCTAACCCAAAAAGAATCCATTAGAACTTCTTACTAGATTTATATGTACAATTCAATAATTCTTTTGTATTGAAAAGTTTTATATTATATTTTTCTCTCACATTTTATTTAAATCACTCATTGATTATAATGTTGTTGACTTTCTTTGTTAGATTCTAATGTAATTTAATTTTTTGGCTAGAATTGTCAATATATAATTAGTAAAAAAAAAATTACATACAATTTAAACAATCCAAATTTATAATTCAAATTTACATTATATTTTTCATGACATGTTAAAAAAATATATTTGTAACAACCATACAAGGAACTATAGTTTTTCCTTGATTGATTTCATAGCACCTTAAACTTAGCCTTGACCTAACCCTTTTAGGGATAAATATTATAGGTACGAGTACCTTGATGATACTTAGCCTTGACCTAACAAATTTTCATATCATAATTCCAAAATTTTGAAAATAAAAATAAAATGCAAAAACTAAAATAGAAAATCAAAAATAAAATGATATCAAAAAACCCTTCTAACTTTTCTTTTTTATGTAAGGGTTGAATTATATTAACTCAATTAACCCATCTTTCTAAATTAAGTTATATATTTTTTAATAATTTATGTATTTTATCTCAAATAGATAAAACATTAAAAATAGAAGAGTTATTATGGATCCCACAAAATAATAGCTGTAAAGCATATATAGCTTGATATTATGACAAAAAGATGTCATATTGACGTTTTAATTAACTTATTATGTTATAATGGAGGAACCTTTACAAAATAAAATAAAGAGAAGAGGGATTTAATCAATATTAAAATATAAAAAGAGTAGTTGCTATAAAAATAAATAAATTGAAGAGTACAAAGATGAAATATGAGTGGAACCTGCTATTTAATATGAATTTTATGGTTTCGTCCAAACTGGCCACAACAATCATATGGTTTCGTTCAAAGTTCAAACTCGTGTATGGATGGGCTTCAAATGAAAGCCTCTTATGGATTTTGGAAAAAGAATAATTTATACTAGGAAATAGGCCAAGAAATCAAGGATGGAAAAACGAGAGAGAAGAAATCTATGACATAGTATACAACTTGGAGAAATATTATCAAAATTAAAGGTTCAAGATGTTGATAGAATCGGTATTTATTATAGACGTGAAAAAATACGATTAATGTTTGTTTTTAGTTTAATTTAGTCTTTGCTTTGTTTTATTTTGCATGTTTTAGGGCTTTAGTTGTATTTGTATGCTTTTTTTTTGTCATTAAAGGACTGCTAAAAAAAAAAATATTGTAATTGGAAAAACATCTATCTGTAGATGCAAAACGATAGAAATATCTATGATAGTTTGCCATCTTGAAAAATGGCAAGTAATGTGATCAATATGCTACGGCAATTATGTAAAGCAAAGAGAAAGAAATTACACTTAATTTGTTTTTTGTAAAAAAAAAAAAAAAAAAAAACCTTTGAATGACATTACACTTTAAACTTTTAAAAAGTCTTTTATGAAAAAACTTATATATATAAAAAAACACCCTTCACCAAATTTGTCCAAGGCGGGTTAAGGGTAAGCTTCCACCAACCTTTGCTAGCATTTAATAATTGCAAGAAAATGTTCCCTCTTGACTTTGCCGTCCCGCTGGGGACGTAACATTGTACTAAGAATTTATCAGGATCCAATGTATCCAAAGCTCGAAGGTCATGGGAAGCTGAAACATTGATGATATGACCCCACGTATCATTATGATGATGAACAAGAACTTCCAATAGCAGACCACTGTTTTGAGCTGCATGGGATCAATCCAATCAAGCTAGGTGTAATATTATGGTGCCATTTTGCTTGTAAATCCTGTTCTAGCCGGGAAAGTGGGTATGTCCTGTACTATTTTAAAAAACAAAATAAGGTGAAGCGAATTTTATCCCTAAGAGGAGGATCTCGAATCATTTTGAATTTGTTGTTCAAATTTCAATTAAGATATCCTAGGTTTACCCGTTTTCAAATAATATTTTAGCGATTCAAAATAAGGTTGTTGAAAGTTACATCAATGGAGAGAGGGATGTTAAGGCTAGGGTTGACGCAATGAACGGTGAGAGTCGTTCAAGGAGTTGAACTTCAAACATTTTACCTGATGCTGCACACATTTATAGCTTATGTACGCTGCCCATATGAGAGTCCCAAATTGGACCCATTCGTAGCGCTGTTTCTCTGTCATTCGTCGACTGTAGTTATCAATGAACTAGCAAGCTTTATTAGAGTTCTTGCATGGCTGACAACAGATAAGCAAGTTAGGCTCTTAATGTTGGATGTGTTTTTGGATTTCTTGGGCTTTAGCCTAGCTGTTAATGGCATGTCTTTGTCAGGTGCCCTACTCATGCGTAATTTGGAGACCATATGATAATATTTCCAGCAATTTATAGAAACTAGCTCCAAGTTCTCGATCCGTTTTCATATTGACAAAGAGAATGGCCGCACAAGTGCTAAGGGCTCAAGGTTATCTTTCGTCCTTAATTTGATTCCCGACGGGGTTTGCTCACCTTTTTCTGAACACACTCTTCCTGACCTTCCAATGGTGAACAAGTCAAATCTTTGATGGAGATTTTAGCGATTAAATAAGGTTGTTGAAAGTTACATGAATGGAGAGAGGGATGTTAAGGCTAGGGTTGACGCAATGAACGGTGAGGATTAGATAAGGAGAATGTGGATGACTTGTGTTCTCTAGTCAATTGAGGGTTGACAGGTGCAACGAAGGGTATTAAACGGCAGCACTTAGGCTATAGAGAAGAAGACTTGGTCCAAGATCATGCTAGATCTTTACAACTTGACAGAATCAGTCCATTCCAAATTCAAGTTTGATGTTTGTTTTATTTATAGGACCAGGAATAAATCATGATATTCTTAAAGCATAACCAAATTTAAATACATACCTACTGTTATGTTTTTATATATATATATATATAAACATAACAGTAGGTTTAGATTGACTTTAAATGATAAATAACATTTTGTAGTTTTATACCGACGGAAAATACTCCGTCGGCGATATAGTGTATGACCGACGATCCATATCTGTCGGTAAAGTTGTCGGTGAGTGTTTGAAATACCGACCGAATATATCCATCTGTAAATTCGTCGGTACGTTTAGCAGCTACTGTCAAATGCCGACGGATTAATTCTGTCAGTAACGCTGTCGGTGAGTATGAAATACCAACCAAATGTATCCGTCTGGATATTCATTGGTGATGGTGGCAGCTACTGTCAAATGCCGACGGATTTAGTCCGTCGGTAAATCCCTTTGTAATTGTTTTTTTTTTAATTTTGTTTTTTAAAAATTATTTAGAATACATAATATAAAATAATATAAATTAATGGTAATAAAAACCAATTATGGAAATAAAATTTATATTAAGCATCAAAAACAAAAAATCAAAGTTAAATAATATTCATTACAAAATGAATGTGTTTCAAAAAAACATTAAACGAAATTTTAAATGTAAATAATGTTTATTAAAAATTAATATAAAAGGTGGAGCTGGAGGAGGAGGAGGAGGCTGGCGGTCATACGGCCAAAAAGGATTAGGCGCACATGTTCCACCTTGTGCCATGTTCATGACCATTTCACGAAGCTCTTCATAGGCCGCTCTTTGTTGTTCAGACTCCGCTCTGTGTTGCTCTTTGAGTTGTTCGTACACCACTCTTTGTTGTTCTTTGAGTTGTGTGTATGCCTCTGATAGGTGGTCATACTTTTCGGTGAGCTGAGCCGTGTGTTGCTGTAAGGCCACAAACTACTTAGATTGGGAGCTCCTGACGGTTGAAGCACCACTGGCCTACCGCAAGTTGTCGGTCGTAGTGTTGGAGAGCCCATAAACCTGATTTTTATCAAGTCCACCTAACGATCCAGCCTCCATCCACAAATCCAGATCGAATTCTGAATGGGTCAAAGGATCGTCCCCGTATCTCTCCCTCAACCGCTTATTATAGGTGTCCTGAAAATAAAAAAAGTAATCATCATATTCAATTCAATAAACATAATAATAACTTACAAAATAAAATGGTTGAACAAACATACCATAAAATGTTGAGCATGGCTGTCAACGAGCTGTTGCGCCCCCTTTTGGCGGTCTTGACTCCGCACGTGCATCTCCACAAACAGCTCCATCGGGCTCGGCTCACGTCCAAGACACGTAGCCTATAATGAAAAAAAATTATTAACAGCAAATTAATTGAATGATATATTTCATTTAAATTAATCTTACCATTCGTTTCGTATGTGCAACAAACGGAACGGAGTCGCCGGTGTGCGTTGTCACCGAGCCATGAATTGGCCGATTCGGGTTGCCAGCACCGGACTGTGAGCGTCGTGTGAACCGCTCAGACATCACGTGCTGAAGATAGTGCGGCCATATATCTTCCTGGATGTATATCGGTTTGAAATCCCTCCAAACCGCAACATCGTTCCAGCCTTGGAACCCCTTCTTCCTCGCATTGTTTTTTGCTTTTTTTTTAGCTTCGTACCAAAAATCACGCAACCTACTTCACGCAAGCAAAAATTACATTTCGAAACATAAATTTTTTTGTAAAAAAAAAAAGTTGTATTGTTTTCGATGTTACCTAGTTGCCGCGTGATTTTCCCAAACCCTCCTCACAACAGTGTTATGTTCATCGTCCCAGCAGAATCGGTTCTGTGTATAAAAAATTAATTTTTTAAAATGTTAATAATTTATTTACAATTATATTAAGAATTTATTAGAAATAAACTGAAAATTATATATTAACACGAACCTGAAATCTAGAAAACCATGCATTGATTTGAGGCATTCATTCAGGATGCCTCGATATCTAACTCTATTGAAACAATGGAATCTCCATCGACGATTTAAACGCCGATGATATTACTCGGGCAGCCTCAATGTTTGTGAACTTGAAAAGAAATGAAATTAAGGAAATAGTGACTATTTCATAAATTATGTTTTAAATTTGTTTAAAAAAACAACACAAAAACCTTAACAAACCTACATTGAAAGATCGTCTTTCCATTGTGCCTCGTACTTGTGGGTAAATTGATTCCGCTACGAAGGCACGCCGCTTATGCGCTGTGAAACAGCGCTGGAAGAGGCAGCATCGATTGACGGCGCAGGTGGTGTAGGTGCCTCTTCTTGAGAGGCACCTAAGGAAATATCATCCTCGCTGCTAGACGAACTTGATTCGACCGGACGTGAACGACCAGCCCTGGTTTTCATTTTGCGCATCTACTCAATTTTATATACATAATTATATAATTAAATGTAAATGTTAAAAAAAATTCGACAGCACCTCCCCTATACTGGATACTACCCAAATCCACAAACTTACAAATATTAACAATAGCCACAACCAATTGACCCAATCTATTGACCCAATCTATACTAATTATTTTAACATATTCAATTACTAATCCTAAGGTAAATTCAACATTAACAATTACAATTCAACAAATTATTCAATAATTATGCCAATACAACAAAACAATAAATTCAAAATAAATAGAAACAATTAAACACAAATCATGCAATAATAGAGTAAAATTAATAATTCTTCCAACATATTCAATTACTAATTCTAAGGTAAATTCAACATTAACAATATTAATTCAACAAATTATTCTATAATTATGCCAATACAACAATAAAATATATTCAATAAATGAAAAAAGAATTATAGCCTAACAATTAAAATCAATGGAAACAATTAAACACAAATCATGCAATAATATAGAAAAATTACTAATTATTCCAACATATCCAATTACTAATTCTAAGGTAAATTCAACATTAACAACAAATAATCAACAAATTAACTAATAACAATTATGCCAATACAACAATAAAATATATTCAATAAATTAAAAAAAAATTATAAACTAACAATTAAAAACAATGGAAATAATTAAACACAAATCATGCAATAATATAGTAAAATTAATAATTATTCCAACATATGCAATTACTAATTCTAAGGTAAATTCAACATTAACAACAAATATTCAACAAATTAACTAATAACAATTATGCCAATACAACAATAAAATATATTCAATAAATTAAAAAAAAACTATAGACTTTAGGGAAGAAATATGCATACCTTAATAATTTGTTGAAACAAAAACTTTATCTACATTACAAAAAAATACACCAAAACAAAAAAACATAAAAATAATAAAATAACGAAAAATAAAATAAAATGAAATAGGAAAAAACACATACCTTTTAATGTGATGGAGATTCACAACAAAGCTTGCTAGAGATTCTAGGTGAAAGACTTGAAGATTTGAGAGGAAACAAATCAAAATTCTAAGGTGAGAAACGGAGGAGAAGAAAAAAAGAACTAAAGGGGCGGACGCAAGAACTTATAGGGCAGTTTTACCGACGGAAATAAAAATTATTATTATTTAAATTAAATTCGTCGGTAACGTGTTAAAAATCCGTCGGCAATTTTTGAATTTCGCGGTTCGTCGGTATGCTGACTCGGTTAGAGGTTCATTCAATGCAGACCCTTTGGAATTCGCACATTCCGTCAGTATTTTTGTCGGTAAGATTTTCCCACCGACAAATTACTGACGGCCATAATTACGTCGGTGAGGTCGTCGGTGATTGTGGCGTTTCGCGTAATTATTGACGAACACTTTGTGAGATGCCGACGGACTTTAGTCCGTCTAAAGTCCGTCGGTGAATCCGTCAATATGGGCGTCGGTGATTGTGGCATTTCGCGTAATTATTTTCGAACTCTCTGTGAGATACCGACGGATATAATTACGTCGGTGAGGTCGTCGATGATTGTGGCATTTCACGTAATTATTTTTTAAATCTATGTGAGATGCCGATGGACGTGAGTCCGTCGGTGTGTGTGTCGGTGAATCTGTCGGTACGACGTCGGTGATTGTGGCATTTCACGTAATTATTTTCGAACTCTCTGTGAGATGCCGACGGATGTTATTCCGTCGGTATGGACGTCGGGAAGTTTGCATTTTACAGGAAAAGTTGTATTTGTATTGCCTATTTACCTTTCTACAAAAACTTAACTGATAAACTGTCCATCGCATAAAACAATAACAACAGTGCTTAAGCAATAAATATTTTGTGTTACAAAATATATCATCCATAATCTAAATTACATGAAAAAAAAGGGTTTTACATAGGGCTTCATTTTGATAGTTAGTCGGAATTTTCTTCTTCTTCCTCATCAATTGAATTGTCATCACCTTCATCGCAATCTTTAATATGGATATCATCTTCTTCATTGACATTTGCTTGTCCGCTAGAGCTCAGAACAACATTCAACTCCTCTGCATCAATATCAACAAGACTATCATCGAAAACATGAAAATTTGAATTTTCTTCCAATTCAATCGAAGGAGCAACTCGATATGGTTCAACCAACTCACTAACTTGAAAGACTTCATCTCGCACACTTGTGTCTTCGTTCTCATCCTGAACAACCTCGACATGACCCCGTGGTTTTGTTTTTAAAATGGACAACCAATTAACTCTTGATCGATCCTTTCTAAATGAAAGGGTGTATGTGTAATAAACTTGTTGACATTGCTTTGCGAAAACAAAGACATTGTTTATGTTGCGAAGTCTAGCTTTTGAGTTGATTTCGACCAGACCATAGTGTTGTAACCCATTTTTGGGTCCCCACATAAAAAATAATAAAATACAAAAAAATTCAAAAAATTCAAAAAAATATATTATCAAAAAATATAACAGTGAAAAAATGCCAGAGCGCCCTAAAAATGCTCAAAAATTGATTGAGGATGTTCAAAAATCAAAAATTAATTTTTGACAGTATATCATTGACTGATGAGAGCCCCGATGATAAAGAAAATTCAATTTGTGGAAGAAAAATGCAAAATCAGAAGTTTATGGACTCAATTAAATTTTATTAAAGGTTTAATTGCATTTATGAAGGTTTTAATTGCAAAAACAATTGATTTTGGAGTTATTTTGGGCTTTAATTGGAAGAAATTAATTTTCTGGGGTCAAATTATAATTTTCTTTCCCGTTTTTCGCGCAATAAGACGCCCGCAATCACCCACTTGTATCCTCCTTTTTATCCTTCTGAGTTGATAGTAGAGGGGCGGCCGACAGTGGCCGCCCCACCACGACACCGCCCCCCTATTTTTGCCTATAAAAACAGGGGAGGGGCACCGAGAAAAAAAAAAACAAAGAACAAAAGGGAGAGGGAGACAAACCGAGATAGAAGAGAAGAGAAGAGAGAGGGCAGAGAAGAAGAAGAAGGAGAAGAAGCAGCAGGGAAGAAAACGAAGAAAAACAGAAGAGAGAGAGAGAGAGAGAGAACCACCGCCGGCCTCCGCCACCGTGCCTACGCCGCCAGCAGCACCGCCACGACGTCACCGCAGGTAATCTCTCGCCGCCCTGTCGCCTTCTCTGTTTGCTGCCTCCCTCATTTGCATGCAGAACATGAATAAATTCACGTTCTGCAGCTGAAGAGGGCTGGTTACTGTGCTTAGGCACAGTAACCAGCCCATTTGGTAATGGGCCGGGTTGGCCCATATCAATGGGCTGGGCCGGACCCGGCCCATTTCAATTTATTTTTTTCTCAGAAGTTTTTTACAATTTTTTTGGCACATTTTTTTTTATCAATTTTGCTTAATATCGGTCTGTATTTTACATCGTAAAAATATAAATTCGGTATTAAAATACTCGGTTTTCATACGGTACTGTTCACACAACAACAAAAAATCAAAAATATTTGTTTCAGCATTTTATAATTTTTCCACGTAGTTTTTTATGTCATTTTGATTAATATCGGGCAGTATTTTTACATCGTAAAAATATAAATCCGGTATTAAAATACCCGGTTTTCGGCAAAAACTTCAAAAAATAAAAAAAATTGAAAAAAGATAAAAAAATGTTTTTGTGCATACGGCCAAGTGTCTCAAATCTAAAATATCATATTGTATTTTTCATATGTCAAAAAACAATATTTTAGCATGCATTTTGGCTTTAATAACCAGTTTATTAAAGTCAAGAGAACATTGGCCAAAATCTCAAAAACAACAAATATTTTATTTTGTTTGATTTTAGTATCAGGGATTATGAATTTATACGTAAATCGTATTCCTGATATTAAAAAGATATTTTCTTTTGACGGCTTCGAATAGTTAGTTTTTTACCCGATAAAGATAAGGATCTCCTTACAGGAGGACTTTTCTTAAACCGTAAACGAACCAACAATTCAAAAACCACAACACGATTTTAGATTTTATCAGACATTAAAACAATGCAGCCTACCTTAGGTAGGGCGTAGTTGGGGTGCTAATACCTTCCCTTTACGCAACCAGTCTCCGTACCCGATCTCTAAAGACCGATTAAGGTTCCTAGTAACCAAAACACTAGGTGGCGACTCCCATTCCAATTTTTCACTTGTAGAGACAAGAATTCCTTGTCTCTCCCTTTTTTCCAGGAATAAATATTCCAATTTTTCCTTGAGGGTGGACGATCGCCGCGCCGCCGCACACGTGCGACACATAGTGCGGATGAACTCTGATTCCTCTGTCTGTCGTGTCATACCAATAGTATTTGAATAAAAACACTTTATTCTGCTCGCTATGATATTGCAGTTCGATGACCTCATCTAATCTACCATAGTAGTCAACTTCTAACTCACTACTTGTGGATTCCTTAACACAAACACCGTAGTTGTATGTCTTTCTTCCTTGCCCGTATTCTTCAGTTTGGAAAGCATATCCATTGACAAAATACCCGTTGTAGCACTTAACTTTTCTTTCAGGCCCAAGGCTTAGTGAAGACAATGACTTAGGCACACTCATTCCCATTTGATAAACCTTATATATATGTAATGTACATCAATAAACAGTAAATGAACGAGAATCTCGTAATGACATGCATACGTACAGTAATTTTGCAAGTTAGAATGAGTTTGTGATAATGCTTACATGTGTTCTGAACCATGTGGCAAATTGTTCATCTTCTAATTGAAAGATCTGGGATTCGGTCAGCTGCGAGTTATTGGAGAGCAAATATTATCGATGTTGCCTGCAAGTGATAATGAGTGTATGATATTACAATATATAATTAGCAGTATATAACTGACAAAGTTTAATTAGTATTACACATATATAAACTTACTAAATAAATGGTCTCAACTCATCACAGTTAAATAGAACATAGTTGTGTACTTGTTTGAATTATATTTCCGACAAATATCTTCCTTTTATGATATTTTTAGGTGTGGGTCGTCCAGTATTGGAGAATATTGACAAGTTTCCACTAGAAGGCACTTCACCGCCATCATCATGCCGTGGAACGCGATTGATTCTTATTCTCAGATGAAGTTTGAAATAGTATGAGATAAATGTTGAGATCTCCTCAACAATATAGGCCTCAGATATCGAAGCCTTAACATGCGCCTTGTTCTTAACCTTTTTCTTGAGATTAAACAAGTACCTGCATTGAATTACAATTCAAGTATTTTCAATTAAGAAAAACATAGAAAATACTTTTATATATGAATTCCATTGCAACTGTAATATCTAACCGTTCGAATGGGTACATCCATCTATACTGGACCGGTCCTCCAGCTTTTGCCTCGAACGGTAGATGTATACGGAGATGCTCCATTGAGTCAAAAAATGAAGGAGGAAATATCATCTCAAGTTTGCATAGTGTCTCGACGATATTCATTTGAAGCCTCTTAATGTGCTCAACATTCAACTTGCTGGAGCATATATCTCTGAAGAAATGACTGATCTTCGTCAGTGCATCCCATATTCCCTTTGGCAACAAATCACGAAAAGCTAATAGGATGAGTGTTTACATAAACACGTGGCAGTCATGACTCTTCATTCCATACAATCTGCAGTCCTTTATGTTAACAAGCCTTGATATGTTCGATGCATGTCCATCCGGAAAACGCAGACTCTTAAGCCTTTTGTAAACTAGCAGTTGTGCGTTTTTCTCTAACACGAAGCTTGCCTTTGCTTTTGCGACTCGTGACTGCTCATAAACCAACTCCATATTTTTACGGTTATAGTATAAATCTATATCCAATCTAGCCTTGATGTTGTCCTTTGTCTTCCCCTTCACATCCATGACTGTGTTGAAAATATTCTCAAACACGTTTTTTTCGATGTGCATGACGTCAAGGTTATGGCTAAGAAGATTGGTCTTCCAATAAGGAAGCTACCAAAAGATACTTCGCTTTACCCAGTTATGGGTCAAACCAAAACCAGGAAACTTTTGCTTACGTAATTGAAGGCTAAAAACAATGTCACCGTACTCTGATACAACATGGTGCAATTCTTCACCAGAAAGACGCGGGGATGCAACATCTTTTTCAACTCTGCCAACAAAGAAATCTTTTCTGTTCTCTCTGTACCTATGATTAAGTGGAAAGAAGCGACGATGACAGTAAAAAATAAAAGCTTTACCTCCGTTTGCTAGTGTGAATGCCTTGTTGTTTTCCATGCAGTATGGACATGCGAGTTTCCCATGCGTGCTCCAACCAGAAAGAATTCCATAAGCTGGAAAATCATTGATAGTCCACATCAAAGCCGCCCTCATAATGAAATTTTGTTTCCTCAATATATCATAAGTCAGAGCTTCGGAGGACCACAACTGCGCCAGCTCATCAATCAATGGTCGAAGACAAACATCTATATTCCGCCCCGAGCTGCTTGGACCGGGTATGACAGTAGATAAAAACATGAACTTCAGCCTCATACACATTCCTGGTGGCAAGTTATAAACTGTGAGTATGACCGGCCAACAAGAACAGGAAGAAGCAAATGACCCTACTGGGTTGAATCCGTCTGTACACAACCCAAGATGCACATTCCTTGCCTCAGCTAAAAAGTGAGGATGCACACTATTAAAGCATTTCCACGCTTCACCGTCAGAAGGATGCACCATCACACCATCAACCATATCATGTGCTTGGTGCCATGTCATGTGCTCAACAGTCCTTGGTGACATGAATAACCTCTGCAGTCTAGGTGTGATCGGGAAGTATATAAGTTTTTTATATGCCACTAGAGTCTTTTCCCTGCTAGTTCTGAGTTTGTAACGGGAATGCCCGCATGTCATGCACTCGGTCATCTCAGCATTTTCAAGGTAGTATAACATGCAGAAGTTAGGGCACATGTCAATTTTCTGGTATCCTAAACCGAGGGGTTTCATCATGGACTTCGCAGTATAGAAGTTCTCTTTCAGCCTGTTCCCTTTAGGTAAAATGCTTCTCGCCTATTCAATAATTTTGTCATACCCGGCCTCACTAAACCCGTGATCTGACTTTATGGTGAACACCTGTGCCATGGTCGATAATTTACTGTGGTTTGTGCAGCCATCCCATAATGGTTCATCAAAATCTTTCAACAAATCAAAAAATCTACCTGCATTTGTATTAGGTTCTTTTTCTACGATTGGACATTGACTGACATTACCTTGATTCATTCTCATTGCATCCATAACCATATATCTGTAAGGATTAGTTTTGTCATTTGCCACTTCATGCACGTTGCTAGCACTAGAAGTTGACCCAAGCATCGTTTCTCCCATTCTCCTATTACTAACAAATACATCTCCATGTGCATACCAACACTAGTAATCCTCCATAAACCCTTTGTGTAAAAGATGCATCATTACAACATCTAGATACAGATACTTTTTATTTTGACACTTCCTGCATGGACACCTAATACCGCCTCCAATAAAATTTCTGGGAATAGATGTTGCGAAATTAATAAAACCCTGAACCCCGTTACAATAATCCATCCTCCGCAATCCTTGGGGTGAATCTAGATACATCCATGAACGATCATCTATGACTTCTATCGAACCTCTATAAAATTATGATGACATCATGTATTAATTAACTAAGTTAGGTAAATAAACTTGCAAAAATATTACTTTACCTCGAGATTATCCAACAAACCAATCACAACTTCTCATAAATATTAAATATTCATTATCATTTATCAACGTCCATACAAATTAATATATATAAACTTATGGAAATTACCAAACCACAATACCATCGATAAAACTTAAAATGGACCCATTAAGCAAGCTATTAATTATTTCAAAACAGCACATGTAATTCGGTAATTCCATAAAGTTTTAACAATTTACAAACAAATACAATCTTACAAAATCTAAAACAAACCATAACAGGTATAAAATTATACATTCATATACTACAAGTTTGTTTGAGAAATAACAATAAAATATGTACATCTACTAACAAAATACATATAATAAAAAAAACAACAAAATTGACATTTAAATGTTA
Source organism: Populus tremula (assembly GCA_964019445.1). Taxonomy (NCBI): domain Eukaryota; kingdom Viridiplantae; phylum Streptophyta; class Magnoliopsida; order Malpighiales; family Salicaceae; genus Populus; species Populus tremula. Next base: position 44,849,538 of record CAXHTJ010000001.1, read on the forward strand.
AAATTTAAAAAGATAGAATTACTTACAAAAATTGATAAAATTCGTTAGCAAATCAGAACACGGATGTTGTGACCACAAAACTTCAAGAAATATAACTTGTTGTGCTGAGATGAGGAAGATTTTTGTTTGGGTGCTGGTTGTTTGCAGATGGGGAGAGTTGGGATTAGGAAGAAGAAGGAGAAATAGGAGAGGAGAGGGTCGGCAGGTAGGGAATTATATTAACTTTTTTCCGACGGTTTCACTGACGGATTATTTCGTCGATGAGTCTGCGGCTTTTCTGACGGAAAAATCGACACGTCACCTTACGGATCTGCCATTTCAAATTCGTCGGTATTTTTTACGGTGAACCAGTCACGTCACTGTACGGGCCTGCCATTTTGAATCTGTCGGTGATTCCGTCGGAAAAAACCACCCTGCCAAAACTTCCACGTCAGCGACTGATACTCTCTGATAAAAGCATAAGCCAAACTTGTGTATATATATTCCTCATTAATGTATTACCTTATATGTGTATATTGAACGTTATCTACTCAATGAGTTGTTGAACTCATCCTCTTGTTATTTATTATTTTTAGGCTTATAGCTTCGTTAATAGGTCGCTTTTGTGGACTTTTAGAACATGCTCTTTGTTGCAATTAACATTATTTCGTTATGTCTAGTTAGAGCTCTACAATTACATAATTTGTATTAACTTTATTATAAAGACATTGATTTACATTATTATCATTGTTCCGTTACTCTAAATGAGTTAATAGGAAGAGAAGTTTGTATATATGATTAGGTTTGCATAGGTAAAGAACCTGGTGGAGGCCTTGTCTATTTGTCGGTCATGGATCCAAGGTTCGGGTCATGACAATTAACTTCCTAAAAAAAGCATGATTTATAATCAATTATATATAAAAAAAGTGTTCTATTATTAAGACTCGTCTAATTAGTTTTCATTTACTAGAAAATGCAAACTTTCTTTCTGCACTTTTTACCAGGTGAGGTGCTTCCGGTCTAATAACCCGAGTTATAGGTTTAGAAAGTTAACGCTGGTTAATAATTTTTTTCTACTTATTTTCTTTTCTGATTTCATTATTTGACATTGATTTTTTTTTAATAGGCTTTATAGTTTTTTTTGTTTTTTTTAAATAAGATTATATTATTTTCATAACCTGAACTATAAATTTAATATATTATCCTGGGTTAACTCAATCCTTTTCCGACCGCGCGGTAGTGCAGGTGGGCATTAGTGCAATAGCTATTTGAAGGTTTTTTTTTTTTTCCAACGGGTAAAGTTATGTTAGAGTTAGTTTATACATTAACTGACGCTAAATCTTATAAATCTTTTCTCGAGAGATCTTAAAAACATATCCTCTGCATCAATCCTAGTATATTTAATAAATTTCAGTAAATGTTTGTCTTAAAATTTGGCGCAGAACAAATAGTTAGAGTTGCTATTTGAAGTGGTGAAATGGTAATAATAATATGACAGACTTCTACTCTTTCTCCGTTGATCAATGAATTAATTCATTCATAAAAAAAGATAAATTCATGTAGGTGCGATAGATCTATGGGTCAACTTCAGTGAGCTGTTAAGGTTTTACTCCCTACCCTCACTTGTACTGCTGTTCATACCATATAAGGCTATTTCCACTACTCTACAAGCTTGATAATAATGGAGATCGCTATGCGTACAGGCCTGATTAATTCATTTACTAGCATTACAATGCTTTTGGTTTGCATCTTCTTACTCTTTTTATCAGTAGCCTTTGCTGCACAAGTCAGTATCACTTCCAATGAATCCATTAAAGATGGCGGGAGCACTCTAGTTTCAGCAAATGGAACTTTTGAACTGGGTTTTTTTAGCCCAGGAAATTCAATGAATCGATTTTTGGGAGTATGGTACAAGAATGAAGCTCATAAAGAAGTTATTTGGGTTGCCAATAGAGAAATTCCGCTTAAGGATCGTTCTGGATTTCTAAATTTCACCCAGCAAGGAGTTTTGCTTCTTCTCAACGGAAACAACAAAATAATTTGGTCATCCAACAAAACAACAAATGTTGAGAGTCCAGTTGTGCAGCTATTGGATACAGGAAATCTAGTTGTGAAAGATGGGAAGGATAATAACTCCATTTTATGGCAGAGTTTTGAATATCCTTGTGATACGTTTCTACCAGGAATGGTGATCGGAGGGGATTCACAAACTGGTGTGGATAGAAACCTGAGATCATGGAAGAGCGCAGACGATCCTGGTCCAGGCCAATTTTCATATGGGATAGATCGTCAGGGGTTTCCACAGCTAGTCATCAGGAATGGAACTTCGACGCACTGTAGGCTGGGTTCATGGAATGGAATAAGTTTCAACTGGATTCCTGATCTGCCTGATCTGTACTTGAAGTTTGATTTTATTTTGAACAAGACTCATGTAGATTATAGTTATGAATTCCGGAGACCGGGTTCATTGTTGACGAGGTTAATTGTGAATCAGTCAGGATTCGTGGAACGCTTTGCACGTTCAATTCAAGCTAATGGTTGGACAAGTTCGTATAAGGTACCAAGAGATCTCTGTGACAAATATTCAGTATGTGGTGCACATATGATTTGCAAAATGGTCGATCAATCCCACAATTGTACTTGCTTGGAAGGATTTGAACCCAAATCTCTTACAGATTGGAGTGAAGGGTGTGCTAGAAGGAGTCCATTGAATTGCACACAGGACATCTTTCACAATTTTATAGGGCTTAAGTTGCCGGATACATCCCTTTCCTGGTATGATACAAGCATGAGTCTAGTAGAATGCAAGGACAAGTGTCTAAAAAACTGCAGTTGCACGGCATATGCAAATTCAAATATCACAGGAGAAGGCAGTGGCTGCATACTCTGGTTTGGTGAATTGGTTGATATCAGAGAGTTCAGTCCAGGGGGCCAAGACCTCTACATAAGGATGCCACCACCTTTGAAAACAGGTATTTATCAATATTCTTCCCATGATTCTCAAGCAGGGTATTTTTTTCACTCTTTCTCTCTGTTTCTTTTTTTCTTTTTCTTTTTTTGAAATGAGGAAGTTGTATGTTCCTTAAATGTTTTCCTAACTTCGTGTCCTCATTTCCTCATTCTATTTACAAATAAAACAGAACTCCTTTCTGTGTTTATTGTGGGTTTTCAGATCAGACGACGTCCAACACAAATTCTGGTAAGAAGAAGCTTTTAGGAATCATACTCGGTTCCACACTCCTTGCTGGAGTGCTTACGGTAGGACTAACCTTCTATATATGGAGAAAGAAGCAGAGAAAGCAAGGTAGTGTACTTTGGACAATTCTTCTTATTCCAGAACATGGACCTTGTTGATATATATAGTATACATGGTAGATTACTAATATTGTAGAATTTTATGTTAGTCATCGATAACAAAATGAAGCATTTGTTAGATCATGTTGTTAGTCAAATTAGCTTTGATAAGGAGAAGCTGTTCGTTTATCAATCTTCTGCTATTCAGAAATAGAGGAAGACATGGAGTTACCATCGTTTCATTTGGCCACCATAGTGAAAGCAACGGATAACTTTTCAAGCAACAACAAGTTGGGACAAGGTGGTTTTGGACCGGTATATAAGGTATATAACAACGTGCTTCAAAGCTGAGAGATCATCTACTATGAGATATTCTAACTTCAGTAAATAACGATTCGCAGGGTACATTGATTGATGGGCAAGAAATAGCAGTGAAAAGACTTTCAAAAAGTTCTCGGCAAGGATTGACAGAGTTCAAGAATGAAGTTATCTTGATAGCTAAGCTTCAGCACAGAAATCTTGTTAAACTTCTTGGCTGTTGCATTCAAGGAGATGAAGTCATGTTGATCTATGAATTCATGCCCAACAAAAGCTTAGATTATTTTATTTTCGGTTTGTACCCCATGAACTGGTTAGAGTTTCTTGCAGTTAGATTGCTTGTTCTATGATGTTTCATTTATACATCAGAATAACATAACATTATGATAAATTGATTAGATCAAACAAGAAACAAATTCCTGGACTGGCAGAGACGTAACCTCATTATCGGTGGCATTGCTAGAGGACTACTTTATCTTCATCAAGACTCTAGACTAAGGATTATCCATAGAGATCTCAAAGCCAGCAACATATTATTAGATAAGGATATGCACCCCAAAATTTCAGATTTCGGAATGGCTAGACTGTTTGGAGGAGACCAAATTGAAGCAGACACAAATAAAGTGGTCGGAACATAGTAAGTACACTCTACACCTATTTTGTTACATTTAAACTTTTTCTGATAATGTTTTTCCGCAGTGGATACATGCCCCCTGAGTACGTTGTTGATGGGCGTTTCTCACTGAAATCCGACGTCTTCAGCTTCGGTGTTTTAGTCTTGGAGATAATAAGTGGGAAGAAAAATAGAGGATTCTCCCACCCGGATCACTGCCATAATCTTCTTGGACATGTAAGGATAAAATTAAACATGTTAATTTAATTTAATTATGTATTAACAATTTTTATCATAACAAGTTTTTGTTTTCAAGGCATGGAAACTGTGGACGGAAGAGAGGGCATTGGAGCTTCTTGACAATATGTCAGATCGCCCGTATTCTGTATCTGAAGTATTGAGATGCATTCATGTGGGTCTGCTATGCGTGCAACAAAAGCCGGAAGACAGACCAAATATGTCATCTGTGGTTTTGATGTTGGGCAGTGAGAATTCATTGCCTGACCCAAAGCAACCTGGTTTTTTCACGGAAAGGAATATGCCCGCAGTGGACTCTTCATCAGGAAATCATGAATCATCGTCTATAAATGACCTAACTATTTCAGAGCTAGATGCACGGTAGAAGATTGGCTCTGATGGTTAAAAGGAAGAGCTATATATATATATATATATGTATGTATATTCTAGCCAAATCCAAGGCATATAACAGAAATTAAATATTTTCTGCTATAATTATGTTGATGTATTATTTTTACCTGTCTACAAGTCCTCTGCAAGTACTAGTGCGAATACAGATAGACAGAATGCTTGAGGATTCACATCTCTGGACTGCACAATATCTGTACTTGTTTGCTTCGAGCCGTCGAATTTAATGCACGGATCTGGGTTCAAGATCTATATATGCTAGAGCCTCACTGGCTTCTAACCCAAAAAGAATCCATTAGAATTGTCAATATATAATTAGTAAAAAAAAATTACATACAATTTAAACAATCCAAATTTATAATTCAAATTTACATTATATTTTTCATAACATGTTAAAAAAATATATTTTTAACAACCATACAAGGAGCTATAGTCTTTCCTTGATTGATTTCATAGCACCTTAAACTTAGCCTTGACCTAACCCTTTTAGGGATAAATATTATAGGTACGAGTACCTTGATGATACTTAGCCTTTGTAGGGGAATCCGACCGGTGATGTTTTGATATTTGCTCATAGTAGGCTAAGCACACTAACACAATATTTAACGTGGTTCAACAAACCGCCTACATCCACGGGAGAAACCATTTGATTATATAGGGAGAGAACAAGATTTACAACAGTAGAGGAGGAGGAATCATCCCCTCTTTGGCAACTCTCAACCTCACTCTATTTGATGTTGGGCAGTGAGAATTCATTGCCTGACCCAAAGCAACCTGGTTTTTTCACGGAAAGGAATATGCCCGCAGTGGACTCTTCATCAGGAAATCATGAATCATCGTCTATAAATGACCTAACTATTTCAGAGCTAGATGCACGGTAGAAGATTGGCTCTGATGGTTAAAAGGAAGAGCTATATATATATATATATGTATGTATATTCTAGCCAAATCCAAGGCATATAACAGAAATTATATATTTTCTGCTATAATTATGTTGATGTATTATTTTTACCTGTCTACAAGTCCTCTGCAAGTACTGGTGCGAATACAGATACACAGAATAATGCTTGAGGATTCACATCTCTGGACTGCACAATATCTGTACTTGTTTGCTTCGAGCCAACGAATTTAATGCACGGATCTGGGTTCAAGATCTATATATGCTAGAGGCTCACTGGCTTCTAACCAAAAAGAATCCATTAGAACTTTGGATAGATTTATGTATTTCCTACAATTCAGTAATTGTTTTATATTGAAAAATTTTATTCTGAGTCTATTTATTTTTTTATGTTATTAATTTATTGATTTATATTATCTTTTTCTCTTACATTTTATTTAAATCACTCATTAATTATAATGTTGTTGACTTTCTTCGTTAGATTTTAATGTAATTTAATTTTTTGGCTAGAATTGTGAATATATAATTAGTAAAAAAAAATTACATACAATTTAAACAATCCAAATTTATAATTCAAATTTACATTATATTTTTCATGACATATTAAAAAAATATATTTTTAACAACCATACAAGAAACTATAGTCTTTCTTGATGGATTTCATAGCACCTTAAACTTAGCCTTGACCTAACCCTTTTAGGGATAAATATTATAGGTACGAGTACCTTGTTGATACTTAGCCTTGACCTAACAAATTTTCATATCATAATTTCAAAAATTTGAAAATAGAAATAAAATGCAAAAACTAAAATACAAAATCAAAAATAAAATGATATCAAAAAACCCTTCTAACTTTTCTTTTTTATGTAAGGGTTGAATTATATTAACTCAATTAACCCATCTTTCTAAATTAAGTTATATATTTTTTAATAATTTATGTATTTTATCTCAAATAGATAAAACATTAAAAATAGAAGAGTTATTATGGATCCCACAAAATAATAGTTGTAAAGCATATATAGCTTGATATTATGACAAAAAGATGTCATATTGACGTTTTAATTAACTTATTATGTTATAATGGAGGAACCTTTACAAAATAAAATAAAGACAAGAGGGATTTAATCAATATTAAAATATAAAAAGAGTAGTTGCTATAAAAATAAATAAATTGAAGAGTACAAAGATGAAATATGAGTGGAACATGCTATGTAATATGAATTTTATGGTTTCGTCCAAACTGGCCACAACAATCATATGGTTTCGTTCAAAGTTCAAACTCGTGTATGGATGGGCTTCAAATGAAAGCCTCTAATGGATTTTGGAAAAAGAATAATTTATACTAGGAAAGAGGCCAAGAAATCAAGGATGGCAAAACGAGAGAGAAGAAATCTATGACATAGTATACAACTTGGAGAAATATTATCAAAATTAAAGGTTCAAGATGTTGATAGAATCGGTATTTATTATAGACGTGAAAAAATACGATTAATGTTTGTTTTTAGTTTAATTTAGTCCTTGCTTTGTTTTATTTTGCATGTTTTAGGGCTTTAGTTGTATTTGTATGCTTTTTTTTGGTCATTAATGGACTGCTAAAAAAAAAATATTGTAATTGGAAAAACATCTATCTGTAGATGCAAAACGATAGAAATATCTATGATAGTTTGCCATCTTGAAAAATGGCAAGTAATGTGATCAATATGCTACGGCAATTATGTAAAGCAAAGAGAAAGAAATTACACTTAATTTGTTTATTGTAAAAAAAAAAAAAAAAAAAAACCTTTGAATGACATTACGATTAAAATTACACTTTAAATTTTTAAAAAGTCTTTTATGAAAAAACTTATATATATAAAAAAAACACCCTTCACTAAATTTGTCCAAGGCGGGTTAAGGGTAAGCTTCCACCAACCCTTGCTAGCATTTAATAATTGCAAGAAAATGTTCCCTCTTGATCCAAAAGGGTAGTAGTTGTTGACTTTGCTGTCCCGCTGGGGACCTAACATTGTACTGAGAATTTATTAGGATCCGATATTTCCAAAGCTCGAAGGTCATGGGAAGCTGAAACATTGATGATATGATCCCACGTATCATTATGATGATGAACAAGAACTTCCAATAGCAGACCACTGTTTTGAGCTGCATGGGATCAATCCAATCAAGCTAGGTGTAATATCATGGTGCCATTTTGATTGTAAATTCTGTTCTAGCCGGAAAAGTGGGTATGTCCTGTACTATTTTAAAAAACAAAATAAGGTGAAGTGAATTTTATCCCTAAGAGGAGGATCTCGAATCATTTTGAATTTCTTGTTCAAATTTCAATTAAGATATCCTAGGTTTACCCGTTTTCAAATAATATTTTAGCGATTCAAAATAAGGTTGTCGAAAGTTACTCATGCGTAATTTGGAGACCTTATGATCATATTTCCAGCAATTTATAGAAACTAGCTCCAAGTTCTCATCCGTTTTCATATTGACAAAGAGAATGGCCGCACAAGTGCTAAGGGCTCAAGGTTATCTCTTGTCCTTGTTTGATTCCAGACGGGGTTTACGCACCTATTTCTGAACATACTCTTCCTGACCTTCCAATGGTGAACAAGTCAAATCTTACAATATATGTTAAATATATTGTGCTATAGAAAGATTTTTTTTCCTCTCTGAAATGATGGAGAGAGGGATGTTAAGGCTAGGGTTGACGCAATGAACGGTGAGGATTAGATAAGGAGAATGTGGATGACTTGTGTTCTTTAGTCAATGGAGGGTTGACATGTGCAACGAAGGGTATTAAACGGCGGCACTTAGGCTAGTAGAGAAGAAGACTTGGTCCAAGATCATGCTAGATCTTTACAACTTCTCAGAATCAGTCCATTCCAAATTCAAGTTTGATGTTTGTTTTATTTATAGGACCAGGAATAAATCATGATATTCTTAAAGCATAACCAAATATATATATATATATATATATATATAAGTAGGTTTAGATTTAAAATTTATTGAATTTAAATGATAAGTAACATTTTGTAGTTTTACTCCTTTTATTCTTGCTATAGCCACCAAAAAATTGAAACATAATGACAAAATATTCTATTATCGACTAAACACCATTCCATTAGTCATTTATATTGCCAACAGAGTTACCAACAAAAATATATTGCCAATCAAAATTTTGTTGCATATTTGTTATTTGTCAACGCTACAAATTATAGACAAAAATACCAATGAAATATTGGCTCAAAATAAAATAAAATGCACTGACTAGATTTTATCGATCATTCTATCAGTAAATCAATTACCAATGAAATATTCAGTTGCAAATTCCATCGGTGAAATATAACTATTGCTAACAAATTAAGCGACAATATTGGCAAAACAATATTCATCATTACACTCTATCGGAGATTCTAAAACTTCTTAATCATTCTGTAACTTTATGATGAAATAGGGTTTTTATTGTAGATGGAATCACTGATGATATTTTTTTGTCTGTAAGTGAATCCATCAGAAAATTACAATTTGTTTTTATATAAGTAACATTTTGTAGTTTTATTCCTTTTATTCTTGCTATAGCCACCAAAAAATTGAAACATAATGACAAAATATTCTATTATCGACTAAACACCATTCCATTAGTCATTTATATTGCCAACAGAGTTACCAACAAAAACATGTTGCCAATCAAAATTTTGTTGCCTATTTGTTATTTGTCGACGCTACAAATTATAGACAAAAATACCAATGAAATATTGGCTCAAAATAAAATAAAATGCACTGACTAGATTTTATCGATCATTCTATCAGTAAATCAATTACCAATGAAATATTCAGTTGCAAATTCCATCGGTGAAATATAACTATTGCTAACAAATTAAGCGACAATATTGGCAAAAAAATATTCATCATTACACTCTATCGGAGATTCTAAAACTTCTTAATCATTCTGTAACTTTATGATGAAATAGGGTTTTTATTGTAGATGGAATCACTGATGATATTTTTTTGTCTGTAAGTGAATCCATCAGAAAATTACAATTTGTTTTTATATAAGTAACATTTTGTAGTTTTATTCCTTTTATTCTTGCTATAGCAACCAAAAAATTGAAACATAATGACAAAATATTCTATTATCGACTAAACACCATTCCATTAGTCATTTATATTGCCAACAGAGTTACCAACAAAAACATGTTGCCAATCAAAATTTTGTTGCATATTTGTTATTTGTCGACGCTACAAATGATAGACAAAAATACCAATGAAATATTGGCTCAAAATAAAATAAAATGCACTGACTAGATTTTTTCGATCATTCTATCAGTAAATCAATTACCAATGAAATATTCAGTTGCAAATTCCATCGGTGAAATATAACTATTGCTAACAAATTAAGCGACAATATTGGAAAACAAATATTCATCATTACACTCTATCGGAGATTCTAAAACTTCTTAATCATTCTGTAACTTTATGATGAAATAGGGTTTTTATTGTAGATGGAATCACTGATGATATTTTTTGTCTGTAAGTGAATCCATCAGAAAATTACAATTTGTTTTTATATAAGTAACATTTTGTAGTTTTATTCCTTTTATTCTTGCTATAGCCACCAAAAAATTGAAACATAATGACAAAATATTCTATTATCGACTAAACACCATTTCATTAGTTATTTATATTGCCAACAGAGTTACCAACAAAAACATGTTGCCAATCAAAAATTTGTTGCATATTTGTTATTTGTCGACGCTACAAATTATAGACAAAAATACCAAAGAAATATTGTCTCAAAATAAAATAAAATGCAGTGACTAGATTTTGTCGATCATTCTATCAGTAAATCAATTATCAATGAAATATTCAGTTGCAAATTCCATCGGTGAAATATAACTATTGCTAACAAATTAAGCGACAATATTGGCAAAAAAAATATTCATCATTACACTCTATCGGAGATTCTAAAATTTCTTAATCATTCTGTAACTTTATGATGAAATAGGGTTTTTATTGTAGATGGAATCACTGATGATATTTTTTGTCTGTAAGTGAATCCATCAGAAAATTACAAATTTTTTTTATATAATTGTTAAATTAAAAACCAATAAAAATCACAAATAAAACCAAATATTATTAATTTTATTGAACATCAAAATTTTATTAATTTTAATTTTACAACAATATATACACCGCTACACAGATGGAGGTGGAGGGAAATAAAATCATGAGCCAAAAGAACTAGAATGAGGAGCATGATAATGTTAGAATCTCTTAAAGAAGAGACTCCAATTCTACAGCCTAAAGTGGATGAGCGCCTCGATTGATATTATGTGAATTAGGTGTCTCTTCATCATCGACACCTAAATTAATAACATGATTATGGACATCACCAACACTATTATTGGTTGAATCAACAACAACAATAGATCTCTTTAAACTTTTTCTTAGTATCTCTAAATATTATATGAGTTAATTTTCAATTTCAATGTAATAAATCTACATTCTATGTTGAATAATGGAGTACACATCCCAAAATAATCTACATTTAAAAAACGCACTTTCTAAGTCTAACAAGCTATTCCAATTATTCAATACTTTATACCACTACTACTACTATCATCATCATCATCATCATCATTATCATCTAGGGCTTAAACATTTAATATAACAATTATGCTTAGGTTTATAACAACAACAGTAATAAAACGAATTATATTAATTGTAAAAAAAAATACATAAAAAAATCAAAATAAATATTAAAATTATAGAATCACGATTAAATTTTATTATAATGCACAACACAATTGCCAACAACAATAATAATTACTCAAATTTTAGTATGTTTATTGTAGGAAAAATGCACACACAATAATAACAATAATAATTACAAAAAATTTAATGCACAACATAAAATTAAAAGCATACACATGCAATAATAATATTCTCTTGGCAACTACAAACACTTTAGAGACTGAGAGACTTACCTTAAAGAGATTGAGGATGGGCGATGACGAGAGAGAGAGAGAGAACGGGGGTGGGCGATGATGACTTTTTTAGTGATGAGTGCATTAAGGATGGAGAGAGAGAGAGAGAGAAGGTGGTAGAGAGGGTGCGACAACTTTTGGATAATTATAGCAACAAAGATGAAAATGGGAGAAATAACGATCAAATTATAACCTAAAATCATCAATGAAATTTTCATTGTCGATTCCGTCAACATGTTAACATATGTCGACATAATCACTAATGGATATTTAATTATTATTTTTTAATATTTTTCAATTACGTTGGCAATTTTGTCGCCATTTCTAAAACCTATAAGACATTTTTGACAAAATCACATTTATTAGTGATTCCATCACCATTTCTTAAACCTCCTAGGATTTTTCAATAAAACTGCACATCCATTGCTAAAACCTTTTGGAATGTTTGATGAAATTGCATGTCTATTGGTGATTTCTTCACCGTGGACAATTCCATCGACAATTCCATCACTATTTGTTTTTTAAAAAAATTTATTGTTATAATATCTTAGCCAACCTAAATACACAATAACAACAATACCAAGCATTTTAAAGCCAACAATTGCCAACATTAAACCCAAAACCACAACAAATATAAAAAATACAATGCATTATAGAGTTGCAACAAATTTATATGATGATTGTATTACATCTAAATCAATGTAATATCGTTTAATTAGAATCCTCCTTTTCATTTTTATCATCTTCTTTGTTGAATCCAAAGCTTGTTGATCTCATCATTTTCCTCTACTTCATTATGTCTACTAATACTCAAAATATCATTTCAATCGTCAACATCAATATAAGTATTCTCAACAACATGAAAATTTATATTTTCTAACTTGGTAGAAGAAGCAACTCGATATAAATTAATTATATCATCTATTTGACATACATCATCTCACTTAGATACTTCATTGTTATCATCTTCAATTACTTTATCTTTAGCACAACTGCTAAGTTTAGTTTTCACAATGAAAAACCAATCAACTCTATTATGATCATTTTCAAATAAAGGAGTGTATGTATAATACACTTGTTCCCATTGTTTAGAAAAAAAAATAAAAACATCATTGATGTTGCATAATTGTTCTCTTTTATTTACTTTGACCATACCATGTCGAGGATCTACGCTAATTCCTCTATCGATACCATACAACTAGCATTTTTAAATAAAGCTATTATATATTGTTCACTATGATATCACAATTCAATAACCTTTTATAACATGCCATAATAACTGACTTCAATTTTATTGGAAGTTGAACCCTTGACACAAACCCCAATATTTGACTATCTCCAATGAGAGATGCTATTTAGAAGAGCCAAATTGGTAATATGACTTTTTAAATAGTGTAAATATAGTTTTTTCTTTTCTTTTTTTGCGTATGTGCACTCCAATTGTAAAAAAACCATTTAGAAGAGAAAATTGTATTTTAATATATTTGATACACAACTATTTTAACAACATAATATGATTCAGTTGACTTGACAAGTCTAAAAATAACCCGAACAATTCTCAATCAACTCAATATTAAAGAATGAAATTGAAAAGAAAAGAAAAAACAAAAAATAACTAGAGTAAATCTAGGTAAACTCGTAAAAATCATGATACGGATCATGAGATCATGATAATCTCATAAAAAACAAAGTAAAAAAAATAGATGTAAAAAAAAATCAAAGAAAAAAAACTAGTACAAAACAAATATTATTACAATGAATAGTGATCTAGCATTTTTGCAAGATATGTAGGAATAATAGTTTTTTTAGAGAAATGCTATAAAAAAAAATTAGCACTCTCTTTAGAGCATGTAAAATAAACATTAAAAAGCATATATATATATATATATATATATTATGTCCTTCCTTTTAACATCTCTATTGGAGATGCTCTTATATGTTTTTTGACCCTCACCTTACTCTAGTATGAAAGATATATTCATTGATGAATTATCCATTATAACACTAACCTTTCTTTGAGGACCTAGAGAAAGGAATTTCAGTTGACCAGCATTGTATCTGATTTGAAAGCCTAGTTAACGTTAATTAATGACCATTAATGGTTAGAGTCATAACATAAATAAATCTTTTCTTATGAGTTATGAATTATTAAATACTTACATGTATTTTAAACCACATGAATAAATTTTCATCATGTAATTGGAAAGTTCGAGCTTCAATTTCCATGGCCTAACCTCTTAGTCATAAAAATAACCTTAACATCTTCACATTTTTACTAAACAAAAGGAAAACTTATAGTTGTTGAAGTGTTAAATTTGTTTTTTTCCAACAGACACCAATTATAGAAATTGCAATAAAATATCACTCTTGATCACAATGATCAAGATATCAAATGTATTTAATTGTTTCTTCCCTCATTCATACAACATAATCCTAAGAGAATTCCAAGGGTTAGATTTCAGGTATAAAGGAATGAGGGGCATTGATGTAATTGCATAACCAATTGACAAGTATAAATATTGTAATTATTGTAAGATTTATGTTTTAATGTGTAATTATTGTAATTAGCTTTGATTTTGGTTTTGTTAAGGTTTAGGGTTTTGAATTTTATGTTTTAGGGTTAGATTTATGCATTAATTGAAGTGTTATAGGTTAAGTTTTATGTGTTAAACTGTTATGGGTTGAATATGTTGGGTTTTAAGTTAGAATTTAAAATGTGTCAATATTAGGAGACTAGTGGATTAGGAATTTAAAATCCTGATCAACTGGTTGACCAGTAGGCTTATTAACTTTAATCGATTGGTTGGTGAATTTCGTTTGATTTGCCTGACTAGGTTCGGTCAACTTATTGGTAGATTTTGGTCGACCAGTTGATCAAACACTGAGGGTTGATCGGTTCTTTTTGGCTCAAAAGTTTAGTAAATGTTTGAGATTGGTCAGGTATATCTGTTTCGCTTTTATATTTATGTTTGTTCTCAAATCTTATAGATGTAATCTCTTATGTTTTTTGTTTTGAGTCATTTTTTAGTACATTTGCTTTTATATTTAGATACTCTTAATACTCTACCTATTGGGTATCAATAGGACTTCCATCGATATCTGTTTTTGAATCCTAACTACTTTTGAGTCAAGTGAGTGGATAATATTCCATATGCTAAAAGAGTAGTATAAATATTTTAATTATTAATATAAAATTGATCATGCTTCTTGGTAATTTATATATTGCTTATTATCACTTGTCTATGATAAAACATGATCAATGATGGTTCATTAATGTCCATTGATTTAGACTCCTTCCCCCTTCCCAACTACGAATAAGATCGAGAGGAGCCCGAAAGAAAGCCCCCCAACCAAGAACGGAAACGGAAGCCTTTCTATTCATTCCCCATTCTCTCTTAAATAAAGCTCGCCCTCGAGCTTCAATTTTAATATAAATAAAGGGCAGGTCGGCCGGGTCTTTCCCTGTTGTTCTGTTTCCGCCACGAGAAAGACGCACGGAAGAGGTATGCCCAAACAAAATGAGAAAAAAAAGGAGAGGCCTTCGCATTCCTAATCCGGTAGGGCCGGCCGGCTTTGTTTGCCCCGGCTTGGCGAATCGCATCCCCGCGCAACGACATTCTTTGTGCGCCCCGTCACCGTTCTCGCTCAGTGTTTGCAACGGCTGGGGAGGCAGTCGTAGAAGCGAAGCCTATCGCCGAGCCGACCAAAAAATACGAAATTGGGCCCCTTCTATGAAATTGGATGGAATGGTCCAGCCTTTTCAGACTAATTTCTTGATATGAGCAATTGTGTTCTTCTGAATTGACAACTTCTCATTTGATTGATTGTATGGGTTGAGCTTTTAAGAAATGATTATGTTTTATTTAATTATGACCCTATGACATACTAGTCAGAATACTCATGCTAACACGGTAGTGTTACTCTTTGTGCACATCATAGTTCTGAACCTTAGTTAGTCAATAGAGTCACCAAATTATGGCGACCAATTGTCTTATATTTTGGAGCTTCATGCTCCTTACATTTTGATTTTCTAACAAACCATATGATATTTCTTTTTATGATCTCTTTGTAAAACTCTTTGATAAAAGCATAAGCCAAGCTTGTGTATAGATATTTCTCATTAATGTCTTACCTTATATGTGTATATTAAACGTTATCTACTCAATGAGTTGTTTAACTCATCCTCTTGTTATTTATTATTTTTAGGCTTATAGCTTTGTTAATAGGTCGCTTTTGTGGACTTTTAGAACCTGCTCTTTGTTGCAATTAACATTATTTCGTTATGTCTAGTTAGAGCTCTACAATTACATAATTTGCATTAACTTTTGTATAAAGATGTTGATTTATATTGTTATCATTGTTTCGTTACTCTAATTGAGTTAATATAAAGAGAAGTTTGTATGTATGCTTAGATTTGCATACGTAAAGAACCTGGTGGGGGCCTTGTTTATGTATCGGTCATGAATCCAAGGTTTGGATCATGATAATTGGCTTCCTAAAAAAAGCATGATTTATAATCAATTATATAAAAAAGAGTGTTCTATTATTAAGACTCGTCTAATTAGTTTTCATTTACTAGAAATGTACTTTTTATCACGTAAGGTGCTTTCGGTCTAATAATCCAAGTTACAGGTTTAAAAAATTAATGTTTGTTAATAATTTTTTTGTCTACTTATATTCTTTTTTTATTTTATTATTTGACATTGATTTTTTTTTAAATAGGCTTTATAATTTTCTTTGTTTTTTTTTTTTCTATTAGATTATTTTATTTTCATGAATTATAAATTTAATATATTATCCTGGGTGAACTCAATCCTTTTCCGACCCCCGGCAGTGCAGGTCGACATTAGAGCAACAACTATTTGAAGGATTTTTTTTTTTTTTTTATCCAACTGGTAAAGTTATGTTAGAGTTAGTTTATACATTAACTGACGCTAAATCTTATAAATCTTTTCTCGAGAAATCTTAAGAACATATCATCTGTATCCATCCTAGTATATTTAATAAATTTCAGTAAATGTTTGTCTTAAAATTTGGAGCAGAACAAATAGGTTGAGTTGCTATATGAAGTAGTGAAATAGTAATAATAATATGACAGACTTCTACTCTTTCTCCATTGATCAATGAATTAATTCATTCATAAAAAAAGATAAATTCATGTAGGTGCGATAGATCTATGGGTCAACTTCAGTGAGTTGTTAAGCTTTTACTCCCTACCCCCACTTGTACTGCTGTTCATGCCATATAAGGCTATTTCCACTACTCT
Source organism: Populus tremula (assembly GCA_964019445.1). NCBI lineage: Eukaryota > Viridiplantae > Streptophyta > Magnoliopsida > Malpighiales > Salicaceae > Populus > Populus tremula. The sequence goes on from CAXHTJ010000001.1 coordinate 44,866,526, forward strand.
ACAAGCTTGATAATAATGGAGATCACAATGCGTCCAGGCCTGATTAATTCATTTACTAGCATTACAATGCTTTTGGTTTGCATCTTCTTAGTCTTTTTATCACTAGCCTTTGCTGCACAAGACAATATCATTTCCAATGAATCCATTAAAGAAGGCGAGAGTCTAGTTTCAGCAAAAAGAACTTTTGAACTGGGTTTTTTTAGCCCAGGAAATTCAATGAATCGATTTTTGGGAGTATGGTTCATGAATGAATTGTCAGCTCATAAAGAAGTTATTTGGGTTGCCAATAGAGAAATTCCGCTTACGGATCGTTCTGGATTTCTAAATTTCACCCAGCAAGGAGTTTTGCTTCTTCTCAACGGAAACAATGAAATAATTTGGTCATCCAACAAAACAACAAATGTTGAGAGTCCAGTTATGCAGCTATTGGATTCAGGAAATCTAGTTGTAGGAGATGGGAAGGATAGTAACTTCATTTTATGGCAGAGTTTTGAATATCCTTGTGATACGTTTCTACCAGGAATGATGATCGGAGGGAATTCACAAACTGGTGTGGATAGAAACCTGACATCATGGAAGAGCGCAGACGATCCTGGTCCAGGCCAATTTTCATTTGGGATAGATCGTCAGGGGTTTCCACAGCTAGTCGTCAGGAATGGAACTTTGAAGCACTATAGGCTGGGTTCATGGAATGGAAAAAGTTTCACCGGGACTCCTGATCTGCCTCGAGATCAGTTCTTGAAGTATGATTTTATTTTGAACAAGACTCATGTAGATTATAGTTATGAAATCCTGAAACCGGGTGCATTGTTGACGAGGTTAATTGTGAATCAGTCAGGATTCGTGGAACGCTTTATCCGTGCAATTCAAACTAATGGTTGGACACCAATATATTCGGCACCAAGAGATCTCTGTGACAAATATTCAGTATGTGGTGCACATATGATTTGCAAAATGGTCGATCAATCCCACAATTGTACTTGCTTGGAAGGATTTGAACCCAAATCTCTTACAGATTGGAGTGAAGGGTGTGCTAGAAGGAGTCCATTGAATTGCACACAGGACATCTTTCAGATTTTTACAGGGCTTAAGTTGCCGGATACATCCCTTTCCTGGTATGATACAAGCATGAGTCTAGTAGAATGCAAGGACAAGTGTCTAAAAAACTGCAGTTGCACGGCATATGCAAATTCAAATATCACAGGAGAAGGCAGTGGCTGCATACTCTGGTTTGGTGAATTGGTTGATATCAGAGAGTTCAGTCCAGGGGGCCAAGACCTCTACATAAGGATGCCACCACCTTTGAAAACAGGTATTTATCAATATTCTTCCCATGATTCTCAAGCAGGGTATTTTTTTCACTCTTTCTCTCTGTTTCTTTTTCTTTTTCCTTTTGAAATGAAGAAGTTGTATGTTCCTTAAATGTTTTCCTAACTTCGTGTCCTCATTTCCTCATTCTATTTACAAATAAAACAGAACTCCTTTCTCTGTTTATTGTGGGTTTTCAGATCAGACGACGTCAAACACAAATTCTGGTAGGAAGAAGCTTTTAGGAATCATACTCGGTTCCACAGTCCTTGCTGGAGTGCTAACGGTAGGACTAACCTTCTATATATGGAGAAAGAAGCAGAGAAAGCAAGGTAGTGTACTTTGGACAATTCTTCTTATTCCAGAACATGGACCTTGTTGATATATATAGTATGCATGGTAGATTACTACTATTGTAGAATTTTATGTTAGTCATCGATAACAAAATGAAGCATTTGTTAGATCATGTTGTTAGTCAATTAGCTTTGATAAGGAGAAGCTGTTCGTTTATCATTGCTGACAACTGATCAATCTTCTGCTATTCAGAAATAGAGGAAGACATGGAGTTACCATCGTTTCATTTGGCCACCATAGTGAAAGCAACGGATAACTTTTCAAGCAACAACAAGTTGGGACAAGGTGGTTTTGGACCGGTATATAAGGTATATAACAACGTGCTTCAAAGCTGAGAGATCATCTACTATGAGATATTCTAACTTCAGTAAATAACGATTCCCAGGGTACATTGATTGATGGGCAAGAAATAGCAGTGAAAAGACTTTCAAAAAGTTCTCGGCAAGGATTGACAGAGTTCAAGAATGAAGTTATCTTGATAGCTAAGCTTCAGCACAGAAATCTTGTTAAACTTCTTGGCTGTTGCATTCAAGGAGATGAAGTAATGTTGATCTATGAATTCATGCCCAACAAAAGCCTAGATTATTTTATTTTCGGTTTGTACCCCATGAACTGGTTAGAGTTTCTTGCAGTTAGATTGCTTGTTCTATGATGTTTCATTTATACATCAGAATAACATAACATTATGATAAATTGATTAGATCAAACAAGAAACAAATTCCTGGACTGGCAGAGACGTAACCTCATTATCGGTGGCATTGCTAGAGGACTACTTTATCTTCATCAAGACTCTAGACTAAGGATTATCCATAGAGATCTCAAAGCCAGCAACATATTATTAGATAAGGATATGAACCCCAAAATTTCAGATTTTGGAATGGCTAGACTGTTTGGAGGAGACCAAATTGAAGCAGACACAAATAAAGTGGTCGGAACATAGTAAGTACACTCTACACCTATTTTGTTACAATGTATAATGTCCGCACCATTTAAACTTTTTCTGATAATGTTTTTCCGCAGTGGATACATGCCCCCTGAGTACGTTGTTGATGGGCGTTTCTCACTGAAATCCGACGTCTTCAGCTTCGGTGTTTTAGTCTTGGAGATAATAAGTGGGAAGAAAAATAGAGGATTCTCCCACCCGGATCACTGCCATAATCTTCTTGGACATGTAAGGATAAAATTAAACATGTTAATTTAATTTAATTATGTATTAACAATTTTTATCATAACAAGTTTTTGTTTTCCAGGCATGGAAACTGTGGACGGAAGAGAGGGCATTGGAGCTTCTCGACAATATGTCAGATAGCCCGTATTCTGTATCTGAAGTATTGAGATGCATTCATGTGGGTCTGTTATGCGTGCAACAAAAGCCGGAAGACAGACCAAATATGTCATCTGTGGTTTTGATGTTGGGCAGTGAGAATTCATTGCCTGACCCAAAGCAACCTGGTTTTTTCACGGAAAGGAATATGCCCGCAGGGGACTCTTCATCAGGAAATCATGAATCATCATCTATAAATGACCTAACTATTTCAGAGCTATATGCACGGTAGAAGATTGGCTCTGATGGTTAAAAGGAAGAGCTATATATATATATATATATATATATATGTATGTATGTATGTATGTTGAAATTTATTGCCTTAAGTTGCTAACGAGTTGCTTGAAGACCAGTTCATCTCACGTGTTGTTTTTATTTCTGCTAGAATAAAGGATTGAACAAGTTCTTAGGTGAATGGTTAGTAGTGGCGAAATGTAAGCCAAACGTGGCAGTAGTGTTGCTTAATTTTAGTTTTTCTGTTTATTTTCCTTTTATAAATCAGTGTAATTGATTGCTGTAAAACATAGCAATTATCCTTATCATTATCCAGTTTTTCATGCAATAAACATCCCCTGTTCATATTCAAATTTCTGGTGTTGATCTACAGTAACAAACAGTCACTGTAGAGATCAAAGTCTTTTATTTTTCTGCTTCTCAGTTCTTCACTTATTCTACAAAAGTATTTTCAATTGGTATCAGAGCTTATTTCTTGAAGGGTCTGTAATGGATTCCGAAACTAACTTCTCTCATATCTCAACTCCAATCTTCAATGGAGAAAATTACCAACTTTGAGCAGTACGAATGGAAACATATTTAGAAGCTATGGATTTATGGGAAGTTGTTGAAGAGGATTACGAGATCCTACCACTGCAAAATAATCCAACCATGACTCAAATCAAGAGTCATAAGGAGAGAAAGACCAAGAAATCAAAAGCAAAAGCCACTCTTTTTACTGCTGTTTCAACAACGATCTTCACCAGGATCATGTCCCTGAAGTCAGCTAAGGATGTCTGGGAATATTTGAAGGAAGAGTATGCAGGAGATGAGAAAATTCGTGGGATGCAAAGTCTCAATTTAATACGTGAATTTGAGCTGCAGAGGATGAAGGATTCTGAGACTATCAAGGAGTACTCAGACAGATTGCTGGGAATTGCAAACAGGGTGAAATTGCTGGGAACTTCATTCTTAGACTCAAGAATTGTTGAGAAAATTCTGGTCACAGTACCAGAAAAATATGAAGCTTCAATCACCACTCTGGAGAACACAAAAGATCTGTCAAGTATTACCTTGACAGAACTTTTGAATGCCTTACAAGCCCAAGAACAAAGAAGGCTTATGAGGCAAGATCATGTCATTGAAGGTGCCTTGCAAGCCAAATTTCCAGATTCTGAAAGAAGGAAATTTGGCAGAAAACACCAAGTTGCAGCCAAACCCACCAGTCAAGGTCACGGTAAAGGAAAATTCATTAAAAGAAATTTTCCACCATGTCAACATTGCAACAAGATGGGTCATCCACCATTCAAGTGCTGGAAGAGGCCTGATGCAAGGTGCACAAATGCAACCAGCTTGGGCACGAGGCAATCATCTGCAGAGTAAAAAATCAGAAACAAGAAGAGGATGCTCAAGTTGCAAATCAGGATGATGAAGACCAGATGTTTGTGGCAACATGCTTCTCAGTACAAACTACCTCTGATCATTGGCTAATCGACAGTGGTTGTACAAACCACATGACTTTTGATAAAAGTCTCTTCAGAAATTTGCAGCCAACAGATGTTGCAAAAGTCAGAATTGGAAATGGTGAATGCATTGAAGCTAAGGGAAAGGGAACAATTGCCATTACAACAAACTCAGGTACAAAAACAATAGCAGATGTTCTTTATGTACCTGATATTGATCAAAATTTGCTGAGTGTGGGGCAATTGATTGAGAAAGGAATGAAGGTGATTTTTGAGAATCACACTTGCTGTATTTTTGATGCTGCTGGGCACAAAATACTTCAAGCTAAAATGAGAGGCAAAAGCTTCTCATTTGTTCCATTTGAAGGAGAGCATACTGCATTTCCAGTCACTCTTAGTGACACTGAACTATGGCACAAACGGCTGGCACACTGTCATCAAAAGAGGATGCTCACCATGAAGGTTCATGAAGCTGTCAGAGGTATACCATCATTCACTGATCTCCAATTAAACTGTAATGCTTGTCAATTTGGGAAGCAAAATAGAATGCCATTTCCACGATCAACTTGGCGAGCAACACACAAGCTCCAGTTAATTCATACGGATGTAGCTGGTCCCTTAAGCACACCATCACTAAATGGCAGCAGATACTATCTGCTATTTATTGATGATTACTCCCGTATGTGCTGGATATATTTCATGAAGTTCAAGTCAGAGGTGGCTGGCATCTTCTGGAAATTCAAGAAAAACGTGGAGAACCAAAGTGGCAGCAGCATTCAAGCCATACGGTCTGACAATGGCAAAGAGTATACCTCAGCCGAATTCAACCGTTACTGTGAAGATGCTGGTATTGAACACCAGCTAACAACCCCCTATACTCCAGAACAGAATGGGGTAAGTGAAAGGCGTAATCGATATGTCATGGAGATGGTGAGAAGCATGATGCATGAGAAGAATCTACCCAAAATGTTGTGGGCAGAAGCTGCTAGCACAGCAGTGTTCATCCAGAACCGACTTCCAACATAAGTGTTGGCAGAAATGACACCCTTTGAGATGTGGTATAATTATAAGCCTTCCTTGCGTTTCCTCAAAATTTTTGGTTGTGTATGTTTTGTACATGTTCCACAGATTAAGAGGGACAAGCTTGACAAGAAAGCCATCAAAGGAATTTTTGTTGGCTATAGCACAATTTCTAAAGCCTACAAGGTTTATCATCCTCAAAGTCAGAAAATTGCTATTACAAGGGATGTCATATTTCATGAAGATGCACAGTGGGAGTGGGTTGATTCACAGGAGAGCATGCTGATTAATAATCAAATTCAGCCCTTGCAAGATAAATTGAGTGACTCCGAATCAATTGATGATGAACCAGTCAGGGGTACTCGATCAAAATTCAGCCCTTGCAAGATAAATTGATTGACTCCGAATCAATTGATGATGAACCAGTCAGGGGTACTCGATCAATTGAAGAAATTTATCAAAGGAGCAATGTTGCTGTGTGCGAACCTGACAACTATGAAGAAGCTCAACAAAATCCATCATGGCAGAAGGCAATGGAAGAAAAATCTTCATGATCGAGAAGAACAAGACGTGGGAACTTGTTGACAGACCTGGAGACAAAAACATCATTGGCGTAAAATGGATTTTCAGAACCAAATTGAACGCTGACAGTTCAATCAACAAATTCAAAGCCAGGCTCGTTGTCAAGGGATATGCTCAAGTGTATGGGTTTGATTATTCAGACACATTTGCCCCAGTAGCAAGGATGGACACTATTCGATTGCTACTTGCTGTTGCAGCACACAGAAACTGGAAGGTGTTCTAGTTGGACGTCAAATCTGCCTTCTTGAATGGTGTTCTTCAAGAAGAAATTTACATTGAACAACCTGCTGGATTTGTTGTTCAAGGCAAAGCTGACAAGGTGTATTTGTTGAAGAAGGCACTCTATGGATTAAAACAGGCACCAAGGGCCTGGTATGGAAGAATTGATGAGTACTTGACAGGTTTTGGTTTCCAGAGAAGCCCCTCTGAATCAACTCTCTATGTGAACAAAATTGAAGGTGATGTTCTAATTGTGTCACTGTATGTTGATGACCTTCTTGTGACTGGGAGTAATTTGCAGCAAATCGAAAGGTTCAAGCAGGATATGATGCAAGCTTTCGAGATGAGTGATCTTGGGCTCATGAGTTTCTTTCTCGGCATGGAGATCAAGCAAGACAAAGGAGAAACTTTTATTGGACAAGAAAAATATGCAAAGGAAATTTTGAAGAAATTTCAAATGGAAAATTGCAAGCCAACTGCAACTCCAATGAATCAGAAGGACAAGTTCAGCAAGGATGATGGTACTGCCAAGGTAGATGAAGAGAGATTCAGAAGCTTAATTGGTTGCTTGTTGTATTTAACAGCAACCAGACCTGACATATTATATGCAACCAATCTTCTTGCTCGTTTCATGCACTGTCCAAGCGAGTTGCACATGAGGGCAGCCAAAAGAGTTTTGAGATACATCAAAGGAACATGCAATTTTGGAGTCAAATTTACACAGTGTCAAAAGCTGAAGTTGCATGGTTTCTCTGACAGTGATTGGGGTGGATTTGTTGATGACATGAAAAGTACTTCGGGGTTTTGTTTCAATTTAGGATCAGCTGTGTTTTCATGGTCATCTAAGAAGCAAAGCATTGTCGCTCAATCAACTGCGGAGGCTGAGTTCATAGTTGCAACTGCAGCAGTCAATCAAGCACTATGGATTAAAAAATTGCTATGTGATTTACAGATGGAGGAGCAAGAAAGCAACTGAAATTTCAGTTGACAATCAAGCAGCCATAGCAATTTCTCACAATCCAGTGTTCCACGGGAAAACCAAACATTTCAACATCAAGCTATACTTTGTTCGTGATGTGCAGAAAAATGGTGATGTTAAATTGATTTATTGCAGAACCGAAGATCAATTGGCAGACTTGTTTACCAAAGCACTCCCTGCAAATCGGTTTGAATTTCTAACCAGGATGATTGGGGTTTGCAGCCCTTAATGCAAGGAGGAGTGTTGAAATTTATTGCCTTAAGTTGCTGACGTGTTGCTTGAAGACCAGTTCAGCTCACGTGTTGTTTTTATTTCTGCTAGAATAAAGGATTGAACAAGTCCTTAGGTGAATGGTTAGTAGTGGCGAAATGTAAGCCAAACGTGGCAGTAGTGTTGCTTAATTTTAGTTTTTCTGTTTATTTTCCTTCTATAAATTAGTGTAATTGATTGGTGTAAAAATGAGCAATTATCCTTATCATTATCCAGTTTTTCATGTAATAAACATCCCTTGTTCATATTCAAATTTCTGGTGTTGATCTACAGTAACAAACAGTCACTGTAGAGATCAAAGTCTTTTATTTTTCTGCTTCTCAGTTCTTCACTTATTCTGCAAAAGTATTTTCAATGTATATTCTAGCCAAATCCAAGGCATATAACAGAAATTAAATATTTTCTGCTATAATTATGTTGATGTATTATTTTTACCTGTCTACAAGTCCTCTGCAAGTACTAGTGCGAATACAGAAATACAGAATGCTTGAGGATTCACATCTCTGGACTGCACAATATATATTGGTACTGGTTTGCTTCGAGCCAGCAAATGTAATGCACGGATCTGGACTCAAGATCTATATATTTTTCAATTTCAATTTATAAGATCAATAAAAAAAAGTTGGAAGTTCTTGAGTAATGCGTTTTATTGACTATTATTTCTAGTAAGCAACTAGCATTCTTTGTGGCTGTGAACTCTATATATTTTGGTTGCAAAAGGAAGGTTCGAACATGAGAGTTGAGAACTTTTTTAGAAGGAAGGACACTAACATCACATTGCAACATCTATACATTTTTTGCAACCAAAGAAAACATTTGTACATTCTGTCAAAGATTAAGTTCTAGCAAGTAGCCAGCTTCAAATAAACTGATGAGACTAATAAAAAATACTTGAAGGATGCTCATGCAAAAGGAAATAGCGCAAACTGGCGCCAAATCTTGAAATTATCTGTGCATTTATTTCCCTTTAATGGATTAGCAAGCCACTTGTTAGTCCTAAAATGGAAATAACAAAGGATCCTATTTCGAAGCCTCGATCCAATTTCGAAAAATGAATTTATGTTCAACAACATGAGGTTTATTACATCATGGGATCTAAAGTTCAACTTTAGGGATATAAATGGATGCTCATGGATTGAGTTTCTATTGTATTTATACTTTATTTATTATTTAAATCGTATTTTTTTTTTAATATTCATATATTCTCCATCAAATTTTGAGTATCTATATTAATATTAATTATTTAAGTTCTAATTATTATTCAAGATATAAAATATTAATTGATGAAGTTGGAAAAGACTTCATACATAAATTAACATTTTCATGGGCTACAATCTTGAGCCTGGGATTGAAACGTCAGAGAGCCTGGTTGTTAGGCTTGAACGGTGGTGGAGAATTGCTTGGAAAACAATCTCTCCTTGTGGGACAAGGAACTCTTCAATGCTTGAATCAAATCTATATAAAAAAAATACCTATATGATGAGTTATTGAAGAGATAATGTTGAGTTTGAGAACTTTTTTATTTACCAGGTAATTTAAGATATTTATATATCTTTGATTATATGAATTGATCACCTTAGAATATGAATGATATCATAATTAATTGGTGAAAATATTGGTGAATATTAATAACATTTCGGTGAGAAATAACAAAAGGCACATGAATTTGCATTTAAAATGGGGTTGGTTTTGACAAAGAAAAGTAGTTTTACTAACTTCGCAGCATGGAAGCCATCAGAGATGTGAATGCTTATAGTGTTTTCTTTTATTATAAAAGGCATCCTGTCTGATCTGATTTTAGATTATCTAAGATCAGCTGTTTTCTTCATTTTCAAGTCTACATCATGTTTTCGACGGATTGGAATCACCAATTGCAACCCAGATCCAAAAACATTGTACAATAGTCAGGCTATCGGTACTTTGGTAGCTAAGCTGGGCTGGAACAAATTGACTGTGTTCTCCCTGCTGTGAGGATATTTTGTTTGCCTTCAAGCAGTTGTACTTTTGGTTGTTTCTCTATTGTTCATAAGCCCATCTTCTATTTTCCTAGCCTTTTCTTGCATTCCATTAAACTAAAATTTCTCATATGTACTGAGTCATCCACTGTTAATTATGGTTTAATTGCATGGACAAATTACTTGGAATTACTAGAGCCTTCCAAAGTAGAAAAGCACAGTAAAAGGCTTATAATGTCCATTAAGTATTCTATAAAGTATTTCCCTTTTGTGTTATTACAACAAGTTTTCATGGTCTTATGATTGAAACTGTTTTAATTGGAGTTAAGATTCATGGAGCCACTTATCTCAAGCAGTCCTATGATGGTCATTGAAGGGAATCATGAGATTGAACCTCAAGTTTCTGGGATAACTTTCAAATCATATTTGACTAGATATGCAGTTCCATTGGAAGAGTCTGGCTCTAACAGCAACTTCTATTATTCATTTGATGCTGGGGGCATGCATTTTGTACGTAATGTTAGGAGCATATGTTGACTACAACAGCACAGGTTCGAGAGATTCCTTTTCTATTATATTTGTAATCCTAGGATGCTATCTGTTTTGAGATTTAAGCACCATAAAATTGGTAAATTCTATCAATCTCAATTCAAATGCTCAGTATTCCTGGTTAAAGCAAGATCTAAATCAAGTAGACCGCGCTAAGACCCCTTGGCTGGTAGCTGCCTGGCATCCACCATGGTATAGCTATTCCTCTCACTATCAGGAATTTGAATGCATGAGGCAGGAAATGGAAGCGCTTCTCTATCAATACCGTGTTTCGATAAAGAATGATAATTGGTGAATAAGACTGTTTCGATGCCTATTACTTGAAAAGAATGAAGAGAAAGATTGAATTTGTGGAAGTAATTGTTATGATACTGAATCATATACTTATACAGAAGGAGGCTGCAACTGATTCCTACAAGTTAGGAATCAGTTGTTGCATTGTAGCTTCAGCAGCGACATATTAGGCATTACAAATGAAAAGTGAATAAATACATATCTTCTATTTTTAAACAACTCTGCTATTCTATATTCAGGAATACATTTCCTAACATCCTCCCACTCTCAAGTTGGAGAGTGGATATCCTGCACTCCTAACTTGCTAACCATAGGAACAAAGATCTCTTTTCCCAAGGGCTTAGTTAAGACATCTGCTAGTTGATGAGTAGAGTCAACATGTTTTGTAGTGATAGAACCATCTTGAATCTTGTCTTGGATGTAATGACAGTCCATTTCAATGTGCCTAGTTCTCTCATGAAACACTGGATTGGCTGCAATATGTAACGCAACTTTATTGGCACAATATAGTAAGGCAGATTCATGGTGTGAAATTCCCAAGTCTTTCAGTAAACATCGCAACCATGTTAACTCACAGCAGGCTCCTGTCATTGCTCGGTATTCTGCTTCAGCAGAAGAAAGCGAAATCGTTTTTGCCACTTCGACCTCCAGGATATCAGTGAAGGTCCAAGAAAAACACAATAGCCCGTTGTAGATCTCCTAGTGAGTGGACAGTCTGCCCAATCTGAGTCACAATAAGCTCTCAACCTTAAGTCACTCTTGGAAGAGAAAAATTGGCCTCATCCGGGTGCTCCTTGTAGGTATCGAACACTCGAATAGCTGCCTCCATATGAAGTTTTCGGGGATGCTGCATAAATCTACTCAAGACATGTACAACATACGTTATGTCTGTCTAGAGACAGTCAAATAAATTAACCGACCCACCAATTCTATACCGGTTTGTATCCTGAGTAGGGTGCCCCTTGTTGATAATTTTAAGCCTCGTTCCAAGGAGTATTAATAAGAGAAGCACCTGACAAACCTGCATCCTTAATGACTTCCAGTGCATATTTACGTTGTGAAATAAAAACTTCCATTCTTTGAAGTAGACACCTCAATTCCAAGAAAGTATTTTTAAATCACCAAGATCTTTGATATGAAAATGTTTATGCAGGAATTGTTTAGTTGCAGCAATGTTGCCTGGATCATTTCCAGTGATCAATATATCATCAACATATATCAAGAGGACAGTAAAAGACATACCCTGCTTCTTGGTGAATAGAGAATAATTTGCTCTTGATTGTATAAAACCAGCAGAATGCATAGCTTCGGAAAATTTTGCAAACCATTGGCGGGATGCCTGCTTTAAACCGTAAAGTGACTTGTGGAGGCAACATACTAGATGATCCTCCCCTTGGCGCCAAAGACCTGGTGGAAGAGACATGTATATCTCCTCAGCTAAGTCACCATGAAGGAAAGCATTGTGGACATCCATCTGGTGCAAGGACCAGCCGTGAGCTATTGTTAAGGCAAGTAAACAATGGACAGAGATTATTTTGGCAGAGGAGAAAATGTATCATGGTAGTTGACTCCTTCCATTTGAGTGAAACCTTGGGCGACTAAACGAGCTTTGTACCGCTCGACAGAACCATGCGAATGGTGTTTAACTTTGTAGACCCATCTGCATCCAATCAGTGTCTTACCTGATGGTAGTGTTGTGAGAGACAAAGTGCCATTAGTTTTGGGAGCATGTAGTTCGGTGCACATGGCCTCCTGCCACTCAAGATGAACAACAGCCTCTGCATAAGACTTAGGCTCTAGAATGGTGCTGAGTTAAGCAACATATGCGTGATATCAAGAGTATAACGATGATATGAGACAAAGTTTGCCATAGGATAGCGCGTACCTTTGGTTGGACCTGGCAGTAAGGTGGCTGATTAGTGGGAGTAAACATTAGAGCAAACAAAATCGGTGAGCTTGGCTGGCAGAGCAGTATGGCGACTGGAGCGACGAAGTGGGGTGGGTTCGGGTGGTGGATTTTCAATAGTAGTAGATGATGGCAATGGAGATGGGGAAGTGGATGATGGAGACGGGGCAGCTGGGGGGATTGGGTCAAAGGGTCTGGGGCGACGTGTATAGGTGCGAAGGATGGGTGGAGGTTGGGTTGATGAGGGATGTGAATGTGGGGAGGCAGGTGGTGGTGAACATGAAGGTGCAGGTATATTAATAGGAGGAGAAGTTTGTGGACTGCAATAAAAAGAAGTTGTGGCAGGAGTTAGCAGAGGAATAGGACCAAATTCAATGGGTGGAGTTTGAACAAAACCGGGTTTGCCCGATGCATAAGGAAAAATATCTTCATGAAATTGCACATCGCGACTAGTGAAAATTTTTTTGAAAGATAAATCAAATAGTTTATATCTATTTTGACTGTCATAACCCAATTTTGGGTTATTCCCCAAATTTCACTTTTTTTCAAAATAAAAATCAAAAAAATAAAATAAAAGCTGGCAACGTGGAGAAGATAGGTCGGGAAATCAAGCTGCAATTTTTGGAGGAAATTCAAGGCCTAATTATCCCCCATTATGCCCAAAAAAATAGGAATACAATGCAAATTCAAGGTTAAATTAAATGATTATTGGACGAATTTGCATAAAAATTAAGTCCAATGACATAATTAAATTTTAATAGGCCAATTTGATTTAATCATGGGCCAAATTAATTTTTAATTATGTTTAAGAATTAATTTAGGTCCAATTGAAGGATTTAATTAAGTGCAAGGACTTAATTATACTTTAAATGGTTCAAATTAATTTTATTTGGAGCTTAATTGGTGAAAAAATTAAGTTTGGGAGCCTAATTTGGGCTTAATTGAGAAGAATAGAATTATACGAGACCAAATTTAATTTTTACCAAGATGATTGATTGAAATCAGGGGCCAAATTGAAAGAAAATTGAAGTTTTGGGGCCAATTTGGGGTTAAATTGACAAAATCCAAAGCCAAGGACCAATCTGCAAGGACGCCAAACTATAGGGGTAAAATTGATAAAATCCGGGGGTCAAATTGAAGAATTGGAAAACGGCGCCGTGTTTGTGTTTAAAAAAAAAAAAAAAAAAAAAAAAACGCGGGTACTGTTCATCATCTTCCCCGTGAAGCTGCCCGAGTGGCAGACTTCTAGGCGCATTTTCTACCTCGTTTGTTCCCCAAATCCGACAAGGCATGCACCGACATGTTCACCTGAAATCCCTTTATCCCGTGGAGTGGTCCGGTCGGGTCGAAAATCTTGGAAACGGCTCCGTTTATTGGCCCAAAGTGGCACCCTCGGGCAGTCTGCAGCCTTGGATTGCCAAATTTTGCAGTTCGAGGTGCACGCTTTGAACCAACGGCTTGGATTCCTCGAGTCGAATCAAGGGCTGAGACTTTTTCCCCGTTGAAGACAAGATTACCCTCTTTCCATACCTATAAATAGGAGCCAATTTCGTGCTTAGAGAGAGGAGAAAACTGAACTCAAAGTTGGCCGAAAATCAGTTTTTCCTGCCCGGTTTTCCTGCAACCAGTCCTCTCTTCTTCTTTTTTTCCCTCTCCGCCGTGGCCTCTAGTTGCCACCACTGATCTCGCCACCATCCTTCCCCTGAAACACCACATCCCATACATCACCCAGCAACCTCACCGAAGTCTGCAACACCTCTCTCTCTCTCCCTCTCTTCCCTGCAAAACTTCTTCTTTTTTTCTTCACCACCGCAACCCCAGCAGCAGCAGCAGCGAAACCACCCTTTCCAGCGGCTCCCATCTCGACCAGAAGCTTCTGCCTTTCCCAGAGACCGCCAGGACAGCAGCTCTCTCTCCAGCCGCTCCAACAGTTGCAACCGTGAGCTTTCCTTCTCCTCTGCAGGGTCTGTTTCCTTCTTCTTCCAGCCGGGACCAGTGCACGCCGCCGGCCTCGCCGCCTCCAGTCACACCGCGCACCACCAGCCAGGCTGCCGACTCTCTCCACGCCAGGTAACTCTCTCCTCCCTGCTCCATTTTTTCTTCTTCATTCTTCGTAGCCGCTGCATGCAGAATTCATTTCTGCATGCAGTGGCTAATTAATTAGTCACTTGGGCCGGGCCGGTTCTGGCCCAGCCCGGCCCAAAAAAAAAAAAAAAAAAAAAAAAAAATTCAAAAAAATCATGTAAAAATTTGTGGTGTTCTTAAATATTTTTCCACCAAGTTTTGCATAATATCGAGTTGTATATTTACATTGTAAAATACAAATTCGGTATTAAAATACCTGGTTTTCTCCAAAATGTTTCAAAACAATCAAAGCATTTTCGAAAAGAAAAAAATATTTCATTGCATACGGCCAGATTCTAAAATTTTTCCAAGCATATTTTTTCAAAACAAAAAAATACAAAAAAACGAAAAATTGCATCTTTTTCATGTCTTTAAAAAATAAAATGGATATCGTAACCAATTTATGATTTATCCATTAGGATTTGGCCAACATGTCAAAAATATTTTTCCAATCCTTTTTAGGATTCAAATGTAGACTTTAATATTTGTGGGGTGTAAATTACACGATAAAGTACACCCTCGGGTATTAAAGATACAAGGTTAAGACATGCGATGCTAAAATTCAGATTTTAGAACGGTTAGGATTTAACCCAATAAGGTAGAGACTTTCTCATGAAAATAGATCTACCTTGAACCTTAGAAAGACCAATGAATAGATACTCGACCTATAAAAGCAATCAAACAATAATGCAGCTTGCCTTAGGTAGGGTGCACTGGGGGTGATGCGTCTTCCCCTTGCGCAACCAGTCCCTTACTCAGACTCCCGTAGACCTTAGGTTCCTAGTGACCATAATACTAGGTGGCGACTCCAACGAACTAAGCAAAACACAAAATAATAAAAAAATCGTCAGTCGATGTCGTGCGGAATTTTTTTCGACGTGCGACAGAATGGCGACTCCACTGGGGACAACCATGTGTGGTCGGACTAAGCATTGATTGTTTGATTGTTTTCCTTTTATTGGTCTTTAATTTTAGCTCGCATTTTTATTGCTTTAGCATGCATTTTAATTTTGCGAGTAAACCCTATTCTAGGTTAGGTGGGGAGTAGCGGTCTGCCTCATGACTTTCAGTCGGGGTTCAGATTCGTGAAACATCCAACTATGAGCTGAGTGTTTACTTGGTAATGGCGGTCACATTGTGCCCCAACCATTCCTTGTAAACCCCTACACTGCCTTCACGTGAGGTGGTCACTGGGCAGTTCATAGACCTTTTCAAGACCAGGTAAAGCCTACCCATCATGTAATGACCTAGAACCTTCCTTTAGAGCATGAACTCTCTTGTTATCATTTTGCATGAGTTTTTTCCATTCATACCAAATGTGCATACATTTGCATCCACACACATACATCCATCCATTGTAAATAACATACATACATGCGCCAGGTTGAAATATAGGTCCCCAAAGAGTCTACAACACTCGACTCCGAGCAAGAAACATGGAAGGTGAAGAGCGTGCTGACCGTGATGCCCATTTCCAAGAAGAGTTAGAGTCTCTGAAAGCAAGCGTGGCTCGCCTCACTAGCTTACTCGAGCATGCACTTAGAAATGCCTCTGTTGAAGGTCCTTCCAACCGACCTACTATTTCTGTTCAGGCTCCAACAATGGCTCAACCCGAAGAAACAATGAGTGAACATGGTCAAGAACCTCACACAATCCAGCATTTGTGCACTCAACGCCATCAGCACCAGCCCCTGTAGTCATAGATCCATTTGCCAATGAGTCTCACAAGACCAAGTCATCTGATGGCATTGGTCAAGATAAAATGGCGGCGTTGGAAGCTCGAATTAGAGCCATTGAAGGGGTAGAGTTGTACGATCCAGTACGGGCAGCAGAAATGTGTCTGGTCCCAAATGTGGTTGTCCCAAAAAAGTTCCGTGTTCCTGAATTCGTCAAATATACCGGAACGCAATGCCCCATGACTCATCTCAAATCCTACTGCAACAAAATGGCAGAAGTAGTACATGATGAAAAACTACTGATGCACTTTTTCCAAGATAGCTTAAGTGGGCAGCATTAAGTTGGTACATGAGATTGGACAACACAAAGATCCAAAAATGGAAAGACTTGGTGGATGCTTTTGTCAAGCAATACAAGTACAATATGGACATTGCTCCTGATAGAACCAGTCTGTCCAATCTAGAGAAAAGGGACAAGGAAAGCATAAGGGAATATGCTCAAAGATGGAGAGACTAGCTGCTCAAATACATCCTCCGCTCCTAGATAAAGAGATGGTCACTCTGTTCGCTAATACACTCAAGGACCCATACTACGAGCATGTGATGGGTAGTTCGGCCCAGCAATTTACTGATGCTGTGGCAGTAGCTGAGCGCATTGAGCAAGGGGTAAAAAGTGGTAGAATATTTGTGCCCACTGAGAAAGAGGCTTTGAGGGTAAAATGAAAGAGGTCGACTATGTTGAAGGTGGTTACATGGGTAGGAAAAACCCATTCCAAAACTACCACACTTCACCCCAAATCGCAACATCAATTTCAACCCTTCATTTCCTACCAGAAAACCTGAGTTTCAAACCAAACACCAAAAAACCCAAGAACAATTACCTCCATTACCATTGCCCTTAAATGAGATGTATCAAAAGCTACTGAGCATTGGGCGTATAGCTCCTGAACCCTTGACACCTTTACAACCACCTTACCCCAATTGGTACAAGCCCGACCTTACTTGCGAATACCATGCTGGCGCCGCGGGACACAACATTCATACTTGCAGTGCCTTTAAGAAGAGGCTTATGCATCTGATTAAAGTCGGATGGGTCACCCTCGAAGGAACTCCAAACATTAGTTCGAACCCTCTACCCAATCATGCTTCAGTAGTGGATCGGTGAATGCACTAGAGGCGGAATGCTCTAGAAACCTCAAAGCACCAATGGCAAGAGCAAGATGTGAAGAAGGCAATGTGCACTTTTGAGGATAGAGGACAAAGTTCTGTTATAGAATGGGAAGATGGAGCCTACCCAATTATTGCATTTTGCTTGATCATTTTGTTTTAACCCATTTTAGTCTTGTTGGCAATTTGGCTCATAATGCCACAAGATTTCTTTGTTAAATGAGCCTTTCCTGTTAATAAAATCATGTGCCTTTTCGTGTTCATGCAAATAACATACTGAGCACACCCTTCACTCACAAAACCACTAATTCTTTGGTGTTTTCTTTCCTCCCTTCAAAAACCCATGTTTTCATAAGGATTTTTGGGAATCAAAGTTTAGTACAAAAACAGAAATCATGCTGTGTTTGTCCGAAACAAACAAGTTTTGAAAATTCAGGTGATTCCTTAGAGAGGTTACCATACACCTAGACAAAAAAAAACACCATGAAGTGACTCCAAAAGTTGGGTTTTACTTGCATGAATAATGAGAAATCACTCTGCATACTCGCATGAAAGCAAGGCTTACCGATCCTAAATGCATGCATTTGAGATGAAGAAAGGCCATCTTTTATAATCCTTTCACAAGGCTGAAATATATCATTTACGGTCCTCTTTTGAGCCTAATAATTTTTTCTTGAAAAATAACCTTGGCTAGGATCACACCCTACACTGGGGGGCAAGTGCTAAAAATTCCATAATGATTGAAAATGCCCAAATAACTCTTAGGGGCATGAAAAAGTCTTCAACGATGAAAGTGCCTAAACAATACTGGGGGGCATAAAAGAAAATTCTCAATCATCAAAGGTGCCCATACAAAGCTAGGGGGCATGAAGAAAAATCCAAAGGATCCAAAAATTTTGAGCAAAAAAAAAACAATGCAATGATGCTCAAAATCAAATGAAGAAAACAAAAACAAAGAGAAAGAGCCCAAGCCCAACATTGGGGGGCACCGTGGACCATTTTACAAATCAATTCCAAGGTCCAAAAATGTATGAACAAAAGAGTTTGGGATATAAGCACTAGTGATCCTTAGTCTTAAAGTCCCTTAAACACCTTTTGAGCCTACATATCATTTTCTTCATAGCCAATAGCCCAAGCCTACATTACGTGCCTAATCAAGCCCTTTCTGATCAAAGGCAAGCAATCTGGATCGATAGGCAGTGCTTTCTCTGAGAGATAAAGTCATTATTCATGCAAATAAAATGAATGCTTTGACAACGGTTCTCAATAACCCTCAAATTGAAATTTAAAATTTTGTGACCAACCAGATGTCACTTCGTGTTTCTTCACATTTTCACCAACGGTTCTCAATAACCCATAAATTGAAATTTCAACCTTTTGTGACCAACCAAATGTCACTTCATATTTTTCACCAAAAATCAAAACAAATTTTTTTTCATCACTTCTAAAGACCTCTCCATAGGAATCACTTCAATTTCTTCAGAATGAGTTTGCTTTGAATCAATGTCAAAATGATTTCTGTGTTCGGAATAACTTTGAAATTCCAAAAATTCTACATGAAAACAACTCCTTGTCAAAAGCCAAACCTTCCTTCACATAGCCTCATCCCCAAACCCGAATTGAATACTTGGGGGCATGATCAAGCTAAGGGGCAATCAAAAACATCTGGTAGAGCTTGCTCCATGATTCCCTTTCTAAGAAACTATTGGGCAAAATTGGCAACCCTTGAGATAAAAGGGCCCGGAGAACAAAGAAGTGATGACATCAAGTCTTTCATAGAGGCCAAGATCGTAAGATATTTCTCGAGTAAGAAAGAGGGACAAAAGCCATCAAAGCTTACTATCAGAGACTCAAACTTTTGAGAAAAGAAGAACTCCATGAAGAAAAGGGGACCTATATTTCTCAGGTAAATATACATGCATATTGTTCATGATGCATTACTTTCATCCTTGACAGATTAGTGTCTCACTACTACCTCTTTTCGAGTGCACCTTAGAGCCCCCAACCATCTTAGGTAGTGTGTCTTCCAACCCTGCCTCTTTTTGAGAGCTTCTTCGAGCCCTCACCTCTTAGGTAGTGTGTTTTCCAACCCTACCTCCTTTTAAGTGCGCCTTAGGGCCATCAACCACCTTAGGTAGTGTGTTTTCTAACCTTGCCTCATTTTAGGTGCGCCTTAGGGCCATTAACCACCTTAGGTAGTGTGTTTTCTAACTCTACCTCCTTTTGGTTGCTCCTTGGAGCCCTCACATTTTAGGTAGTACGCTTTCCAACCTTACCTCCTTACCTCTTTTCGAGTGCACCTTAGAGCCCTCACCATTTTAGGTAGTGCGTTTTCCAACCTTACCTCCTTTCGAATGCTCCTTTGAACCACCACTTTAGGTAGTGCGTTTTCCAACCTCACCTCCTTTCGAATGCTCCTTCGAGCCCTCACCTCTTAGGTAGTGTGTTTTCCAACCCTGCCTTTTTTTTGAGAGCTCCTTCGAGCCCTCACCTCTCGGGTAGTGTGTTTTCCAACCCTGCCTCCTTTAGAGTGCGCCTTGGAGCACTCACCTCTTAGGTAGTGTGTTTTTCTAACCCTACCTCCTTTTGAGTGCGCTCTTCAGCCTTCGTTCCCCATCGAGTCCTATCATGCTGTCCCTTTCAGACATTTTGCCTTTTCGCCTGGGTAGGTCACCCATTATAATCAGACCTCTTTCAAAACTCTTTTCATCTTCCATTCGGGCCGGTTGCCCATAACAATAAAATCATTTTTGAGAAATCATTGCATTTCTCCCCACCTTCAAACTTTTTCATTTGGGCCGGTTGCCCATAACAATAAAAACCATTTTGAGAAATCCTTGCATTTCTCCCCGCTTTCAAACTTTTTTCACTTGGGCCGGTTGCCCAAAACAATATAACCATTTTGAGAAATCTTTGCATTTCTCACCACCTCCAAAAATTTTCATCATTTTGAGAAATCTTCGCATTTCTCACCACTTTGAAAAATCTCTGCATTTTTCACCTCTCTGAAAAAATCTTTGTATTTTTCAAAACCTTTCATTTGGGCAGGTTGCCCATTACAACAAAACCACTTTGTGAAATCTTTGCATTTCTCACCACTTTGAAAAATCTTTGTATTTTTTACCGCTTTGAAAAATCTTTGCATTTTTCATCATTTTGAGAAATCCTTGCATTTCTCCCCACTTTCAAACTTTTTCACTTGGGCCGGTTGCCCATAACAATAAAACCATTTTGAGAAATCTTTGCATTTCTCACCACCTCCAAAATTTTTCACCATCTTGAGAAATCTTCGCATTTCTCTACCACTTTGAAAAATCTTTGCATTTTTCATCACTTTCCATCTGGGCAAGTCGTCCATCACAACAAGACCACTTTGAGAAATCTTCACATTTCTCACTACTTTGAAAAATCTCTGCATTTTTCACCTCTTTGAAAAAATCTTTGTATTTTTCAAAACCTTTTCATCTTGGGCCGGTTGCCCATTACAACAAAACCACTTTGACAAATCTCTGCATTTTCACCACTTGGAGAAATCTTTGCATTTCTCACCATCTTGAAAAATCCTCGTATTTTTCACCACCTTGAAAACTCTTTTCCTTTTCCATCTTGGGCCGGTTGCCCATTACAACAAAACCACTTTGAAAAATCTTTGCATTTTTCATCATTTTGAGAAATCTTTGCATTTCTCACCACTTTGAAAAATCATTGCATTTTTCACCTCTTTGAAAAATCTTTGTATTTTTCAAAACCTTTCCATCTTGGGCCGGTTGCTCATTACAACAAAACCACTTTGAAAAATCTGTGTATTTTTCACCACTTTGAAAAATCTCTGCATTTTTCACTACTTTAAAACATCTTCGTGTTTTTCACCTAGGTAGGTCACCCATGACAATTCGACCATTTCAAAATCTTTGAACTTCCAGTTTTTACTCTAAGTGTGCTTTTTAGCCCTCAAGAGAATTCATCATTCCTCAACAAGATGAGTCAATCATATCTCATCCTTTTTTTCTTCTTTACAACGCTTATTATCAAAACTTTCTTTCATAAGCATTGTAAAGAGGGGGGCAACTGTCATAACCCAATTTTGGGTTATTCCCCAAATTTCACTTTTTTTCAAAATAAAAATCAAAAAAATAAAATAAAAGCTGGCAACGTGGAGAAGATAGGTCGGGAAATCAAGCTGCAATTTTTGGAGGAAATTCAAGGCCTAATTATCCCCCATTATGCCCAAAAAAATAGGAATACAATGCAAATTCAAGGTTAAATTAAATGATTATTGGACGAATTTGCATAAAAATTAAGTCCAATGACATAATTAAATTTTAATAGGCCAATTTGATTTAATCATGGGCCAAATTAATTTTTAATTATGTTTAAGAATTAATTTAGGTCCAATTGAAGGATTTAATTAAGTGCAAGGACTTAATTATACTTTAAATGGTTCAAATTAATTTTATTTGGAGCTTAATTGGTGAAAAAATTAAGTTTGGGAGCCTAATTTGGGCTTAATTGAGAAGAATAGAATTATACGAGACCAAATTTAATTTTTACCAAGATGATTGATTGAAATCAGGGGCCAAATTGAAAGAAAATTGAAGTTTTGGGGCCAATTTGGGGTTAAATTGACAAAATCCAAAGCCAAGGACCAATCTGCAAGGACGCCAAACTATAGGGGTAAAATTGATAAAATCCGGGGGTCAAATTGAAGAATTGGAAAACGGCGCCGTGTTTGTGTTTAAAAAAAAAAAAAAAAAAAAAAAAACGCGGGTACTGTTCATCATCTTCCCCGTGAAGCTGCCCGAGTGGCAGACTTCTAGGCGCATTTTCTACCTCGTTTGTTCCCCAAATCCGACAAGGCATGCACCGACATGTTCACCTGAAATCCCTTTATCCCGTGGAGTGGTCCGGTCGGGTCGAAAATCTTGGAAACGGCTCCGTTTATTGGCCCAAAGTGGCACCCTCGGGCAGTCTGCAGCCTTGGATTGCCAAATTTTGCAGTTCGAGGTGCACGCTTTGAACCAACGGCTTGGATTCCTCGAGTCGAATCAAGGGCTGAGACTTTTTCCCCGTTGAAGACAAGATTACCCTCTTTCCATACCTATAAATAGGAGCCAATTTCGTGCTTAGAGAGAGGAGAAAACTGAACTCAAAGTTGGCCGAAAATCAGTTTTTCCTGCCCGGTTTTCCTGCAACCAGTCCTCTCTTCTTCTTTTTTTCCCTCTCCGCCGTGGCCTCTAGTTGCCACCACTGATCTCGCCACCATCCTTCCCCTGAAACACCACATCCCATACATCACCCAGCAACCTCACCGAAGTCTGCAACACCTCTCTCTCTCTCCTCTCTTCCCTGCAAAACTTCTTCTTTTTTTCTTCACCACCGCAACCCCAGCAGCAGCAGCAGCGAAACCACCCTTTCCAGCGGCTCCCATCTCGACCAGAAGCTTCTGCCTTTCCCAGAGACCGCCAGGACAGCAGCTCTCTCTCCAGCCGCTCCAACAGTTGCAACCGTGAGCTTTCCTTCTCCTCTGCAGGGTCTGTTTCCTTCTTCTTCCAGCCGGGACCAGTGCACGCCGCCGGCCTCGCCGCCTCCAGTCACACCGCGCACCACCAGCCAGGCTGCCGACTCTCTCCACGCCAGGTAACTCTCTCCTCCCTGCTCCATTTTTTCTTCTTCATTCTTCGTAGCCGCTGCATGCAGAATTCATTTCTGCATGCAGTGGCTAATTAATTAGTCACTTGGGCCGGGCCGGTTCTGGCCCAGCCCGGCCCAAAAAAAAAAAAAAAAAAAAAAAAAAATTCAAAAAATCATGTAAAAATTTGTGGTGTTCTTAAATATTTTTCCACCAAGTTTTGCATAATATCGAGTTGTATATTTACATTGTAAAATACAAATTCGGTATTAAAATACCTGGTTTTCTCCAAAATGTTTCAAAACAATCAAAGCATTTTCGAAAAGAAAAAAATATTTCATTGCATACGGCCAGATTCTAAAATTTTTCCAAGCATATTTTTTCAAAAAAAAAAAATACAAAAAAACGAAAAATTGCATCTTTTTCATGTCTTTAAAAAATAAAATGGATATCGTAACCAATTTATGATTTATCCATTAGGATTTGGCCAACATGTCAAAAATATTTTTCCAATCCTTTTTAGGATTCAAATGTAGACTTTAATATTTGTGGGGTGTAAATTACACGATAAAGTACACCCTCGGGTATTAAAGATACAAGGTTAAGACATGCGATGCTAAAATTCAGATTTTAGAACGGTTAGGATTTAACCCAATAAGGTAGAGACTTTCTCATGAAAATAGATCTACCTTGAACCTTAGAAAGACCAATGAATAGATACTCGACCTATAAAAGCAATCAAACAATAATGCAGCTTGCCTTAGGTAGGGTGCACTGGGGGTGATGCGTCTTCCCCTTGCGCAACCAGTCCCTTACTCAGACTCCCGTAGACCTTAGGTTCCTAGTGACCATAATACTAGGTGGCGACTCCAACGAACCAAGCAAAACACAAAATAATAAAAAAATCGTCAGTCGATGTCGTGCGGAATTTTTTTCGACGTGCGACATTGACCATTAGGATAACCAATAAAAATTGAGGGCATTGAGCGAAAATCAAATTTGTGAGAAGGATGCACATTGGTAGCATAAGCTAAGCAACCAAAAACCCGAATATGAGAAAAAGAAGGCGGCTTTGAGTAGAGAAGTTCAAATGAAGTTTTGAAGGAGAACACTGAGGAAGGGAGTTGATTGATGATGTGGACAGTAGTAAGAGCACATTCTCCCCAAAACTGGTGTCAAAGCTCGAGCTACTTGTAAAATATGACGATGTTTGCGTTCCACAACCCTATTTTGTTGAGGCGTGCAAACACAGGAATGCTGAAAAATAACACCATTATCTTGAAAAAAGGAACAAAGTGATATAAATTCACCACCATTATCACTTCGGAAAATTTTAATTGAAGATTCAAATTGTGTGAGAACATAACTGAAGAAGCGTTTTATAAGAGATTGAGCTTCAGTTTTGTGTCGCATCAAAAATATCCATGTGAAACGGGTATAATCATCAACGATAGTAAGAAAATAATAAGCACCAGAAATGGAAGGGTGTCGATAACGACCCCAAATGTCACAATGAATTATTTCAAAAGGTTTTATAGATGAAATAACACTAGAATTGAAACGCAAGCGACTTTGCTTAGCCAAAGGACAAATAGGACAAACATGACTAGATTGAACAGAAAAATTTACAAATTGTTGGGCAATGAAACTCAAACGATGAGGTGAGATATGGCCTAAGCATTTATGCTAGAGATCGATGGATGAGATGGTTAGGTTGCAGGCTGGTCGATGTAATGGTGGGGTAGGTTGTACCACAGATTTCTTCGTCGCTATTGCCACCAAGTAGTATAGTCCATCACATTGCTTACGTAAACCAATCATCCTCCTCATAGCAAGATCCTGCAAAATACACCAATAAAGGAAAAGGGTTACCGAACAATTCAAACCTCTTATCAAACGAATGACTGACATCAAGTCAACTTTAAATGTGGGTACACATAGCACATCATGCAAATAATAAGTTGAATTCAGAGGCAATGATCCCTTTGTAACAATATTGGTTGTTCCCCGCTAGGCAGTAATACAGGAGGCAATGTGCAATTATTATCTTGTTGAATAAATGATTGAGATGATGAAGAAATATGATTTGTTGCCCCGTTGTCAATAATCCAATTGCGTGAAGCAATTTTAGGCAAACCTGGTTTTGTCACAGCATGTGCTTGAGAACTGAATTCGGCACCTTTATCATTAAGAAGAGATAAGAGTTGCTTCAATTGGGTCTCCAAAATTCCAACAACAGACTTGCCATTTTCTTTAGCAAAACTCTTTGACACATGGTTTGCTGCAGATTTGTTGTTGTGGTTGAATTATCTGGCTGAATTGTGCTTTGCCTTAGGATGCCCTGTTGGATACCCATGGAGCTCATAACAGGTTTGGACCCAATGTCCCGGTTCTCCACAGTGGGAACAATGAGGTCGTCCTCGTCTAGGTCCAAACCGGCGTCTGTCCTGTTCAAATCGGCGTCCACTGAAATTATCTTTGTCTTGTTGTTCAAATATGCGCCCTCCATTGATATTATCTGTCAATCTGTCTTGCGATCTAAAAGAATGGTAAGAACGCTCACCTTTGTCATTAAATGTATTGTTGTTGCTTTGAACCACCATGGCTGCACTGTTGACTGAATCATTGATGGTGTGTGTTGAACTTAGAAGACGTAGCTTTTCTTCTTGAGAGACAAAGGAATAAGCTTGTCGAACTGAAGGAAGGGGATTCATCAAGAGGACTTGTCCACGAACAGCACTGTAAGACTCATTTAACCCCATCAAAAATTGCATTAATCTTTGTTGATCCTGCTGCGCCCCATGTAGTGACTCACTGTAGGAGGTCAGTTCATCCCACAGTCCCTTCAATTTTGTGTAATACACTGAAACAGAGAGTTGTTCCTGCCTAAAACAAGTGATATCTTGCTGAATTTCAAACATACGGGGTGCATTTCTTTGAGAAAATCGGTCATGAAGGTCTTCCAGACTTCATGAGCAGTAGAGTAGTATATAATGCTATCCGAAATTTCTGGATTGAGAATGTTAATAATCCATGAATGGACCATATCATTGCATTGAGACCAAGCCACATATCCTTCAGGATCAGTTTCTTCTGAAGGGGCTTTGATTGAGCCATTAACAAAACTGAGCTTGTTTTTAGAATTCAACGCCAGGGTCATAGCCCTTTTCCAAGTAAAATAGTTGTCTCCATTCAAGGGTTTGGAAATCAAAACCAAACCTAGATGATCTGAATGGTGAGTGAAATAGGGATTTGACATATTCCCTTTTGAAAAATCTGCATGAGCTTCTAGGTTTGATGACATTTCATTGTTGGTCATGGTGACTGAAGAGAAAAACAAATGCTAGGCTAGAGATTTAATTGCAGTGATGAATCGGGATTCTAAGCCAGCTTTGATACCATGAAAAGAATGAAGAGAAAGATTGAATTTGCGGAAGTAATTGTTATTGATCATGAATCATATACTTATACAGAAGGAGGCTGCAACTGATTCCTATAAGTCAGGAATCAGTTGCTGCATTGTAACTTCAGCAGCGACATATTAGGCATTACAAATGAAAAGTGAATAAATACATATCTTCTATTTTATACAACTTTGCTATTCTATATACAGGAATATTTCATTTGCTAACATTACTAAAGTTCAAACACACTTTCTCAAGCATCAAGGTTCTGTTTTACAGAATAGTTTGCTGGTTAAAAGGAATTATGTTCCCAAATAAAACTTCATTTAAGATTCTTTTAAAAACCCTTTCCACCAAAGGCAGAATTGAAGTTTAGTAATTGTTGCTGGGAGTTCTCACATCGTGCTCACAAAATTTATATGATGCCTAAGAAACAGATACGTACGTCAAGTAGTTGGATATCTCAGTTGCATAGCATTCTTACTCTTGTTCCTGTTAGCACAACACAATCTGACAACAAGCTTTGTGAGAGTTCAGTGGAGAGATAAGGGTGTCTATGCTAGTGGAGTAATAAGGCAGAATTCTCTCACAAAGCTCCCTACGATGCTGCCCACATTGTTCCACAAAACTTCCAAGTTTAATGGAGAAAAGTCAGGAGATAAAGATGTCTTCAAGGGTAACAAATTCAAGTCAGAATGGTAGTCTAACAAGATAAGGAGACTGTTGTGATTCATCCGAAAGTAAAAGGGACTCTGTGATTCCAAGTCAGAATTGACAATGCATGGAAGCCGGCTCATGTCCTTGTTCATGCTTATCAAGATAAACACTCAAGATAATCCTTAGTTGGCTAGCTCTTTGAATCCTTGTATATTTCATCTTCAGTAAACTTTAAATACTCTGCTAATAGCTGTGTAATGTATCAATCAAGATTGTATGTTCACGTTTCAGTAAATAAACCATTAGAACAAATTGTTCTACTCACGTCTTCAAATTTTCTTTAGTTCCCTATCAATTTAAGAGCTCGATCCCTTCTCAAAGACAGATGAGCTATTTATAGATATTCGAGTTATATCTTTTGTTTACATTATATTTTATATGGAGATGTTTTGGAGGCATGGGAGGAAGCACATGGATATACAAATGAATTAACTATAAATTATTGCCAAGATTATCATCTATTTTATAAATGAACATCAAATACTATCTACTTTACAGGTGCATGCTTATGAGCGGATGAACAGAGTTTATAACTATACATTAGATCCATGTGGCCCCGTTTACATAACAGTTGGCGATGGTGGAAATATGGAGAAAGTTGATGTCGATCATGCTGATGAACCTGGAAACTGTCCATCAGCTGGGGATAACATACCAGAATCTGGAGGGGTGTGTCATATTAATTTTCTTCTGGTCCGGCTGAGGGCAAATTTTGTTGGGACAAGCAGCCTGAGTGGAGTGCATTTAGGGAGAGCAGCTTCGGGCATGGAATACTTGAGGTATGGTCTTAAGCCTAAAGTGTCATGAACTCCTTCATGTAGTTTTTCCTGTCAGTTTGTTTCAGAACTTGGGAGTGCTTTGTTCCAGATGCTTGCCTAGTCACGTCAGCCTCATTTTATCGATTGGACAGGCAACGCTTGACCAAAGTCAAGGCCTGGAGCCTGAAGTTTAGACTTGGCTTCAAATAAATCTCTCTGTAGAAGGATATTTTGCCTCTCCAGAACCTTTGGTGACACCAGTTGTTTTCCCATAGGAAAATTCAAGATCGAACCATTTGTGGGGGCTGAAAAAAGCATATGCATATTGGACACTGCAAAAGATGGGAGGAGAAAAAGGTTCAGTCGAGCCAAGCCGGATGAGTCACCATTCAGGTTAAGGCCCAAACATTGTGGTGTGGCCTGAGAACCGAATGGAGCGAATTAGCACCGTTTGGAATGAGATCCAAAGAATGGCTTATGTTTTACTAACATTGTTAGTCAAATGCTATCCAATCATGCCTAGAGTTTTTTGTTTCTTGTTTTTTTTTAAAAAATGTGCATCATCATTAATATAAATGGTAAGATTATAGATTTTATAAATATGTGTACATATAATATTAATATATAAATATGTATATATTATATTGTATTCAAATAATATATATGTGTGTGTGTTAGGTTTGAATTGAATTTGAAAATATTTATATATTATCAATTATCTAAGAAGTGGGGTAAATATTAAATAAAACAAAAACTAACTTATTAAAATCTATTTGGATCGATGACTATATATATAAAAACAAATACAAAAAAACAAGGGATTTTGTAATTGAGGCCATAACCTTAATCTTCTTGAGCTAGTACGCTTATGTAAAACCATGATAATATATGATCTTATTTATTATGAATGTTTATATTAAACCATGCAAAGTGGCACATAAGACATGTCCTCGTCAATCATTGTTTAAGAGTGAGTTTTAACTTGTTTTTTATTGAAGTTTAAAATCTTTTTTGCTTAAAATTATTGTTTTTATTGTTTTTGAATTCTTTTGATATGCTAATGTCAAATATATATATATATATATATATATATATATATATATATATATATATTATTTTAATGCTTTTTCAAGCGAAAAATACTTTAAAAAACAATCATTATCATACTCTCAAACATCTTCTAAGTGCTTGTTTATTTTTGTATTTTTTAAAAATAAATTTTGTTTTTATTTTGTTCTTTGATTCAAATTAATTTTTTTGGTGTTTTTCAATCGTTTCGATGTGTTGATATCAAAAATAATAAAAATATTATTTTGATACATTCTCAAGCAAAAAATACTTCAAAAAATAACTATTATCACATTTCCAAACACCTCAACAAAAAGCTTCTAAGCCTTCTATAATTAACTGGATTAATTTCTTTTCACTTTCAAATATGTAAGAGTAGTATTAATGTTATTATGACAGTACTAACTAAACTTGCTTTCAAATTAGAACTCTCAATCAACTAATATAATACCTTGTTTTAAGGCATGGATGATTGAAAATATGCATATGTTTTTATTTTTTTTACACTATTTTTTTAATGTATTTTGAACTTATTGAAAGTTATTTTTATGAATTTGACAAGTCTAAGAGACTTTGTGAATTAATTGCTAAAAGATAGGAATTTTTGCATTTTATATTTTGAACCTTGCTTCTTGTGACAGGTTGTCACCGAGTTATAATTTCAGAATATAAAGGTGGGCTGAACAGAAGTCAAAGTACACATATCAAGCTTTCCATAAAGGTATTATAGGAAGAAATCTGAGTTCGTTTAGACCTCTAATTAGATTTTCAAAATGGGGTCAAAATCCTACTTGTAATAGGATTTTTTGCTTTCACGCTATAGATTCAAACCGACATATATTAAGTCTCAGACATTGAAATCAACAACTGAAAAGCCCAAAATCATCTACACATCTAGGAATACAATGTTTATGAAGGATGTCAGGTCAGATAAAATCATTTTGAAGGTGACAATTTGGATGCAAGCTAAATGACAAGATTGGTTTTCTAATTTGATGAGGAAACTAACGATGTTGAGCATCCCACTACGGTTGAGAGTCTTATATAGAAACAGTGGACCTTAGAACCTATGAAAGGTGCAGATCAAACCTCTAACATGTCATGAATGAAATAATATAGCTAGGATTGTCAGATATTGGAAGAAACCAAGTAAAAAAAAAGTCTAAGTTGTAGTTGAGTTCGAATTGTAAAAGAGTTGTGCCAGCGGTAGAGTCTATTTTCAATATAAATTTTGAGGGATTTAACCAATTTTAAGGACTAAAAAAAAAGGAAGGAATGAAGTAACATTAAGGACTCCTATTCAGGAGAAGAATTCTAACGAAAGACAACGATTGGGGGAGGGAATAAAGGCTAGAAATCACGCAGAAATAACCCTCTTCTTCTTCTCTACAATGTTTTTTTTTTCTCTGTTTTTGTTAATTTTTCAGCAACTATGAATTAATTTCTAATTTTGGTCAAGAGGAATACACATCATCTCCATTAGCAAGTTGTGAGAAGTAACGTTATCATTGTAATTCTTTCAGATTCAAGTATTTATTTTTTCTTGTCTAGAATTATGTCATTGATTGTTATTCAAGCTTATTGAATTGTTTTGAGATGACATATATACTTTCTAGTTTCTTTCAATCCATAATTGTTGTTAGGGACTATAGTAAGAAGCAAAAGAATTAATTTTATTGTTGCAACTCTCGTCTTGATTTATTAGGGGAAAATAAATTAACTTAAATGGTCAAGTTTTTAAATGTTTGTTTAGAATAATTTCACAAACTTTACTCTTAAGGCTACTATCAAGTGAATGAGAATTACTTTCAATATTAAATTTGTTTGATGGTAATAAATTGATTTTAGAACTGTCTAATTAATTTCCTTATAATCTCATTGATTTCCCTCGACTTTAAGGGATATTAAATTTATTTGCTTGACATGAAAGAATATTTATTTTACTTTGATGATCAACATATTTATAGAAAAGGATGTGTGGACCCTTGAACTGAGTTAATGACATATCAATTTATTATTTTTATAATCAGAATTTTGTTTCTTTAATTTTTTATTCAAAGTGCCCGTTCTTTTTTTTCAGAATATTATAGGAAGATTAAACAAAATTTCCCTTGTGTTTGACCTGATTTTCATGATCATACTATGAATTTGTTTTGTTTGTGATAGAAAAGTTAGAATTATATTTTGAAGGTTCCGACAATCGACCAATGATTTGGACTAAAGAAACATTGTTTGACTTATTGATGAATGTTTGACTAATTCGAGCAATCCAGGTATACTTTTAAGATGCATTCATGTGGCCTTATTATAAGTGCAACAATGATAAGAAGATAGACTAAAATGTCGTTTGTGGTTAGGCGGTGAGAATCATTACCTCCTGTGATGAATTCATTAAAAAAAAAAAAACTTCACATAAAAAATAGAGTTTCTATGACTATTTTATGGGTTTGATTGATGGTGAAAAATAAGTTCTTTGAGTAGCATAAAACTCTTCAATGGTTAAGTCAATATGTGTGTAGAGAAAAAAAAATATAAGGAGAGAAAAAATAAAGTGAGGGTTAAGGAGTGTCTATATTGTTGTGTTTTTGAAAGACCTATTATATTCGTGGCCCATCATACTTAAGTCCAAAGCTTGGCTCAAACCCAACCCAACTAACCTAGGTATTTAAAGAAAAAGTTGCTGAAGAATTGTTTTTCTCTCTTTTTTCTTTTTTCTTCTCTCTACCATAACACTAGAGAAATCAGTTTTGAACTTAAGCTTTTGGTTTCAAAAAGGGTTGAAGAATAAGTTAGTATCTCTATCCTTATTGTTATTCTTGTGTAGGGATTGATCATGAAATGATATAAGAAGTGTTTAGGGTTTTTATATTGTTTTGGTGATTGAAGGACTTGAGGGTTTGAATTGATGTTTTAGGGTGTTAATTGGCTTAAAACAAACTAATTATGTAATGTTTTGAAATTAATAAGATAGGATATTACAACAAAGCCCTTGGAGGCTTAAAAGTTGGAATAAATGAATAAGGGGTATTATGGTAATTGAACAAAAATTGATAAATATAAATAGGAAGTAAAAGAAAAAAGGAAAGTGTGATCTGAAATATTAAGAGTAAACCGTGAGAGAGAAGGGAGAAAGAAGAAGAAGAGAAAAGAAGGGAAAATAAGGGAAAAAGGAAGAGATTTGGAGGAAATAAGTGAAAAAGGTAAAATTTAGGTTGTTTAATGTGTATAATATGTTAATTAAGCTTTAATTTCAGTTTTGATGAATGTTAGGGTTTTGAGAATTTGTGTTTTGGGTTTAATTAATGAATTAAATTGAAGGTTAGGGGTTGATTGTTGTGGGTAATTGATTATTAAATTGATTATGGAAGATTATCATGATTTTGAGTTATGGTTTTGTTTGAATGGTGAATTTGTGTTAGAAATCAGGGGATAACAGTAGGTGATTTGTTGAAATTCTGGGTTTGAGGTTGAAGATGACGAAAATTCAATTTGGTCCCTCAATTTCCGAAAATTACAGTTTAGTCCCCGAACTTTGGAAAATTACAAAGTGGTCCCTGGAGCATAATGATACATCCTGGACAGAATTGAGGATTAATTAAGGTCAGAATTTCAGTATATTCATGGATTTATGACAAATTTCAGTTTGGTCCTCCATTTGACAAAAGTTACAATTTGGCCCTAAAAATATGGAAACATTCCAGATTAGTCCCTAGCTATAATACTAGCTTTTTCAGATTATTTTGATGAATAATTAAGGGTTGTTTAGTGAATTATTACCAATTTTATTAGTTGTTTTTATTATGGATTAGATTTCGGGAAAACCGTTAGATTTTGGGTTTTTAAGAAAATTGACTAGTTAGTTCAAAAACTTATAGGATTACGGAATACACACTTAGTTAAGTATATTAAATAGGTTATATGTTCTTTCGAGTCATTCTTGAATATGTCTCCTTTGTATTCAGATAATCCTGATATTCTACCGGCGGGACGTCAGTAGGATCACTACCAGAAAATCGCTAAATACCAACGGACATACCGACGGAATTTTTTCTGTCGGTATTTTTCGGCCGAAATCACCGACGGACAATATTCGTCGGTAATTCGGTTGGTAATTACCGACGGACTATTTCCGTCGGTAATTACCGACCGAATTACCGACCGAAAATTCAGAATTAATGAAAAAAGGGTGGGCAGTGGCGCGGAGGTTTTGGCGGGTGATTTTTCCGACGGAATTAAAAACTGGGGCCCGTACGCGTGATGGGACCTATTCACCGTCAAAAAATACCGACGGATTTGAAATGCCAGATCCGTACCGGTGACGTGACGGGTGCACCGTTAAAAATACCGACGGAATCACCGAGGGATTTGAATAGCAGGTCCGTGCGGTGACGTGTCGATTGCCCGTCAGAATTACCGACGGTTTTGCCGACGGATTCACCGACGGAATACAAACCGTCGGTAAGTCCGTCGGCAAAAGTGAATATATGGCCCTCTGCCGACACTCTCCTCCCCCATTTCTCCTTCTTCTTCCTAATCCTAACCCTCCCCATCTGCAAAATAACCAGCCCCCCCTCGCCCCAAAACAAAAATCTTCTCATCTCAGCACAACAAGTTGTATTTGTTTTGTGGTCACAGCATCCGTGTTCTGATTTACCGACGGATTTTATCATTTTTTGTAAGTAATTCTATCTTTTAAAATTTTAACATTTAAATGTCAATTTTATTGTTTTTTTAGTATATGTATTGTTTTTTTTTTAGTAGATGTACATGTTTTATTGTTATTTCTCAAACAAACTTGTAGTATATGAATGTATAATTTTATACTTGTTATGGTTTGTTTTAGATTTTGTAAGATTGTATTTGTTTGAAAATTGTTAAAACTTAATTTGTAGAATTACCGAATTACATGTTGTGTTTTGAAATAATTAAGAGCTTGCTTAATTAATGGGTCCTTTTTATAGAGGTTCGATAGAAGTCATGGATGATCGTTCATGGATGTATCTAGATTCACCCCAAGGATTGCGGAGGATGGATTATTGTAACGGGGTTCAGGGTTTTATTAATTTCGCAACATCTATTCCCAGAAATTTTACTGGAGGCGGTATTAGGTGTCCATGCAGGAAGTGTCAAAATAAAAAGTATCTGCATCCAGATGTTGTAATGATGCATCTTCTACACAAAGGGTTTGTGGAGGATTACGAGTGTTGGTATGCACATGGAGAGGTATTTGTTAGTAATAGGAGAATGGGAGAAACGGTGGTTGGGTCAACTTCTAGTGCTAGCAACGTGCATGAAGCGGCAAATGACAACACTAATCCTTACAGAAACATGGTTATGGATGCAATGAGAATGAATCAAGATAATGTCAATCAATGTCCAATCGTAGAAGAAGAACCTAATGCAGAGGCAGCTAGGTTTTTTGATTTGTTGAAAGATTCTGACGAACCATTATGGGATGGCTGCACAAACCACAGTAAATTATCGGCTGTGGCACAGGTGTTCACCATCAAGTCAGATCACGGGTTGAGTGAGGCCGGGTATGACAAAATTATTGATTGGGCAAGAAGCATTTTACCAGAAGGGAACAGGCTCAAAGAGAACTTCTATGCTGCGAAGTCCATGATGAAACCCCTCGGTTTAGGATACCAGAAAATTGACATGTGCCCTAACTTCTGCATGTTATACTACCTTGAAAATGCTGTGATGACCGAGTGCATGACATGCGGGCATTCCCGTTACAAACCCAGAACTGGCAGGGGGAAGACTCTAGTGGCATATAAAAAACTTAGATATTTCCCGATCACACCTAGACTGCAGAGGTTATTTATGTCACCAAGGACTGCTGAGCACATGACATGGCACCAAACACACGATGTCGTTGATGGTGTGATGGTGCATCCTTCTGACGGCGAAGCGTGGAAACGCTTTAACAGTGTTCATCCTGACTTTTCTGCTGAATCAAGGAATGTTCGACTTGGGTTGTGTACAGACGGGTTCAACCCATTTGGGTCATTTGCTGCTCCCTATTCTTGTTGGCCGGTCATTCTCACAGTTTATAACTTGCCACCGGGAATGTGTATGAGGCCGGAGTTCATGTTTCTATCTACTGTCATACCCGGTCCAAGCAGCCCGGGGCGGAATATAGATGTTTGTCTTCGACCGTTGATAGATGAGCTGGCGCAGTTGTGGTCCTCCGGATCTCTGACTTATGATATATCTAGGAAACAAAATTTCCTTATGAGGGCGGCTTTGATGTGGACTATCAGTGATTTTCCAGCTTATGGAATGCTTTCTGGTTGGAGCACGCATGGGAAACTCGCATGTCCATACTGCATGGAAAACAACAAGGCATTCACGCTAGCAAACGGAGGTAAAGCTTCTTTTTTTGACTGTCACCGTCGCTTCTTGCCACTTAATCACAGGTTCAGAAAGAACAGAAAAGATTTCTTTGTTGGTAGAGTTGAAAAAGATGTTGCATCCCCGCGTCTTTCTGGTGAAGAATTGCATCATGTTGTATCAGAGTACGGTGACATTGTGTTTGGCCTTCAATCAGGTAAGCAAAAGTTTCCTGGTTTTGGTTTGACCCATAATTGGGTAAAGCGAAGTATCTTTTGGGAGCTTCCGTATTGGAAGACTAATCTTCTCCGCCATAACCTTGACGTCATGCACATCGAAAAGAACGTGTTTGAGAATATTTTCAACACCGTCATGGATGTGAAGGGGAAGACAAAGGACAACATGAAGGCTAGATTGGATATAGCTTTATACTGTAACCGTAAAAATATGGAGTTGGTTTATGACGAGTCACGGGTTGCAAAACCAAGGGCAAGCTTCGTGTTAGAGAAAAACGCACAACTGCTAGTCTACAAATGGCTTAAGAGTCTGCGTTTCCCGGATGGACATGCATCGAACATATCAAGGCTTGTTAACATAGAGGACTGCAGATTGTATGGAATGAAGAGCCATGACTGCCACGTGTTTATGCAAACACTCATCCCATTAGCTTTTCGTGATTTGTTGCCAAAGGGAATATGGGATGCACTAACGGAGATCAGTCATTTCTTCAGAGATATATGCTCCAGCAAGATGAATGTTGAGCACATTGAGATGCTTCAAACGAATATCATCGAGACACTATGCAAACTTGAGATGATATTCCCTCCTTCATTTTTTGACTCAATGGAGCATCTCCCTATACATCTACCGTTCGAGGCAAAAGCTGGAGGACCGGTCCAGTATAGATGGATGTACCCATTCGAACGGTGAGATATTACAGTTGCAATGGAATTCATATCTTAAAGTATTTTCTATGTTTTTCTTATTTGAAAATACTTGAATTGTACTTCAATGCAGGTACTTGTTTAATCTAAAAAAAAAGGTTAAGAACAAGGCGCATGTTGAGGCTTCGATATCTGAGGCCTATATTGTTGAAGAGATATCAACATTTATCTCGTACTATTTCGAACCTCATCTGAGAACAAGAATCAATCGCGTTCCACGGCATGACGATGGCGGTGAAGTGCCTTCCAGTGGGAACTTGTCAATATTCTCCAATACTGGACGACCCACACCTAAAAATGCCGTAAGAGGAAGATATTTGTCGGAAATAGAATTCAAACAAGCACACAACTATGTTCTATTTAACTGTGATGAGCTGAGACCATTTATTCAGTAAGTCTATATATGTGTAATAGTAATTAAACTTTGTCAGTAATATACTGTTAATTATATATTGTAATATCATACACTCATTATCACTTGCAGGCAACATCGACAATATTTGCTCTCCAATAACTCGCAGCTGACCGAATCCCAGATCTTTCAATTACAAGATGAACAATTTGCCACATGGTTCAGAACACATGTAAGCACTATCACAAACTCATTCTAACGTATGCATGTCATTACGAGATTCTCGTTCATTTACCGTGTATTGATGTACATTTAATTACATATATTTACAAGGTTTATCAAATGGGAAGGAGTGCGCCCAAGTCATTGTCTTCACTAAGCCTCGGCCCTGAAAGAAAAGTTAAGTGCTACAACGGGTATTTTGTCAATGGATATGTTTTCCATACTGAAGAATACGGGCAAGGAAGAAAGACATACAACTGCGGTGTTTGTGTTAAGGGATCCACAAGTAGCCAGTTAGAAGTTGACTACTATGGTAGATTAGAAGAGGTCGTCGAACTGCAATATCATAGCGAGCAGAATAAAGTGTTTTTATTCAAATGCTATTGGTATGACACGACGGACAGAGGAATCAGAGTTGATCCGCACCATGGTCTGGTCGAAATCAACTCAAAAGCTAGACTCCGCAACATAAACGATGTCTTTGTTTTCGCAAAGCAATGTCAACAAGTTTATTACACATACACCCCTTCATTTAGAAAGGATCGTTCAAGAGTTGATTGGTTGTCCGTTTTAAAAACGAAACCACGGGGTCGTGTCGAGGTTGTTCAGGATGAGAACGAAGACACAAGTGTGCGAGATGAAGTCTTTCAAGTTCGTGAGTTGGTTGAACCATATCGAGTTGCTCCTTCGATTGAATTGGAAGAAAATTCAAATTTTCGAGTTCTCGATGATAGTCTTGTTGATATTGACGGAGAGGAGTTGAATGTTGTTCTCAGCTCTAGCGGACAACAAATGTCGATGAAGAAGATGATATCCATATTGAAGATTGCGATGAAGATGATGACAATTCAATTGATGAGGAAGAAGAAGAAAATTCCGACTAATTATGAAAATGAAGCCCTATGTAAAAACATTTGTCTCATGTAATTTAGATTATTGATGATGTATTTTGTAAAACAAAATATTTACTGTTTAAGCAATGTGGTTATTGTTTTATGTGATGGACAGTTTATCAGTTAAGTTTTGCAGGAAGGTAAACAGGCAATACAAAGACAACCTTTCCTGCATAATGCAAATCACCGACGTCCATACCGACGGATCCCGTCCGTCGGTATCTCACAGAGAGTTCGAAAATATTTACAACAAAATGCCACAATCACCGACGGCCATACCGACGGATCACCATCCGTCGGTATCTCACAGAGAGTTCGAAAATATTTACAACAAAATGCCACAATCACCGACGGCCATACCGACGGATACATCCGTCGGTATCTCACAGAGAGTTCGAAAATATTTACAACAAAATGCCACAATCACCGACGGACTCACCGTCCGTCGGTATCTCACAGAGAGTTCGAAAATATTTACAACAAAATGCCACAATCACCGACGGCCATGCCGACGGAATAACATCCGTCGGCATCTCACAGTAAGCTCGAAAACATAAAACCACCATCGACGGTATTACCGACGGCGTAGCTCCGTCGGTAATTTGTCGGTTACCCATTTTACCGACAGAATTA
Organism: Populus tremula; assembly: GCA_964019445.1. NCBI lineage: Eukaryota > Viridiplantae > Streptophyta > Magnoliopsida > Malpighiales > Salicaceae > Populus > Populus tremula. Next base: position 44,904,885 of record CAXHTJ010000001.1, read on the forward strand.
CCGACGGACCGCGCGTTTCCCAAAGTGCGTTAATTAATGCGCCCCTGAACTTGTCAGATTACCGACGGAATCACCGACAGACTTCGAAAATTTTGGAGGGCTTTTAAAAATTCGGGGCGAAATTCGAAAAATACCGACTGAATTTTGACCTTTTACCGACGGATTTGTAACCTGTTACCGACGGATGTTAATTCCGTCGGGGAGTCCGTCGGTAAAATTGACCTATAAGTTCCACCCCCGCCGCTTCGCCTCATTTTTTCTTCTTCTCCCTGCCGCTTCTTCTCTTCTCCTGCGTTTTTCAGCCTAGATTTTTCATTTTTTCCCCCTCAATCCTTAAACACTTTCACCTTTAATCTCTAGCAAGATTTGGTGTTGTAAATCTTCATTATATTAAAAGGTATGTGTTTTTTTTCTAATTTATTTTATTTTATTTTATTTTTAGTTGTTTTTATTTTTGTTGTGTTGGTGTTTTTTGTTGCAATGTAGATAAAGTTTTGAATTTGACACATTATTAAGGTATGTATATTTCGTTCCTTTTTTTTTTGAATATTTTTTGAATTTGTTGAATATTTGTTAATTTAATTGTTGAATAATTGAATTTAATTGTTGAATTTATTGAATATTTTTTGTTGTTGTGTTGTTAGAATTTTTATTAGGTAATTTAACTTAGAATTAGTTAAAGTTGAATTTTTTGAATTTGTTGAATATTTGTTAATTTAATTGTTGAATAATTGAATTTAATTGTTGGATTTATTGAATATTTTTTGTTGTTGTGTTGTTAGAATTGTTATTAGTTAATTTAACTTAGAATTAGTTAAAGTTGAATTTTTTGAATATTTTTTGAATTTGTTGAATATTTGTTAATTTAATTGTTGAATAATTGAATTTAATTGTTGGATTTATTGAATATTTTTTGTTGTTGTGTTGTTAGAATTTTTATTAGGTAATTTAACTTAGAATTAGTTAAAGTTGAATTTTTTGAATATTTTTTGAATTTTTTGAATTTGTTGAATATTTGCTAATTTAATTGTTGAATAATTGAATTTAATTGTTGGATTTATTGAATATTTTTTGTAGTTGTGTTGTTAGAATTGTTATTAGGTAATTTAACTTAGAATTAGTTAAAGTTGAATTTTTTGAATATTTTTTGAATTTTTTGAATTTGTTGAATATTTGTTAATTTAATTGTTGAATAATTGAATTTAATTGTTGGATTTATTGAATATTTTTTGTTGTTGTGTTGTTAGAATTGTTATTAGGTAATTTAACTTAGAATTAGTTAAAGTTGAATTTTTTGAATATTTTTTGAATTTGTTGAATATTTGTTAATTTAATTGTTGAATAATTGAATTTAATTGTTGGATTTATTGAATATTTTTTGTTGTTGTGTTGTTAGAATTGTTATTAGTTAATTTAACTTAGAATTAGTTAAAGTTGAATATTTGAATTTTTTTGAATTTTTTGAATTTGTTGAATTGTAATTGTTAATTTGTTGAAGTATAATTTGTTGAATTTATTGAATTTATTTTTTTTTATATTTTTTATTGTTTTGAATATAATTATTGATTAATTTGTGAATTGTAATTGTTAACGTTGAATTTATCTTAGGATTAATAGTTGAATATGTTGGAATAATTAGTATAGATTGGTTCGATTGGTTGTGGCTATTGTTACTATTTGCAGGTTTGTGGATTTGGGTAGTATCCAGTATAGGGGAGGTGCTGCCGATTTTTTTTTAACTTTTGAATTTTATTTTACAATTATTAATATAAAATTGTTTAGATGCGCAAAATGAAAACCAGAGCTGGTCGTCAAGTCGAATCAAGTTCGTCTAGCAGCGATGATGATGTTTCCTTAGGTGCCTCTCAAGAAGAGGCACCTACACCACCTGCGCCGTCAACCGATGCTGCCTCTTCCAGCGATGTTTCACATCGCAGACGCGGCATGCCTTCGAAGCGGAATCAATTTACCCGCCAGTTCGAGGCACAGTGGAAGGACGATCTTTCAATGTAAGTTTGTTAATGTTTTAGTTTTTTTTATATAAAAAAAACAAATTTCAAACATAATTTATGAAGTAATCACAAATTAATTTCATTTCTTTTCAGGTTCACAAACATTGAGGCCGCCCGATTAATATCATCGGCGTTTAAAGCGTCGATGGAGATTCCATTGTTTCAATGGAGTCAGATATCCAGACATCCTGAATGGATGCCTCAAATCAATGCATGGTTTCGTAGATTTGAGGTTCGTGTTAATATATAATTTTCAGCTTATTTCTAATTATAAATTCATGTTATAATTGTAAATAAATTATTAACATTTTAAAAAATTATTTTTTTATATACAGCATCGATTCTGCTGGGACGATGAACATGACAGTGTTGTGAGGAGGGTGTGGGAAAATCACGCGGCAATTAGGTAACATCGAAAACAATACGACTTTTTTTTACATAATTATTTATGTTTTGAAATGTAATTTTTTCGTGCGTGAATTAGGTTGCGTGATTTTTGGTATGACGCCCAGAAAAAAGCAAAAAAAAACAGCGAGGGATAAGGGGTTACAAGGCTGGAACGATGTTGCGGTTTGGAGGGATTTCAAACCAATATACATCCCGGAAGATATATGGCCGCACTATCTTCAGCACGTGACGTCTGAGCGGTTCACTCGACGCTTACAGTCCGATGCCGGCAACCGGAATCGGAAAATTCATGGCTCGGTTACAACGCACACCGGCGGCTCCGTTCCGTTTGCTGCACATGCGAAACGGATGGTAAGATTAATTTAAATGAAATATATCGTTCAATTAATTTGTTGTTAATACATTTTTTTCATTATATATAGGCTACGTCTCTTGGACGTGAGCCGAGCCCTATGGAGCTGTTTGTGGAGACGCACGTACGGAGTCATGACCGCCAAAAGGGGACGCAACAGTTCGTTGACAACCGTGCTCAACAGTTTGTGGTGTGTTTGTTTAACCATTTTATTTTGTAAGTTATTATTATGTTTATTGAATTGAATATGATTATTTTTTTTTTCAGGAGACCTATAATAATCGGTTGAGGGAGAGATACAGGGATGATCCTTCGACCCATCCGGAATTCGATCCGGATTTGTGGATGGAGGCTAGATCGTCAGGTGGACCCGATAAAAATCGGGTTTACGGGCTCTCCAACACTACCGCTGCCAAGTTGCGGTCGACCGGTACTGCTTTAACCGGTGGGAGCTCCCAATCTGTATCGAGCTCCCAATCTAAGGAGTTTGTGGCCTTGCAACAAAGGTGCGACCACCTATCAGAGGCGTACACACAACTCAAAGAAGAGCAAAGATTGGCGAACGAACAACACAGATTGGCGGACGAACAACGCAGAGCAGAGTCTGAACAACAAAGAGCGGCCTATGAAGAGCTTCGTCAAATGGTCATGAACATGACACAAGGCGGAACATGTGCGCCTAATCCTTTTTGGCCGCCTAACCCCCACCCTCCTCCTCCTCCTCCTCCTCCACCTTTATATTAATTGTTTTTTTAAAAAACACATTCATTTTGTAATGAATATTATTTAACTTTGAGTTTTTGTTGCTTAATATAAATTTTATTTGCATAATTGGTTTGTATTACTATTAATTTATATTATTTTTTCTAAATAATTAAAAAAAAAAATTACACAGGGATTTACCGACGGAATAAATCCGTCGGCATTGGACAGTGTCTGAGGTATGCCATCCCATCACCGACATACTCACCGACGGAAATAATCCGTCGGTATAAAAATACCGACGAATTTACAGACGGATTTATTCGGTCGGTATGAAATATAACCGACACTTTTGCCGACGGAGTTAGTCCGTCGGTATTTACATAACACCGACGGAATGTATTCCGTCGGTATATTCCAAGCGGGAAACTTTTTTTTTTTGGCGCGCACAGGCCGTCGGTAAAACCGTCGGTAAATGTGTTTTTTTTATTACCGACGGATATAGCGATGGAATGTGGAATCACCGACAAAAGGTATTCCGACGGGAGTATTCCGTCGGTAATATAGTCGGTAAATAATTTACCGACGAACGTTCTGTCACACACCGACGGAATATTTCCGTCGGTAAAACTGTGAAATCTTGTAGTGGATTTTCTTCGGTGTTTGCTTTTGAGTGTTGTTGCTTTTGAGTCAGGTGAGTGGATAATTTTCTATATTCATGAGAAATAATATAAATATTTGATTTGTTAATATGAATTGAATCATGCTTCTTGATAATATATATGCTAATTATTATCCTTATTATGATAAAGCATGATCAATTATTGAATTTGAATTCTTGATATGAACCAACATATATTTTGAATTGACTTCTGAATTGATAGCTCCTCATTTGATTGATGTAATGAGTTGAGCTTTGAGATATGAATATGTTTGTTTGATTACGATTATGAACCTATGGTATGTCAGTCAGAATACCCATGCTAACAGGGTAGTGTTAGTCTTTGTGCACATCGTATCTGAACCCTAGTTGGTTGGGGGAGTCACCAACCTGTGTGGACTGATCATCTCACAGTACGGAGCCTCATGCTTATTGCATTTTGATTTTCTGACGAACTTTACCATTTGATCTTTTTGTTATGGCCTATTTGAGAAACCTTCATATAAGAACCTAGAGCCATAATTGTATATAATTCTCATTGTTATATTACCTCGTGTGTGTGTATTGAACGTTATCTACTCACTGAGTTGTTGAACTCACCCCCTTATTATTTATCCTTTTCAGGCTTATAGCTTGATAGCAGGTCACTTTTATTGAATCTTCTGAACCTGCTTTTTTGTTGTAATTTGTACATTCCTTTTTGTCAAGTTAGTGCTCCAAAACTATGAATATATATGAACTCTTGTATTAAGATAATCGAATTATGTTATAAAGTTAGTTTTGTTGTTACTGCTATGTTGAACAACTCTGATTGAGTTTTGAAGGATAAGTTTGTATGTAAGTTTGGGTTCATATAGGTTTGGAACCTTGGAGGAACCTTGCCTTTGTGCCGGTCATGGATCCAGGATTCGGATCGTGACAAATTAGATATCTGGAATTATGTGTTATTGAAGAGCAATATGTGTTTTTATGGGTTATGTAGTTTTTAAGAATGGCATATTGGGATTATGAAAATGGCTTAAAACAAACTAATTAGATATCTAGAATTATGGGTTATTGAAGAGCACTATGTATTTTTATAGGTTCTATAGCTTTTAAGAATGAAATATCGGGATTCTGGAAATCCCAATCAACTAGTCGACTGGTTAGGTTGAACCGGACGACCGGTGGCTTGTGATAGTGGTTTATCGGTTGACATGGTAGTAGAGTTTTATCGGGTCTATTAGTTTCGATCAATTTAGGTTATGTTTGGAAATCAATCATGTAAATCAGTTTGGTTTTATAATTATATTTTGGTCTCTAAGTTTATAGTTTTAGTCTTTAATGTAATTTTTCTTTGAGTCATTTTTTAGTGTTTCACGCATCTGTTATAGGTTCTGCTAACATTCACCCTTACAATCTTTAATAATCTCTGATTCTACATCTGTTGTCTTTTGCTTTTGTTTTTTAGATGAGTGAGATAATCTTTAATATGCATATAATATAAATAAATATATATGTTGATTATTTGATTAATACAACTAGTTAATTTATTAAATATTTATATATATTGTTTTATTTTCCAAATACTCATCTATTCTTGAATTTACACTCGCATTCTATTGAACTAGATTCCATTTGATATGATATACATTACTTTGATAATTATACGAGTATCTATTATGTCTTGGTTATATGATGGTCACCATCAAGTATCATCTAGTTATCTTCAGGTGTCATATGATATCTGACATGTATTACTATATTTTATGACGATAAGCTTAGTATGTATATTTATATCAAGATATATCGACTTGCAAACCATTAATACTAAAATATATGTTAAATGTTATTTCCTTATTGAGTTGGTTGAACTCACTCCTCTATTTTTTTAATATTATTATAGGTTCTTAGTTTTTGTTAGCTAGTGGATTTTGTTAAGTGTTCCTACTTCTTCAATTTTAATTAATATGCCTTGCTTGTTCAGCGAGGTTTAGCTTTTAGTTTTTAATTTCATGTTTTAGACGCTTTATTATTATACTATTTTAATTAAGTTTGGATTTTGATAATGTAATAAGTATTATGCATTATTTGTTTTTTTTTTAACTTGATGATAAGGAGTTTTGAAGTATTATTTGATTTTATTGATTTTTAAGAATATAATATTTTAAATAATTATAAAATACTGTGAAAATTTTATATATTTATTTTATGATATGCATGTTCTAAGACTTCACTACAAGATTTCACAGTTTTACCGACGGAAATATTCCGTCGGTGTGAGATAGAACTTTCGTCGGTAAAGTATTTACCGACTATATTACCGACGGAATACTCCCGTCGGAATACCTTTTGTCGGTGATTCCACATTCCGTCGCTATATCGGTCGGAAATACAAAAAAAACTTTTACCGACGGACCGTGCGTGCCAAAAAAAAAAAAGTTTCCCGCTTGGAATATACCGACGAAATATTTTCCGTCAGTGTTATAAAAATACCGACGGACGAACTCCGTCGGCAAAAGTGTCGGTGATATTTTATACTGACCGAATATGTTCGTCGGTAAATACGTTGGTAAATTTATACCGATGGATTTGTTCCGTCGGTGATGGTTGGTGACGGTGGCAGGCACTGTCGAATTCCGACGGAGTTTTTCCGTCGGTAAATCCCTGTGTAATTGTTTTTTTTAATTATTTTGAAAAAATAATATAAATTAATGGTAATACAAACCAATTATGCAAATAAAATTTATATTAAGCAACAAAAACTCAAAGTGAAATAATATTCATTACAAATGAATGTGTTTCAAAAAAACATTAAACAAAATTTTAAATGTAAATAATGTTTATTAAAAATTAATATAAAGGTGGAGGAGGAGGAGGAGGAGGAGGATGGGGGTTAGGCGGCCAAAAAGGATTAGGCGCACATGTTCCACCTTGTGTCATGTTCATGACCATTTGCCGAAGCTCTTCATAGGCCGCTCTTTGTTGTTCAGACTCTGCTCTGTGTTGTTCGTTCGCCAATCTTTGCTCTTCTTTGAGTTGTGTGTATGTCTCTGATAGGTGGTCGGACCTTTGCTGCAAGGCCACAAACTCCTTAGATTGGGAGCTCGATACAGATTGGGAGCTCCCAGCGGTTGAAGCAGTACCGGTCGACCGCAAGTTGGCCGCGGTAGTGTTGGAGAGCCCGTAAACCCGATTTTTATCGGGTCCACCTGACGATCCAGCCTCCATCCATAAATCCGGATCGAATTCCGGATGGGTCGATGGATCGTCCCCGTATCTCTCCCTCAACCGATTATTATAGGTCTCCTGAAAAAAAAATCATCATATTCAATTCAATAAACACAATAATAACTTACAAAATAAAATGGTTGAACAAACATACCACAAAATGTTGAGCACGGTTGTCAACGAACTGTTGCGTCCCCTTTTGGCGGTCATGACTTCGCACGTGCGTCTCCACAAACAGCTCCATAGGGCTCGGCTGACGTCCAAGAGACGTAGCCTATAATGAAAAAAAAATGTATTAACAACAAATTAATTGAACGATATATTTCATTTAAATTAATCTTACCATCCGTTTCGCATGTGCAAAAAACGGAACGGAGCCGCCGGTGTGCGTTGTCACCGAGCCATGAATTGGCTGATTCCGGTTGCCAGCACCGGACTGTGAGCGTCGAGTAAACCGCTCAGACGTCACGTGCTGAAGATAGTGCGGCCATATATCTTCCGGGATGTATATTGGTTTGAAATCCCTCCAAACCGCAACATCGTTCCAGCCTTGGAACCCCTTATCCCTCGCTGTTTTTTTTGCTTTTTTCTGGGTGTCATACCAAAAATCACGCAACCTAATTCACGCACGAAAAAATTACATTTCGAAACATAAATAATTATGTAAAAAAAAGTCGTATTGTTTTCGATGTTACCTAATTGCCGCGTGATTTTCCCACACCCTCCTCACAACAATGTCATGTATATAAAAAAATAATTTTTTAAAATGTTAATAATTTATTTACAATTATAACTAGAATTTATTAGAAATAAGCTGAAAATTATATATTAACACGAACCTCAAATCTACGAAACCATGCATTAATTTGAGGCATCCATTCAGGATGTCTGGATATCTGACTCCATTGAAACAATGGAATCTCCATCGATGCTTTAAATGCCGATGATATTACTCGGGCGGCCTCAATGTTTGTGAACCTGAAAAGAAATGAAATTAATTTGTGATTACTTCATAAATTATGTTTTAAATTTGTTTTTTTTTATATATAAAAAATAAAACCTTAACAAACTTACATTGAAAGATCGTCCTTCCACTGTGCCTCGTACTGGCGGGTAAATTGATTCCGCTTCGAAGGCACACCGCTTCTGCGATGTGAAACATCGCTGGAAGAGGCAGCATCGGTTGACGGCGCAGGTGGTGTAGGTGCCTCTTCTTGAGAGGCACCTAAGGAAACATCATCATCGCTGCTAGACGAACTTGATTCGACTGGACATGAACGACCAGCTCTGGTTTTCATTATGCGCATCTAAACAATTTTATATTAATAATTGTATAATAAAATTCAAATGTTAAAAAAAAATTGGCAGCACCAGCTCCCCTATACTGGATACTACCCAAATCCACAAACCTGCAAATATTAACAATAGCCGCAACCAATTGAACCAATCTATACTAATTATTCCTACATATTCAACTATTAATCCTAAGATAAATTCAACGTTAACAATTACAATTCACAAATTAATCAATAATTATATTCAAAACAATAAAAAATATGACAAAAAATAAATTCAATAAATTCAACAAATTAATCATTACAATTCAACATTAACAATTATAATTCAACAAATTAATCAATAATTATATTCAAAACAATAAAAAATATGACAAAAAATAAATTCAATAAATTCAACAAATTATACTTCAACAAATTAATCATTATAATTCAACATTAACAATTATAATTCAAAAAATTAATCATTATAATTATGACAACAAAACAATAAAAAATATTCAAAAAATTCAAAAAAAAAACCTACATCAATAAAAAGAACGAAATATACATACCTTAATAATGTGACAAATTCAAAACTTTATCTACATTACCAAAAAAACACCAAAACAACAAAACAACAAAAATAAAAACAACTAAAAATAAATTAAAAGTAAATAAATTAAATTGGAAATCGATAATTATTCCAACAAACGCAATTATTAATTCTAAGGTAAATTCAACATTAACAATATTAATTTAATAAATTAATCAATAATTATATAGGCAATACAACAATAAATTATATTCAATAAATTAAAAAAATATATAGACTAACAATTAAATTAACAAATATTCAAAAAATTCAAAAAAATTCAAATATTCAACTTTAACTAATTCTAAGTTAAATTAACTAATAACAATTCTAACAACACAACACAACACAAAAAATATTCAAATTGTTTTTTAAAAAAACCTACATCAAGAAAAGGAACGAAATATACATACCTTAATAATGTGTCAAATTCAAAACTTTATCTACATTGCAACAAAAAACACCAAAACAACAAAAATAAAAACAACAAAAAATAAAATAAAATAAAATAACTTAGAAAAAAAACACATACCTTTTAATATGATGAATATTTACAACACCAAATCTTGCTAGAGATTAAAGGTGAAAGTGTTTAAGGATTGAGGTGAAAAAAATGAAAAATCTTAGGTGAAAAACGGAGGAGAAGCGAAGCGGCGGGGAGAAGAAGAAAAAATGAGGGGAAGCGGCGGGGGCTGGAACTTATAGGTCAGTTTTACCGACGGAATCACCTAAGATTTTGAATTTCGGTAAAAGATAAAAAATTATGTCGGTAACAGGTCAAAAATCCGTCGGTATTTGTTGAATTTCGCCCCGAATTTTTAAAAGCCCTCTATTTTTTTCGCAGTCCGTCGGTAATCTGACAAGTTCAGAGGCGCATTAATTCACACACTTTGGAAATCGCGCGGTCCGTCGGTATTTCTGTCGGTAATATGTGTGACCGACAAAATACCGACGGACTAGAATCCGTTGGTATACCCGTCGCTGATTGAGGCATTTTGTTGTAAATATTTTCGAACTCTTTGTGAGATACCGACAGACTAGAATCCGTCGGTATACCCGTCGTTGATTGTGGCATTTTGTTGTAAATATTTTTGAACTCTCTGTGAGATACCGACAGACTAGAATCCGTCAGTATACCCGTCGCTGATTGTGGCATTTTGTTGTAAATATTTTCGAACTCTCTGTTAGATACCGACGGAATATAATCCGTCGGTGTATGCGTCGATGAAGCCGTCGGTAATTTCGTCGGTGTTGGTGGCATTTCACGTAATTAATTTCGAACTCTCTGTGAGATACCGACGGATGACTATCTGTCGGTATGGACGTCGGTAAGATTGCATGATGTAGGAAAGGTTGTCTTTGTATTGCCTTTTTACCTTTCTGCAGAAACTTAACTGATAAACTGTCCATTACATAAACACAATAACCACATTGCTTAAACAGTAAATATTGTGTTTTACAAAATACATCATCTATAATCTAAATTACATGAGACAAATGTTTTTACATAGGGCTTCATTTTCATAATTAGTCGGAATTTTCTTCTTCTTCCTCATCAGTTGAATTGTCATCATCTTCATCGCAATCTTCAATATGGATATCATCTTCATCATCGACATTTGCTTCTCTGCTAGAGCTGAGAACAACATGCAACTCCTCTCCGTCAATATCAACAAGACTATCATCGAGAACTCGAAAATTTGAATTTTCTTCCAATTCAATCGAAGGAGCAACTCGATATGGTTCAACCAACTCACGAACTTGAAAGACTTCATCTCGCACAATTGTGTCTTCGTTCTCATCCTGAACAACCTCGACACGACCCCGTGGTTTCGTTTTTAAAACGGAAAACCAATCAACTCTTGAACGATCCTTTCTAAATGAAGGGGTGTATGTGTAATAAACTTGTTGACATTGCTTTGCGAAAACAAAGACATCGTTTATGTTGCGGAGTCTAGCTTTTGAGTTGATTTCGACCAGACCATGGTGCGGATCAACTCTGATTCCTCTGTCCGTCGTGTCATACCAATAGCATTTGAATAAAAACACTTTATTCTGCTCGCTATGATATTGCAGTTCGACGACCTCTTCTAATCTACCATAGTAGTCAACTTCTAACTGGCTACTTGTGGATCCCTTAACACAAACACCGCAGTTGTATGTCTTTCTTCCTTGCCCGTATTCTTCAGTATGGAAAACATATCCATTGACAAAATACCCGTTGTAGCACCTAACTTTTCTTTCAGGGCCGAGGCTTAGTGAAGACAATGACTTGGGCACACTCCTTCCCATTTGATAAGATTAGTCTTCCAATACAGAAGCTCTCAAAAGATACTTCGCTTTACCCAATTATGGGTCAAACCAAAACCAAGAAACTTTTGCTTACCTGATTGAAGGCCAAACACAATGTCACCATACTTTGATACAACATGATGCAATTCTTCACCAGAAAGATGTGGGGATGCAACATCTTTTTCTACTCTACCAACAAAGAAATCTTTTCTGTTCTTTCTGAACCTGTGATTAAGTGGCAAGAAGCGACGGTGACAGTAAAAAAAAGAAGCTTTACCTTCGTTTGCTAACGTGAATGCCTTGTTGTTTTCCATGCAGTATGGACATGCGAGTTTCTCATGCGTGCTCCAACCAGAAAGCATTCCATAAGCTGGAAAATCACTGATAGTCCACATCAAAGTCGCCCTTATAAGAAAATTTTGTTTCCTCGATATATCATAAGTCAGAGATTCGGAGGACCACAACTGCGCCAGCTCATCTATCAACGGTCGAAGACAAACATCTATATTCCGCCCCGGGCTGCTTGGACCGGGTATGACAGTAGATAGAAACATGAACTCCGGCCTCATACACATTCCCGGTGGCAAGTTATAAACTATGATAATGACCGGCCAACAAGAATAGGGAGCAGCAAATGACCCAAATGGGTTGAACCCGTCTGTACACAACCCAAGTCGAACATTCCTTGATTCAGCAGAAAAGTCAGGATGAACACTGTTAAAGCGTTTCCACGCTTCGCCGTCAGAAGGATGCACCATCACACCATCAACGACATCGTGTGTTTGGTGCCATGTCATGTGCTCAGCAGTCCTTGGTGACATAAATAACCTCTGCAGTCTAGGTGTGATCGGGAAATATCTAAGTTTTTTATATACCACTAGAGTCTTCCCCCTGCCAGTTCTGGGTTTGTAACGGGAATGCCCGCATGTCATGCACTCGGTCATCTCAGCATTTTCAAGGTAGTATAACATACAGAAGTTAGGGCACATGTCAATTTTCTGGTATCCTAAACCGAGGGGTTTCATCATGGACTTTGCAGCATAGAAATTCTCTTTGAGCCTGTTCCCTTCAGGTAAAATGCTTCTTGCCCAATCAATAATTTTGTCATACCCAGCCTCACTCAACCCGTGATCTGACTTGATGGTGAACACCTGTGCCACGGCCGATAATTTATTGTGGTTTGTGCAGCCATCCCATAATGGTTCGTCAGAATCTTTCAACAAATCAAAAAACCTAGCTGCCTCTGCATTAGGTTCTTCTTCTACGATTGGACATTAATTGACATTATCTTGATTCATTCTCATTGCATCCATAACCATGTTTCTATAAGGATTAGTGTTGTCATTTGCCACTTCATGCACGTTGCTAGCACTAGAAGTTGACCCAACCACCGTTTCTCCCATTCTCCTATTACTAACAAATACCTCTCCATGTGCATACCAACACTCGTAATCCTCCACAAACCCTTTGTGTAGAAGATGCATCATTACAACATCTGGATGCATATACTTTTTATTTTGACACTTCCTGCATGGACACCTAATACCGCCTCCAGTAAAATTTCTGGGAATAGATGTTGCGAAATTAATAAAACCCTGAACCCCGTTACAATAATCCATCCTCCGCAATCCTTGGGGTGAATCTAGATACATCCATGAACGATCATCCATGACTTCTATCGAACCTCTATAAAAAGGACCCATTAAGCAAGCTCTTAATTATTTCAAAACATAACATGTAATTCGGTAATTCTACAAATTAAGTTTTAACAATTTTCAAACAAATACAATCTTACAAAAATCTAAAACAAACCATAACAAGTATAAAATTATACATTCATATACTACAAGTTTGTTTGAGAAATAACAATAAAACATGTACATCTACTAAAAAAAATACATATACTAAAAAAACAATAAAATTGACATTTAAATGTTAAAATTTTGAAAGATAGAATTACTTACAAAAAATGATAAAATCCGTCGGTAAATCAGAACACGGATGCTATGACCACAAAACTTCAAGAAATACAACTTGTTGTGCTGAGATGAGGAAGATTTTTGTTTTGGGGCTAGGGGGGCTGGTTATTTTGCAGATGGGGAGGGTTAGGATTAGGAAGAAGAAGGAGAAATGAGGGAGGAGAGTCACGGCTTTGATATATTCACTTTTGCCGACGGACTTACCGACGGTTTTATTCCGTCGGCGAAACCGTCGGTACTTCTGACGCGCAATCGACACGTCACCGCACGGACCTGCTATTCAAATTCCTCAGTGATTCCGTCGGTATTTTTGACGGTGCACCGGTCACATCACCGGTACGGATCTGACATTTCAAATCCGTCGGAAAAATCACCCGCCAAAACCTTCGCGTCACCTACCCGCCCTTTTTTCATTAATTCTGAATTTTCTATCGGTAATTCGGTCGGTAATTACCGACGGATGTAGTCCGTCGGTAACTACCGACCGAATTACCGACGAATATTTTCCGTCGGTGATTTCGGCCGAAAAATACCGACAGAAAAAAGTCCGTCGGTATTTCCGTTGGTATTTAGCGAATTTCTGGTGGTGCTTGATATAAGTGAAGTATCCTTACAATACCACTTGCGTTACAAGCCTTGGACCCATGATTCAAGTCGTAATAGTTTTCAATGGTTTCATCTAGTTTTCATGGCTTTTGGTTGTTTTTTATGACATTTGATTGGTTTTTTTCTGGCGAAATGCTCTCGTTTATGAAAATGTTATGGTTGGCTCCCCTCTTTTCTTGCATGGTAATTAAGTGTATGTATATACTCAGTCTTGGAATTTCTTCTTGGAGAAAAGAAATTGTAAGTCGTGCAATTTTAATTGAGTCGTGATGAACATCAACAGTTACAAGCCTCTCCCACATTAGGATTTTCCGCTAGGAAGAGGCAGGCTAGAAAATATCATGCTATCAACTACTGTATTGCAGGCATCCGTTCTTGTTTTCTAACAATGTCACAATTCCCCAAAAGAGAAATGGAGCTAATCAGGGCACCTCCCTGAAGCAGATGCCTTGTGAACTGTCCAAGCCTATTGTTCATCAAAATCGAACTTTTGGTTCATATTTATTTTCCAATCTTGTTATTTCGCTATTATTTCGTTGACAAGTCAACTATTTTGTCGTCAACTTATCATCATATCATTCACGTCGACTATTTTTTATTCAACAATTTCTTGCTTGACTTTTAACTCTGCATTTCAAGTCAAACATGGCTCCTCAATGAAGCCTGGTCAAATAAGAAACGAGTAGAATCATAATCATAATCAGCAAATTAGTCTATTGTTTGACATTTTTTATTTTCTTGTTGATAATGCATCTTTTTTTTTATTCTCCACTGTTCTAAAAATTATTGCACATTTTGTCAGCAAAGAACTAAAGAACTGATTTCCGTTTTTCTCTCTCAGAATGGAAGCTCGAAGTTCAATGGGAGTTGTTGAAGTAATTTTCGTGTACTCGCTGTTCTTCTCCATCTTAAAAATCTCCTCTGCACTAGACGCTATGAACACAACTCAATCCCTAAGAGATGGTGAGACTCTAGTTTCAACAGGTGGAAGCTTTGAACTTGGATTTTTTACCCCTGCAGGTTCAACAAGTTGATACTTGGGCTTATGGTACAAGAAGTCTCCTCGGACAGTTGTGTGGGTGGCCAACAGAGGAATTCCCATTTCCAATAAATTTGGTACTCTAAACGTCACTAGCCAAGGGATTCTTGTCCTTCTCAATGGCACAAACAATATTGTTTGGTCATCAAACACATCAACAACAGCACAGAATCCAGTTGCACATCTCTTGGACTCTGGAAATCTAGTCGTGAGAGATGGAAATGATAATAAAGTAGATAATTTTCTGTGGCAAAGTTTTGATTATCCTTGTGACGCTTTATTGCCTGGAATGAAACTGGGAAGTAACTTAGTTACTGGTCTTAACAGGTTTTTTCATCTTGGAAAGGCAAAGAAAATCCTGCTCCAGGTCAATTTACTTTAGGCTTAGATGTTCAGGGTTATCCACAGCTAATTCTTACGAAGGAAACTAGAATTATGTACCGGGTCGGTTCATGGAATGGCCAGTATTTTACAGGGTTTCCTGAGCTCAAGCCTGATCCAATTTATACATTTGAGTTTGTATTTAATCGGAGTGAGGTTTATTTCAAGTTTGAGCTCCAAAACAGTTCAGTTTTCTCCAGGCTTACGGTGAATCCTTCAGGCCTTGTGCAGCTCTTCACATGGAGTCATCAAAAAAATGATTGGTATGTTTTTGCTACAGCTGTGGTAGATCAGTGTGAAAATTATGCCTTGTGTGGTGCAAATGCTCGCTGCGATAGCAATAGCTCTCCTGTATGTGATTGTTTGGATGGATTCATTCCCAAGTCTCCAAGTGAGTGGAATTCACAAAATTGGACGGGTGGGTGTATCCGAAGAACTCCACTTGATTGCACCGATAAGGATGGCTTTCAGAACTATAAAGGTGTTAAGCTGCCAGACACATCTTCTTCCTCGTATGACGATAGCTTTAGTCTGGCGGAATGTGAGGGGTTGTGTATTCAGAACTGCTCTTGTTTTGCATATGCAAATTTAGATATCAGAGAACGTGGAAGTGGCTGCTTGCGATGGTTTCATGACCTGATTGACACAAGAAGATTAGCTGAGGGTGGGCAAGATATTTATATACGGCTAGCTGCTTCACAATCAGGTATGGCTTCAGTTGGCAACTAATTATTAATCGTAAGGACATAGCACCAACATTGATAGAAATTCAACCATTATTTCTCTTCAAATCTGGTTCATCAACCATGGAAAAAGAAACAGCGCCATTCTCCCTATCTGAACTTAGTTGATATGATTTCCCATTTGCTTTTTTATTCTCAAAAATATAACTCAAAGATCATTCAACTTCTGTTTAAGTTATAGTATTGAACAGGGCAAAATTCCAACCAACTAATAGTCTTAGATTTCAGGAGTAACCGGGGAAAAGAAAAGAAAGAAGAAGACCCACGCAGGAGTAATTGGTGGCGCTGTCATACTCGGCTCAAGCATTCTAATATTAGGAATTGTCTTCTGTATCCGAAGGAGAAAGCACAGCAAGAATGGCAACTTCGAAGATAGGAAAGAAGAAGACATGGAGTTGCCAATGTTTGATTTAACCACAATTGAGCACGCCACGGATAACTTTTCTAGCAGCAAGAAGCTGGGAGAAGGTGGTTTTGGAGCTGTATACAAGGTAAGCGAAAAGCACTCAACATGTGCAATCAAGCTATCTTCTAATGGAAAAACTAACTGAGCTATGTGAATGACGTTGATTTAGGGTGAATTGATAGAAGGACAGGAAATAGCGGTGAAAAGACTTTCGAAGAGTTCTGGCCAAGGATTGAATGAGTTCAAAAATGAAGTTCTATTAATTGCTAAACTCCAGCACCGCAATCTCGTAAAGCTGCTCGGTTGTTGCATTCATGAAGATGAAAAAATGTTGATTTATGAATACATGCCTAATAGAAGCTTAGACTCCTTTATTTTTGGTATGAACCTGTCCACTTTCCTGATCAACACATTTTAGTTGTATCACCTTTTTATTATTTTCTTTCGGTTTCATCTAGTTATCCGACTAATATGTATGACAAATTGACCAGACCCAACAAGAAGAAAATTCCTAGATTGGAGTAAGCGTACTCGCATCATTGATGGAATAGCTCGAGGGCTTCTTTATCTTCACCAAGACTCTAGACTGAGGATCGTTCATAGAGATATCAAAGCCAGCAACATTTTGCTGGATAATGAGTTAAACCCAAAAATTTCAGACTTTGGCCTGGCAAGAATGTTCGGTGGAGATCAAACTGAGGCCAATACAAAGAGGGTAGTTGGAACATAGTAAGTGTCCTGTACTTCCTTAGTTGATTTTCATTTGTGTATTTGGAGAAATTCCTTTCATGGTATAATATACATTTGCAGTGGTTATATGTCTCCTGAATATGCATTGGATGGACACTTCTCTCTCAAATCTGACGTCTTCAGCTTCGGTGTCCTAGTCCTAGAGATAGTGAGTGGAAAGAAAAACAGAGGATTTTGTCTCCCAGACTACAACCAAAACCTTCTTGGGCATGTAAGTGTTTAGAAACAAAAAGACTGGTGATATGTATTGGTTTGGTTCCTCTCAACTATCTGATTAATTGACATATTGCATTAATTTTACAAGTTTTTTGGCCTTCCTCTGGAATGTATTAGTAGTAGTCCTGAAATGTTAGCAGAAGCGATAATCATATGCACCTTAGGGTAAAATCAGCCTACTGACCTGTTGCCATGATTCTTTCCAGGCATGGATGCTTTGGTTTAATGGGATTCCTTTGGAACTAATTGATGAATGCTTTGCTGATTCATGCACACCTTCGGAAGCTTTAAGATTCATTCATGTGGCTCTACTATGCGTGCAACAACGACCAGAAGACAGGCCAGACATGTCATCTGTTGTTCTAATGCTTGGCAGTGAAAATCCTTTGCCTCAGCCTAAACAGCCTGGTTTTTTCATGGGAAGTAATCCACCTGAAAAGGATACATCACCAAACAAGAACCAATCTTGCTCAGCAAATGAGGTTACAGTAACACTGTTACAAGCGGTAGGCTATCTTCAGTTGGCATTCAATGGATATAAAACTATAAAACTCCAAGCCTTCTGCAATTAAAAGGGTGACAGTTCTTTCTGCCCACTGTACTAGTTTCAGTGTAGTGGACATAATATTGAAGAGTGACAGAGACAATATTATATTAATGCGTTACATTTTCATGAATCCAGCAAGTAATTGCGGGCAACTTCCAACGAGCAGTGGACAAGGTGTCCCTTTCTATTCCTGCTATGACTTCAAAAATACATTCGTATATTGCACCTGCCATTTATCATTTGAGAAAAGCTTAACAAGGTGCGATGTTTCTGAACAGTGATGCAAGCTTTCTGGATGGATTTTATTATGGATTGTTTCTTGACCATATGGATGATGATTCATTTATATTATGTAGACATGTAGTCTGTAATCTAAGAAAAATGATGTGCTAATTTTCTTCTACATTCTTCAGATATCAGTTTGTGTTCATTTTCATTAACAATATCTGAGATTCATTTTCTTTATTTCTTACCCAAGGAAAAAGGAAGGTCAAGGTTGGCAGATCCTGAAAGAAGAGATAGGTGCAGAATTTGATGTTTCTATGTTTCGAAGAAGATTTTGTTCTACCAAGTACCGAATAAGTAGTGAAATAGGATTTCTTAAATTAAAAATTCTGCAATGAAATTACACAAAATGTAATTGGAAAGAAGGGAGAATTTATTCAAAGTAATCTCTGGAAGCTCATCAGTTAACTAGATCGAAAATCCAGTATCGTTTTTTCTCTGAACAACTGCTGCATTTGTTGGACTTGGATACTTTCTGTGTTCTTGGTATGCTTTTAACATTTCACATGAAATAATTTTTTCTCAATATTTCCATTTATGTGCTTGCATTTTGATTCTGGGAAATTTATTTAACACAAGGCTAGAGATGATTTCTTGACATTTCCCTGTTCTCACATATTAGATGAAAGATTAAAGGAAGACGGTTCCTGCAGTTGAAAGAGTTAATCATTAAGCAACCATCTTTTGTTTCTCTTAGATCCAAAGTGCGTAGCCGTACTCAGGAAAGAAATAGAGAGAGAGAGAGAGAGGAAAAAAACGGTTGAATATCTCCGAACTATCACAAGTTTTACCTAGCCTCTAACATGGTGGAGGTTAATTCATTTACCGAGGAGATTTCATGCTTGATTGTTGACGAAGAATCGTTCGACAGATCCCTTTCAGTGAAAAAACCAGGCTCCTTGGGCTGAGGCAAAACAATGTCACTGCTCAACATTAGAACCACATTTGACATTTTAGGCCTATCTTCGGGACTTTTTTGAACACACAATAGTGCTACTTCGATTGATCGCAAGACTTCTGATGTAATGCATGAGTCTACAATAGATTCATCAATCAAGTCCAGGGGTCTTCCTTCCTTATGTAGCATCCATGCCTGAACAACATTCAAATATCTCCTCAGGTCAGGTTGAATGTTGCTAAAACATTCAAGTAATTTGAACATGAAAAAAAATTCTGGCATAACACTTACATGTCCAAGAAGATTGAGCTTGTGTTCTGCGTGACGGAATCCTCTGTTCTTCCTTCCACTCACTATCTCTAGTACCAAAACACCAAAGCTAAATACATCCGATTTCACTGAGAAGAGGCCATCGATTGCGTACTCTGGCGACATGTAACCACTAGATAAACCATTGAATAAGTTTTACAGATTTATGGGCACTGTAAATGACAGCAAATTAAAATTCAGAAAGATCCTTACTATGTCCCAACAATTCTGCTTGTGTTTGCGCTAGTTTCATCCCCTCCGAAACTCCTAGCCATGCCGAAGTCTGAAATTTTTGGATTCATCTCATAATCCAGCAAAATATTGCTTGCTTTTAAATCTCTATGTATGATTCTGAGTCTTGAATCTTGATGAAGGTAAAGAAGTCCCCTTGCAATCCCATTGATAATGGGGAAGCGCTTAGTCCAGTCCAGCAACATGTTTCGCCTTTTATCTACACAGTTATTTATCCCAGTTAATCTCTGATGTTGAAACATTTCTCAACTAATCAATCCACCTAGAGCGTTGACTTTCCTTGTAATATATAGCTGCACTTGTTGACAAAAATTCCAAAATGGCTGGAGAACCATCTAGAAAAATGATGAGATTTTCAACTAGTGCCATCATTCTGATTATGACCTTTGTCCTCCTGTTCTAGAATGGAACTATATAGGTCAAAAATTTGGGAGGACTTTTGTGCTTACGTTTAAAAATTCTTACAATAATGCAGAAAAAGTTGTAATGCAGAAATTTGGGAGGACTTTTGTGCTTACGTTTAAAAATTCTTACAATAATGCAGAAAAAGTTGTAACTAAACTACCAGAGGATAAGGTTTGAGGGGAACAAACCAAAAATGAAAGAGTCCAAGCTTTTGTTTGGCATGTATTCATATATCAGCATCCTTTCTTCTAATTCAATGCAGCATCCTAAAAGCTTCACAAGGTTGCGATGCTGAAGTTTGGAAATGCATACAACTTCATTTTTGAACTCATTTTTTCCCTGTCTTGACCTTTTAGATAGCCTCTTCACTGCTATTTCTTGTCCATCTTGCAGTATACCCTGAAACAATTTTATATATCAGTTGCGAAATAATATGAAGAGAAGAGATGGAATACCATTACATGATTCGTGGATGTTCATATCCTCTAGTTCTTGATTGCTGACATATTTCACCACAATAAATTCGGAGAATTGAGTATACTATCTGAAGGCTAATGATTTTAAATTGTAAATGAAGGCCATGTAAGCAAAACTGGTAACTGAAACATGTCCATAGGCTCTCAGTTATGGTGCCATGTATGATAGCTCTAAGAGCATCAAATTTATCCAAGGAGCTGAAAGCAGTCTTAATGTTGATACCTTGTAGACTGGTCCAAAACCACCCTGTCCAAGCTTGTTGTTTATCGAAAAGCAATTGGTTGCATCTGTTAATGTAGCCAAATCAAACAGTGGTAGCTCTAAATCTTCATTTCTGCTTTCCCTGGTGCAGTCTTGCTCTGGATTGGTTACCACATTTCCTGCAAGATGAAATAGATTGAAGATGAGCTAAAAAGTACCTTGAAAACATAGACCATGCATGGCAGAACCAACATGTAGTAGAAACCTAAGGTATTATGAAAATCAAGGTAAGCACGAAGCATACAGCAGTTTTTGTAGAAAAAGAATCATATATCCAACTTCACCACAGTGATCCAATTGAATAGCTTAAAGACAGAACACAGCAAATTGATTGTAGTCAAAAGTTTGATGGCCAAGACGAAGTGGGAAAAGAAGTACAGTAGGGAATAAATTTGAAGGCCTTACTCTAAAGCCTTCAAATTCTACAATTTATCAGCTAAAGAAAAGTTTACTGTAGTATAGTTATAATAGGCTACCTTCTCTTGCTAGCTGCTGTTTCTTGTTTTTCCTCAGGAAACGCAAGAACAGACAAAGGGCTAGGAGGGAAAATGCCACTAGTGATACGGGAATAACAATGATCCTTACTCGTTTCTTCCCTCTGGATTTGACAAGCTTATCTGCCATAAAAAGACTCAAGAAGTATAAAGAAAATTGCATTAACATGATAAAAAATGAAATCCAAAAGTCAGCATAAATCATAGCACACACATATCTTCTTAGGGACTCAATTTATACTTGGTTACTACTTTTCCTCGCATTAACATATTTTTATGTTTTTGAGTTTCACTTCAGAGATTCTGACTTCAAATCTGGTGGAAACGCAAACTTTCTATGATTCAAGAACAGAGGAAAAACTCATACCTATTACAGAAGCAGCTATCCTTATATAGATATCTTGCCCATTTTCGTTGTATTGCCTGATATCAATCAAGTCACCGAACCACAGAACACACCCACTTCCTCCATCTCTAACATCAAGATTCGCGTAAGCTGTACAAGAACAATTCTTCAAACAGACCTCCTCACATTCTTCAAGGTTTATTGTTTTGTTATACCATGACTTCCGCGTGTCTGGCACTTTAATCCCAGTATATTTTATAAAACCTTCTCCATTGCTGCAATCCAATGGGACCTTTCGAACACATCCTTGTGACCAATCTGCAGCTGTCCAATCTTCCAGGGATTTTGGCTCAAACTCTTTCAAACAATCACAGGCTGGGGAGTTGTTGATGTTACAAACACCATGTGCACCACATAATGCAAACCTGTCACAGTTATCCATATTTGCTGTCAAGTATAGGTTCCAATCTTGAGTTCGATCAATCCAAGTGAAACGCTGCAGGACACCATCAGGACTTAACACCATCCTGGAAAGAACTGAACTGTTGGCGATTTGATACTTGTAATATATTTCCTCTTGATTGAAAACAAACTCAAATGAGTAAATTGGGTTTGGCTTCAAATTTATCATACCACTAAACCTCAGTCCATTCCAGGGTCCTGACCTGAACTGGTCAACTGAACCCTGAGATAAAAAGTACTGTGGCAATCCATTTGGATCAAGCTTATTTGTATATTTACCTGTAGAAGGATCACCGGGGCTCTTCCAGGATGTCAGGTATCGATTGAGGCCGGTCACGAAGCTTATACCATATTTCATGCCTGGTAAAAACGAGTCGCCTGGATAATCGAAACTCTGCCATAAGAAATTCTCAGGGTCATTGTCATTCTCAGCTCTCACAACTAGATTTCCTGTGTCCAGAAGTTGTGCAACTGGATTGATTGCTCCCCTTGATATATTTGAGGACCAAATAGTGCCATTTGTACTATTGATAATGGCAAGATTTCCATGGTCAACAAACTTCAACATTCCTGATGAATCATTTAGAGGAGTATTTCTGTTGGCAACCCATACTACTGTAAAGCTAGATATCTTCTTGTACCATATTCCCACGTACCGATTTCTGGAATTTCCAGGACTAAAAAAACCCAGCTCAAAATGGCCTTCTGATGACACCAGGGTGTCCCCGTCTTCTAGTGATTGAGTGGCATCGATGGTGTCTATTGCTGTAGAGGGGATTGATAAGAAGAAAACAATAGACAAAAGGAACAAAACAGCTTGGCCTTCCATGAATGAAGAATTCATGTCTTTTCATTTAACTTTTCTCTACACCTTCAAGGACCAATAATTCTATAATATTGATTGAGAATGAGAAAACTAAAAACTGAAGATAGTGCATTCACCTCTTGCGTTGATTAATGTCAGGTTAGGAAGATGGGGGGGAACTGATATAAAATTTTAAATAAAAAGTAAACGCCTGACTTTCGTATGGAGCTAAAAAGGTTCTTGTTATTTGGTTGGTGAGACTTGTGACCAATCAAGCTTCTTTTTTGGAATTTCTGTGTTTGAATGTGTTGTGTCTGTCCCCATTTATGACCAGAAAGTGGTTGTTTTTCAGACTGCTAATCTAATTTTAATCGTTTCTCAAGACTTTGACTCTGCAGAACTTGATATTTCAGACAACACTAGAATAAACAAAAGGAGTTTGAAGAGAAGGTTGCAGCTGATAATCAAGGCATAATGAAGGCATTCAAAGATCAATCAATGGGAAAAGAGAGGCCACCATGTCCAAGATCATGCTGTGTATTTGTAATATAATGGCAAACTGGATGGACAAAAAGGCTGCTTAATACAGTGGCCAATCTTGGAGGGAGTCTGAGCTAGTCTCTGTCATTGTGTGGTCGGTAAGATAACGATGTCAATGCCATTGAGAAAAAGTGGTCGTAAAAACAATGTCATAAGCTAGTTAACCATCAAACATCATTCGCAGTTAACATCTGGTGTGGACATGACTTTGGAGATTTTCCTCCAGGATAAAAATAATAATAAATTGGATTTGAAAACTCAACGGTGTTCCTTTGTGCATTATTATGGGGATCGATGATTGTGGATCAAATTTGACAATTCATATTATTTGATATATGATAGTCAAGTGGTTTGCACTATGCTAAGAGTCAATCTTTGTTTTGGCATAAAAAATATCAAAAAAAGGTGTGTGTTTGTTTGTGTTCAGGTAATTGGCTTGAATGAGTTCAATAAATTCTGTTAATTTAATAATATTATTAAAAGATAAAATATTGACAATAAACAAAACAAAAAAAAAAATGATTCAATATAAAAATTAACATTTATTAATATTAAATAAATATATATTTATAATATTTCAAAAACAACTCAATGATCTTTTCTGTTAACAAAGTAAAAATTAAATAAGAATATGATAATTTTATAAAAAAATATATAAAAATATATGAATATAAAAAAATAAAACAAAAAAAATCAATTATTGTTAACTTTGAAACTAGAACCCGGGTTATAAGACCAAAAACACTATATATAAAAAATTCATGAGGGTTCAAATCACACAAAAAAAAAAGACAAAAAAATCCTAAATAAAAAAATACAATAAAAAATGAATGTTAAAATTACAATAAAAATAAATCAAAAGGCGACAATAAATTTTAAATTTGAGAGTTAAATTGAAAAGAATAAAAACATTATCAAAAAAATAAAAATCAAAAGAAAAAAAAAACAATACACTAATATCTAAAAAATATGAGGGATTAAAATGAATATTTCAACAAAACTTTCAATTTGTCCTTCATATTATCCGAGGTTTTCACTTCAGTCTCTTAACTTTCAATTCAAGACTCCCTCCTAGAAAATATGCAATTAAAAGGCTAATTTGGGCTCATAGGAGCCAAATCATGCAAAATAAAGATTGAAGGACTAAAATGAAAATTACTAAAAAAATATATACTACTCCCATCAGCGGTGAATTATAAGAGAATGTACAGTTATTCATGCAAATGCCTTTTAATTTTTTTTAATTTTTTTTTTTTGTGATTCACATGATTTGATATATATACGCTTTTCAGTTATACTTCACTACTTTATTTTATGCCTTTTCACTTTATATTCTATACTTATCTTTATGCGTTTTAATTATATTTTACTTTATTTATTTATTTATTACTTTTCTATCTTTCTTACACTTTATATATTGCCTTTTCTTCACCGTTTTTCATAATGTTGATCTTAGGTTTTTTTAACTTGAAACCTTAACCAATCTACTTGCTCTAAGCCTCTTGGGTTACTAGGATTTTCTTAGAACTCTAGTTTTTTTATTTGATCATTTTAAATTTTAATTATATATTTATAAGATCTTGATTCAATTATGCGGAAATCATCCAAAGAAAACGAATAAAAGTATTGTTCCTTGAGAATTTCTTCCTAGCCCTTTTTTTTTTCCCTTTTTATTGATTTATTTATTTTCTTTTCTTCTTCTTTTTTTGGGAGGGGGGGGCAGAAACGATTTCATGATTTCAACAGAGATTAAAATAATAATAAAAAAATAGTGGTCCCTTGTGGGTATGAAGGCCATGGCTAACATGGATCAAATGAATGGGCCAAGACTAGGCCTAGTTTATTCTAATTTACAAGAGCCTAAGATATGCAATAAAAAACAAGTGGCTTTATTTTAATTCCTACTTGCCAGTTCCTAGTGCTGTGTCTAAAGAGTAAGATCAGGTCACTCTCAAAAAAACGCATCAGACCA
Organism: Populus tremula; assembly: GCA_964019445.1. Taxonomy (NCBI): domain Eukaryota; kingdom Viridiplantae; phylum Streptophyta; class Magnoliopsida; order Malpighiales; family Salicaceae; genus Populus; species Populus tremula. Next base: position 44,930,564 of record CAXHTJ010000001.1, read on the forward strand.
TAATCTTATGATCCCTTACCCAGTTACAAGTACCAGACAGGTGTCATGCAATATAGCAGCACAGGTGCAAAAATAACTTCAATCATGTGATAATTTGATTAACAATTGACCAAGATAAGTGATTGAGATAATTCTGCCTGAAAAACTGGAAAATCACAAAATTTAGATTCTAATGATTTAATGTCAAACGGTAAATTAAAAAAAAATTAATTAAAAAATATAAAAAACTCGAGTGAACTTGATTAATTAATTTTTTATTTAAAAAAAAAACTGATTCTACTCAGGTTAACTTGACTTACTCAAACTCAAGATAATCCCACATAAAAAAAAAAGCGGAAAAATCACAAAGTTCAAGGGCCAATAATTTAATGTCAAATGATAAAAGTGAAAGAAAAAAAAATCAATTTAAAAGAAATGTTGAGAGAAAAAAAAACTATGACAATATGAGTTAACTAAGAACATACTTAAATCGGGCTAATATTTAAAATTAACGACCTAAATCATGAGATCAGAATCAATCTGTAGAAGACATACCCGAAAAAATAACAAAGCAAAATTTTCAAAAAGCAATTATAATAAAAAAATAAGGATTGAATTAGATATAAAAAATAAATGAAGTAAAATAACTGAAATTGAGAAAAAAAAATTTCAAAAAGCATAAAAACCAATGCAAATAACAATAAAAATAATGAGAGCTAAAATTAAAATAAATATAAACTAAAAGACACAATTGAATTTAAAAAGACAAGGTGTCCTACATAGCATAGCTTTTAAACCTGACTCGGTCCAAGGCCTGGGTTTTGAGTTTTGATCTGGTCACCGGGTCGTTCAAGTCAATTTAAAAAAAAAATTAAAATAACACGTTTTGGTAAAAACAAAAAAAAAATTTAATGAATTGCAACAAAGTTTTTGATCAGGTTTTATCGGATCAACTAGGTCACTTGATCAACTTGCCATATCATATCATGTTTTTTTTATTATTATTTTTTAATCCAGTTTAATTTCAGCTCTAAATCAACTAGTCATGTTGGATGAATTTCAAAACTAAGCTGTATATAAAACTATAAGGAGACTCATGGTCGGCTATTTTTTACCGTAAAACCCTGTCACACACATTGCTATAAAGGCACAGGTACTCATTGGCACATGCATAGCATTTCCCAACCACTTTTATTTATTTATAATATTTATTATTTGTTGAAAGAATGATTTGCAGCTCATGCAAACTGAAAATAACAAAAACAATTATGATACGAAAAGGCCTCATGTTTCGTGTTTTGTTTTTTCAAGGATATTTTAATCTTTTAACTGTTTTGAAGAGGAGAAAAAGACCATGAAGCCCCTCGTTAGCCAGCCAATTGTTTTTATTCTTAGAGTAAATTAGTAATTGTCTTGTGCAAACTTTCCAGGAGGCCTCCATGATCCCTTTTCGATGCTTGCTTAATAAACAAGCGATCAAAATTGAAGATGAGCACGAAACCGCGTGATTATAGGAATCACGCACAATCCAATTTTATATTATAGTGATCCAGACCTATCTTGCATGAGGTTAATTTAAAGATTCGAACCACCAATAATATTGGATTTGCTGAGCAACTAAAAGATAAATTAAATCAATTTTAATGACGTATAGTAGGGTTAGTAAGCGAACTTCTTGAAGGCTGATGAAAGAGACATCGATGGTGGAGCTTGCTTCAACTGGATTCTTGACCAGGTAAATAATTGAACTTCTTGCACGCTACAGATCAAATTAAGTATATTTTATGTTCTTCTGACGGGTCTAGTCTTTGTAACCCTTGTAGAAGCTGGATTCCTTATCAGTAATGTGATATTTTCTGCCCCAAAACGTTTCCTGAGTGAGAAAGGACTGGCACGGAAATGAAGAACAGACACCTCTCATTGATATAATTTATACAAACATGAATAATAATAATAAAAAAAAACACAAAATTGTCTGTCATCGAGGAGTTAACAGTGTAATAGTAATCTCATTTGCGGAGCACGTATCAACCTTGCTAGATGAAGACTCTTGATCATATAACTTCCTTTCTGTGAAAAATCCAGGCTCTTTTGGTTCTGGCAATGTAATGTTACTGGTTAACATTAGCACCACAGTTGACATGGTAGGCCTGTCCTCCGGAGCTTGTTGCACACACAGTAAACCGACATGGATCACTCGCATGACTTCAGATAAATCGCAGGTGTTGTTTAAGGATTCGTCGATCAACTCGAATGACTTCTGTTCCTTGTAAAGTCTCCATGCCTGAATTCGAAGACCAAATTCATTTCAGGTTCAACCAAGAAATCAGCCACGGTTCAATATGGGGGGGTATAAAGATTTGATACTTACATGACCAAGAAGGTTGTGCTTGTGGTCTGGATGAAAAAATCCTCTGTTTCTCTTCCCGTTTACTATCTCGAGCACCAAAACACCGAAGCTAAATACATCGGACTTTATAGAAAAGAGCCCATCGATTGCGTACTCTGGAGACATGTAGCCACTGCAAGAAATTGTTGAACAAAGTTACTAATGTTGCAAGCAGCGAGAATTGACAATATGCAGCCAGTCTAAAATGCTTACTATGTTCCAACCACTCTTTTTGTGTTTCCCTGAATTTCATTTCCACCAAAGCTCCTGGCCATGCCAAAATCTGAGATTTTTGGGTTCATTTCAAAGTCCAGCAATATATTGCTGGCTTTAAGATCTCTATGGATGATCCTTAGCCTGGAATCTTGATGTAGATAAAGAAGTCCACGGGCAATCCCATTGATAACGTGGTGCCTCAAAGACCATTCCAATAACTTGCCCTGCTTTTTATCTGAAAAAAGTTTGATCAATTTTAATCCATTAAAGCAAACAACAGTATGTTTTCACAGCATTGATATCTCTCACCATGAGAAAATTAATTTTATGGTAGCACTGGTGGCAGTGAAAAGTGATAATTTCAGCTTTTGATATGCGATTAGTAGACAGGTGAAAACTAGTTAGATTGAAGTCTTCAGATTGCCATACCAAAGATGAAGGTGTCCAAGCTTCCGTTGGGCATGTATTCATAGACCAACATTTTTTCTTCAGATTCAATGCAGCAACCAAGAAGTTTCACGAGATTTCGATGTTGAAGTTTCGCAATGCATATAACTTCGTTTTTGAACTCATCAAGTCCTTGTGTGGAAGTCTTTGAAAGCCTCTTTACAGCTACCTCATGCCCATCTTTAAGCGTGCCCTGAAAGATTTTTTGGACTAGTCGTTATAATCTCATTTCAAAATTGACTCTGGAAGATAGAGGTAGCAACATATACTTTGGTAGAAATGAACTAGCAGAAAGCTCTGCCATTAGAAGCTTTACCTTGTAGACAGGTCCGTATCCACCCTCTCCAAGCTTATTGTCATCTGAGAAATTGCTAGTGGCAATTGCTATGGTTGCGAAGTCAAATACTGGCAGCTCTAGATCTTTATCGGTGCTATCAATTATGTCTCTTTCTCTCATTGAAACCATCTTTCCTGTGAAATGGGAAATGCACTGCATGAATCATACATTTCTACATATTCCACCATGATGATCATCTGGTTTTGGAAAGGGCCAGAACGATATGGAAGCCATCAAGTATATCGAAGATTAGCTGCTTTGCAGAATATCCAATGCAATAATTCCTTTTCCTATTAAATCAATCAACAATCAGAATTGCAATAACAGGGTTTGATAGAAATTACCTACTGTCTTACGCTTCCTCCTCATTAGAAACAGCAGGCCAACGCCTAGAATGGTAACTGCAGAAACCAATGAACAGATGGCTATAATCCACACTCGCGTCTTCCTCTTAGGTCTGCTGGTTGGCTCTGCGTAACCAATGTGGACAAGTTGTAAAACCAGTTTTAAGCAGAAAAAAACGAAGCAATTGTAATGTTTTATAAGATTTTCTGCTACCTCAATTAGGATTTTAATTACCAAATTTGAAAAGAGAGAAAAACCTTTTATACGGGTCTTTTCAATATGGACATTTGTTTAACTTGTGAAAGAAAGAAACACAATAATTTAACAGGCCAAGAAAAGAAGAATGAAAGGGTCCATACCTAAATCAGAGGCAGATAATCTAATGTAAAAATCTTGCCCATTTTGAGTGTACTCTCTGATATCAAGAAGCTCCTCAAACCAAAGCAAGCATCCAGATCCACCTGTGATATTCAAAGTTGAATAAGCTGTACAAGAACAATTCATCAAGCACACCCTTCGGCATTCTTCTAAGTCCATTGTCCAATTAAACGAGGATGTCCTTGTATCTGGCAATTTCACACTTGGTACCTTCTGAAACCCCTCTCCTGCCCTGCAAATTGATTCATTCTTCCTAACACATCCTCCAGACCAATCCCCAGTTTCCCAATCTTGAGGAGATTTTGGTTGAAACCCTCTCAAGCACGCGCAAGGAGGAGAATTGTTGATGTTACAACTTCCATAAGCACCACATACTGCATACCTATCACAATTATCCATCTGAGCTGTCAAGTACAGATTCCATGTCCTTGTGGTATTAGTCCACGTGACACGCTGCAAAATTCCTTCATTGGTCAGCAACATATGCGAAACAACTGAGCTGTCCGTCAGATCATACCTGTAACAGATCTCCTTCTCATTGTAAACAAACCCGTAAGTGTAAATCGGGTTCGGTTTCAAATTAGGCATCCCACTGAATCTAACACCATTCCATGGTCCTGATCGGAAGACTATGTTCTCACCAACCCTGATATAAATCTGTGGATATCCACCAGGATCAAGCCTAGTTGTTGAATCACCCAATGAAGGATCATTAGAGCTTTTCCATGACACCAAGTACGTGTTAAGGCCAGTAACCAAGTTCTTGCCAAAATTGATTCCTGGCAAAAACACGTTACCTGGGTAGTCAAAACTCTCCCATAAGTAATGATCCTCGTTGGTGTCGCTTGCTTCCCTGACAACAAGATTTCCTGAATCCAAAAGCTGAGCCACTGGATTCAGGGGCTGTCTTGATGTGTTAGTAGACCATAAAACAGCATTTGTTGAATTATGGAGGACCAGGATTCCCTTGCTGGTAACTTGCAAAACTCCAGATGTGTCATTGAGTGGTGCTTCTCTGTTGGCGACCCAAACCACGGTGTCATTAGAGAACTTGTACCATATTCCTACATAACGCAAACTTGAACTTTTGGGGCTGAAGAAACCCAGTTCAAAGCTGTTCCCAGCTGAAACCATAGTCTCACCATCTGAGATTGTCTGGTTTACAGCTACGATATCTGCACCATTAGAAACCGTGAAGAAGGAGAAGAAGAAGAAGAAGAAGAAGGAAAGTCTTGCAATGCCTTTCATGGTTTTTTCGTTTGGTTGCCTAACTAATGAGCTGCTCTGCTTCTAGTTTAAACTTTAAAGATAGTCTCATGTGGTAGGGGTGCCAAAATTAACTTCACAGAACAAATTTTGATTCTTCTTTTCTTTCTTGCCAAAGATCTTGGTCACATTAGTCAGCTTGCTTTACATGTGAGAACTGAAATGAATTGATGAGTCTTGAAAGGGTGAAAGGTGGGCCCAAGGGTCTAGAACTCTTTGACTAGCTAACACTTCTTTTAGGCTGCTTGTACCATTTTGAAGCCTTTACTAGTCGTCTCTTTCATCTAAAACCTCATATTCAAATTAATGTCCATTTTTGCAGCTTATGATAATGAGCTTACAGAACATATTGATGCTACTTTTTGTTATTCTTCCCATCACAAAAAAGAAGATAAAATTCACCTTCATTGCATCATGTTAATTAGCTAATTTCTACATGGTGCATGCTTGTCTATATTTCAAATCATTGAATATAGATTTCACCACGTTTAATATACAAATTAAATAAAGACTACCTTTTGTTATGCTCGGAAAAGAATCCATCTATAGTTTTATATATTTATTAAAAAAAATTTACCTGATTAAAAATATAATTGCAATTGCTTTTTAAAATATTTTCCATGTTAAAATATATTAAAATAATATTCTTTTTTTTTTTTAATTATTTTTAAAATCAGTGCTTCAAAAGATCCAAAATATATAAAAAAAAATTAAAATTATTTTTTTAAAAAATAAAAATTTGTTGAAAACATGGGGACTTACGTTTCTAAACTCAGCCTTAACATATATATATATATATAAAAGGATATCTTAAGACTTACTTATGCATCAAAATTAACTCCATTTTTAATATGAATTTGAACTAAGTTATTTTCTAATCGGTGCCTTCATAAGACTTAAAGTAGTTTTTAAGAAATATATCTCTTTCCTTTAAAAGAAGACTAGCTACAGTAGCAGGAGGACTAGACGAGTGGAGTTTAGAAATTCGGAGCCCGGGCCATCATGCTCTGAGTTTTTCATCATTTTTTTGAATATAAATCTGACATTTGTTTTTTTTATTATTACAAGCTAGAAGAATCGAAAGAAAAAAACAACAAAAATGCAGCCCATATGTACACTCTAAGGATCCACAACAAGTTTAGAAATAGAGCCAGAGATAAGGAATGGAAGACTAGCTGCTAGCGACTGCATGTGGACAGATTTTGAAATTCCCAATCCTTAGACTTTGTTTGGTTGGTATTTTAGAAAACAGAAAAATATACAGTAAAATAAAAATATATTTAGTTAAAAAAATAAATATAAAGATACAAAATAAATACATCTTTAAAATAATTTTAGATTGAATTTTTATATTATCAAGATATTAAGTATAAAGAGACATATATTTTTTTTATTTTCTTGCGGTTGTGATTTAAAAAAAATAAAAAAAAAGTTAGTAAATTTTTTAAAATATATATTTTGTTAAAACTATTATGAGATGGGTTTTTTGCATTCAAAATAAATTAAAAGTATATCATCATGAATGAAAAACATATTATTTTAACTTTTACAAAACCAATAATATGCCCAACCCAGTATAAAAAACGACTAATAAAATTATTTTTTTTAGCTAGATAAAAAATAAAAACTATTCCAATATTAAATGTTCCATAATGTAAAATAGAACTTGGAAGGAGAAAATAGTATCATTATTGCACGATCTAAAGTTTGGTAGGGATGAGTAAAACAATTAAAAATTTAATTAAACTGAGAAAATAAAAGAAAAATCGAAAAAATAAAACCGTAAAAAAAACTGATTAGAATTTAAAAAAAAAAAACAATCGGTTCGGTTTTAGTTTTATAAACCTGAAACTGAAAAAATCGAACCAAACTAAAACTAAAAAAACCGAGCCAAATGAAAAAATCAAGCCAAACCGGAAAAAATCGAGCCAAATTAATTTAAACAGGTTTTTATTCTAAAAAACCAAACCAAATCAAAAACCGATCAGTTTAAACCAGTTTTTTTTTAAAATAAATAATTTAATTATTTTTTTTAATAAAAACCAAATCAAATCAAAAATAATTACCCCTGTAATTTAGTACTTGCCAATCCAAGCGGTATGATGCTACCTGGGAAAAAAACCATAATAATGTCAATTTTTGGTAAGAAAAAAATTGTTCTAAGCTTTACATGAAAATGGTGTCATTATCTTGATGTCCTTATAATACATAAAGATGATTCGTATCACAACCACATGTGTTACACGGCGGCTGATTTTGGCAATTTTATTTTCATTGTTTTCGTATTTCTATTTCCGCATTGAAAAAGACTTCACATTTATCAGAAGAGAGAAAAAAAACAAAAAGGTGTTTGTGACATTTACAGTTAACCTTTCTTTTGTCTTCATCATTGAATGTATTCCTCTGGTTTAAGATAAGATATTTTTTAAAAGCATTTTTTATTTAAAAATATATTGAAATAAATTTATTTTTCGATTTTTAAAAAAATACATCAAAATTATAAAAAAAAAATATCAAAAGAATTAACATAATATTTTTAAAAAACAAACATACTTATAAAAAATCTTAAAATAAAAACTATTGTAACTAAATCTAAATTTTGGTATAAGACATTTGGGACAATTGGCTCCTGCGATGTCTCATTAACTTCTTCAGTTGGACAGACAGTTGGCTCCTGCCTCTTTCTATAACTATTATATACTGCAAAAGTAAATAACTAAATCACTGCTATCTCTGAACTATTAACTTTCAATAATGTCTGCTCTTGATTTTTTGTAATTCATATCAGAGATGGAACTCCATTAATTTGACTTCACGACCTTCATTTCACTTTACGTTGACCAATCAAGTGCTACCATGTGGCATGAAAAAATAATAGGTTTTTACTTTTTTAATCATGAAGATTATTTTACTTTTTTTCGCCTTATATTACACGTAGTCGGTTGTAGGAGCCTACAAGGTGATAAGCAGCCAGCACTAGATGGTTGGGCGCTGGGATGAATTTATTGTAAGTGTGGGTTGTGATGTTTTTTTAAAAAAATTTAATATTAAAATAATATTTTTTTTATTTTTAAAAAATTATTTTTGATATTAACATATCAAAACAATTTAAAATATATAAAAAATAATAATTTTTAACAAAAATAAATATTTATTTTTTAAAAAATCACATTTCCAAACACTATATATTACCTTCGTTTGTGATTTTTTGAATCTCCAAGGTCTTGGAACCTGTTAAAAATTTATTTTGAGAAACACTGCTTCAACAGTATGTTTTTTTTTCTTCTCATTTTATTACAAATAATCTTGATTTTTTTTTAATTTAAAAAACTATTTTTCCTTTTTTATTATAATTAAATGGTGGTTTCTTTATTACGTTTCCCCTTTTATTACAAATAATCTTGATTGATTTTTTTCCACTTTCGAAAATTATATTTCCCGTTCATTACAAATAATGGGTTGTAGTAAGTTTGGTTTCTTTTTTCTTCTTTTTTTCCCCGTTTATTACAAATAATCTCCATTGATCTTTTTAAAATTTAAAAAAATCCATGCCACGTGGAGCACCCTGACTGATCAATGCTAAATGAACTAGCATCATGAAGTAACAAAGCTAACGAAGTTTTGTCATGAAAATAGATGGAAGAGTTATCGCATCTCAAAAGTTAAAATAGAAGTATTGGTATCTTTAATATTATATCCTGTTTGTTTTAATATTTTAAAAGTATTTTAAAAAAAAATTTATTTATTTTTTATTTTAAATTAATATTTTTTTTTAATATTTTCAAATCATTTTGATTCGCTAATATCAAAAATAATTTTAAAAAAATAAAAAAAATCATTCTAAGATATTTTCAAATGAAAAATACTTAAAAAAACAACTTTATTTTTAATGTTTTAAATAAAAGTGTTGATTTAATGATTTATTTTTTTTTTTCATAATAAGGCGTTTTAAAAACATTTTTATTTTTAAGAACGAATTCTTTCAATTTTAGTTATCAAAACAATGTGTTTAATGTCATGTAGACTTCATCTAAAGAATCTGTATTATTTATAGGAGTAATCATACTTCATTTAAAACTTAAAATTGGAGTTGACATTATCATCTAAAACATAATGAATCAGGAAAACCTCTCACTCACATGTTTATATTTTTTAAAAAAGAAAAAAAAAACAATATAATGAAATCTACATTATAATTAAAGGTAGAATTTATTGAATCTTTTTGTTTTATGATAAGTCAGACTTGGTTTCATCAAACATATTCTTAGAGGAAAGGAGAGGGAAAGGATGGAGTTACAAAAATCTTTAACTCCCTTTTACACTTTTAAATTCCATGGTCAAAAAAGAAGGGAAAAAAAAAGGCAACGAGGTCTTTTAAATCTAATTTTTTTATGAAGTTAGTTTGTCCATCCAACTTTGTTTATTTTCCAAGTTTAATGATGGAAGACCAGAGCACCAAGTGAAAGTTAATAGACAAAAATATTCAAATTAGCAACCCAAGGTTTTAATTGAGAAATGGCTCATCAATAAAAATGATTTAGGTGTTTAAGGACTCAATTGAAATTTTATAAGGTTTAATTAAATTTATTGATGGTTTAATTGCTAGGAAAACAACTTTGGAGAGTCAATTTTGATGTCAATTGAAACAAATGAAGTTTAGGAATCAAAATTCGATTACAGAAAGTTTAATTGGTCAAATCAAGGATTTAAGTGAATAAAATTTAAAATCTAGTGAGAAATAAAGACTTAATTGAACAATTTATGAACCAATGACTAACTTGCAAAACACACACAACTTCTGGAATTAGAATCATGTGAAATCAAGGGTCAAATCGAGAAAAAATAAAAGTTTAGTGGTCATCTAGGGGTCTAATTGAACAAATCAGAGACCAATGATCAACTTCTGAAAGGCGCTCAAAATTAGGGCTAACAAATGAATCTAGCAGGAATGCAGTTATATGAAATTAAGAAGTTAGAGGGAAATTACAGGTAAAATCAAACAAAATCAAAAGAATAAAGATCAAATTAAAAATTGTCAGATCTCAAATCAAAAAACCTTAATTTGTAGGAATTAGTCAAAACAATGCCATTCAAGGTATTATGCATCTTCTTCATCAGTTTTTGGTTGAATGGGTGGGCACTTTAAGATGAATGAATGTGAGGTTTCTGACCACCCTAAAAGTTGTAACCACCACCATTTAACTGAGAAACACCTCACTACAACCCCGTGTCCTTAAAATCAAACGTTTACATCTCATATTCTTCATTGATCTTTATTATATCTTGTTCCGAGTTAGCCAACACTATAGTTTCAGCCATGACACTGTTTGAGGGGGCACTTTCAAACATTTGAATGTAGAGCTACAAACCTCCAAATAAAGCAAGTATGGATCTGATGGAAAAGTGTGCATCCCTTCTACCAAGTTCAGGTGGTTTCAAGCAATGTTGATGTTAGTGTTACTCTGGTGAAGCCATGAAAGTGACTAACTTAGAAAACCCTAGATGGTTCCTATCAAGGGTTTGAAACCTTTTTCTCTAAATTTAAAGGTAGAAAACACCTCACCTTGGTCTCCAAGTTTTCTACAAAACAACCTAAACTCAAAACTATTGGTTCTATGGGAAAATCATCTAGGTTTTAGTTTGTTAGAACCCTAACAAACCCATCTAAAAGATCTGAATTTGTCTATAAAAGAAAGGGATCAAGGAGCAGAAGAGAGAAGGAAGAAAAAGAGGAAATGGGAGCAAAAAGGAGAAGAAGAGAAACTTCGGCTAAGAAGCAAACAACTCAATCCAAAAGAACTTGGAAGTTGTAGCTCTGTATGGGGAGGTATGAAGTTAAAGAAGAAGAAGGGGAATGATAAATATAGATTCAAGGTTTGAAGATATATAACTTTATATATATTATATATATATATATATATATATATATATATATATATATAAGTTATATATCTTCAAACCTTGAATCTATATCATAATTACAGGTAGAATTTATTGAATCTTTTTGTTTTCCGATAAGTCAGACTTGGTTTTATCAAACAGATTCTCGTAGGAAGAGGAGAGAGTTACTGACACGACCAAAAGATTGATGTCTTCTCCCAAGTGCAGGAGTGTCGAAGTAATAAATAACCCGGCAAGACCGGGGTCGAACCACAGAGAGGTTAATTGTATAAATTATAAATAACAAACAATAACAATAATAGCAACAATAACAACAATAATAATAACAATAACAGTAATAGTAATAATAATAATAATAATAATAATAATAATAATAATAATACTCAGTACGTGGCGTTGTAATACCTGAGAATGATCTAAAAGATCGGGTCACAGGTTTCCAGCCTATATACTGAGTTTATGGAAAGATCAAAGAGATATATTATATAATATAAACAGATTTCTGATTCGAATGAACAAGGCAAGACCAACAATGTTAGGATCCTTGATCAAACACAGAGCATACTTAACATACATAAAATATAACAAGAATGTAAATAATAATAATAATAATAATAATAATAATAATAATAACAATAAAAAGAAGAGGAGGAAGAAATTAATGAGAACTTTGAGATGGAAGATTAATGTAAGGATTAAACAATGATAAAAATAAATGTCAAGGTTAGAGGATCCACCAATGGTATTTCAAACAAGTATAGTATAAACTCTTATTACTCAATTTGAAAACCACACACGAAGGAGGTTCCATTCGGATGATTTGTCATTAATAGCTCATTATAAATTATTAACATGATCATATTAATTATCTCATTTATATAATACCAAACTTTTAAATATTATCAGGAATTCATGATGTTAATTGATGTTAACAACAAATCAAGTACCTTTCATAGCCCAGATGTAGGTAATACCATACGGTTGGGCTATGAGAGTGCCAAGCATTTGTTATACCAAGTATTATACAACACAAATTTAGATTAACCATTTAACAAGCAAGGTATTAAGAATTAGTAAGATAAAAAGATAAGACATGTTAATATTAAACATTAAGGTCATATTGAGTTTAACCATACTTGTTCTTACACCATTAGTGTAACCTTTTCACCTTGACATAATAAACTTAGCCAAACATAATGAAGAAGAGAAACATAAATAAACAAAACAAGAACATAAATAAAATACAAGTTAACTAAGGAAAGGAAAGGAAATGAAAAGCATAAACAAGAAATTAATGAAAGCAAAACTTAAGAATTACAAAAATATAAAGAGAGAAAATAAAGAGCATGAACTTGATCTGAACAACCAACCCCTAAATACATGGCAAATGCCTCCTTTTATAGGCCAAAATTCGGAATTATTGCTTTGATGACTCATTGTTGAGAGGGTGGCCAACTTTTGACTTAGTGAAAATCCTTATCATCTTGTCTAAATAAAACGAAAATGCTAGCATCAGAATTGGGTCCACTTGAAAGCATGAAAGTTGTAGGAAATTGACGCAGCTTTCCAGGAAAAAAAAGTGGAGGTGATTTGGACTTCTAGAACTTCAGATATGGGTCAAACACTGAACAGTGTTTGGGCTGCAGGACAGATTCAGACTTCTCCGTTGTTGCTATAATTTGGACTTGAAAACGGCCTTCTTAGATCTTTATGTCCAAATGAAAGTTGTAGGCTTATGTCTTATCAAATCTCTGTAAAACTTTTAGATCATTTGGATATCTAGAACTCGAGATATGACCCAATTACCGAACAATGTTCCAGTTTGGACTGCACCAATCTTTTCTAAGCTTCACCCTTCTTTATCTTCAAAATTTCAGTAGTTGAATTCATCAATCAATCCTTTGATTTATGTGATATGCCTGCATTTAAGATGAACATTTACCATATATTAGGGTAATTTATAATATTAGACTTGTTATTATAAAACATGCTTTAGTTAAGGAGTTATTGATACTTTAAGTGCAAAATGATGATATAAACCCTTGATAAACATGCACTTTTAAGTACTAATCAGTTACAAAAATCCTTAAATCCCTTTTACCTTCTTTAAATCCAGGTAAAAAAAAAAAAAAAAAGACAATGAGGTCTTTCATATCCGAATTTTTTATCAAGTTATATAGTTTGTCCATCCAATGTTTTCACTACTTTTTATTTAACAATCTTGGAGCAATAGTTCAATCCAAAATTCAACCAATTTGTGCGGGATAAATGAAATATTTTGAGTTTTAATGCAATCTTGAACCTTCTTACAATATCATATACATGAAAAAAGAGCAATTGTTTTATCAAACTTTTTCTTACGAAACGTCATTTCCATTTTTTATTTATAATGTAATTATTCCGTAGCATTTATAACCATATTATAAAAATTATTATTTTCCTTTTAATTGTCAATTATATAAATTTAATATATTTAATTGTATCTAAAACTTCATCATAATTTACCCAATTTCTCACGTACCGGTATAATTTTTATTATTTGAATAGGAAAATTTCCTCATTTCAAATTCAATTTATAATGCAAACTTCGCATTGCATGACAATCCATTTTATAAAAAGAAGTTTGTTTTCTTTTTGCTTAATTTGTCATTTCCCACAAATTAATACATTTTTACTCATTTTGATAATTCTAATAATTTATCATATTACATTAATAAACTCACAGTATAATTTATACAAGCCCCTGTCCAAAAACTCAATTTTTGTAAGACCTAAATCACTTTCATAACCACAACTATACATGTAGTATTGTTCTCAAATACTAACTTAATAAAACAATACATACATACACAAGAAAATACTAGCTTACGATAGCTTATAATTTACTAAAGCTATTTCCAAAAGTAAAACTAAAAGATATTGTAGTTAATTACATAACAAAAACTAATAATGTCAAAAGTCTAACTAATGTAACAAAAGAGACCTGAAATACACATACATAGGGTTAGTTATCAATTAAAACATGCAATCGATTTAAGTAGTAGACAACTATTTCAAAAATAAGGAAACAGAACAATTGTTTTCCTATAAAATAATTAATGTCTTTAAAGCACAAATTTATCGATTTGGCCTCCTCTTGATCATACTACCAATTTCATTATTTCTAATTCTTATCTAACCTATCACTTGTGTACTTAATTAATCTAATTCCCTTGTTAATTTCAGATTCTCTAGCACCTTTGACCTTTAAGTCATTAACCCCCTCTTATACGACCAACTCAAAAACATTTACTCAGTTGCTCATATTCATGTGGTTCACCTGAAAATCATCTGATCCTTAACCCTTAACTCTTGTAGTTGACTTACAAAAAATCTTCCCTGCTCATACAACCAACTTAAAAGCCTTCCAATTGATAGCTCCTGCTCATACGACCAACTTGAAAACATAACATTTTATTTTCCATCAAATGAATTTTCTCCATCATTTTTTGAGTTTCATGAGATGGTTTGAGATAGGATTCTAGAATATTGAATCAAGTCACAACTAAAAGACAAAAAAATAAGAGAAGAAGTTGAACAAGGAAAAAAAAAAAGGAGGAAATAAGTGTATATTTGGCTTTACATCTTCCTCTCCCTTCTAACACTTTTGGTTCAAGATCTTTTCCTCCTCTTTCATCTTTTTATGAATTTTAATGTGTTAGAATTTTTTTTTTGTATGGAATTCATTTTAATATGCTTATTGTTGAACAAGATTTTTGTTGTTGTTGTTATGAGTTTCTAGAATTTTAATCCCAAATACAGTTTACGATTATAACAACCAAACAACACAAAATGTGTAACAATCTAATAGAAACATTGATGAAATTGACTATTTTGAAAGTTTTTCGTTGACAATGTTAGGCCACATTTTAATTATTGAGAAGTTACAGAAGATTTCAAAATTTTGACAGAAATGCAGATGGCATAGTCTATTAGTGATGCCATTGAAAATGGTCACGCACAGTTCAACGGAATAGGCAATGAAATTTTTTTGATGAAATATGCAATGAAACATTCAGTTGTCAATTAAGGTGAATTTATGATGGAATATTCCATCGGTAATTAATGTTTTTAATGAAAAATAGGTGGTAAAATCTGATTTTTTGGCATGAATATTTCATTCGCGATCCCGTGAGAAAAATTATTTTCTATCAAAATCCTAGACATAATGCAAATCCTAGACAACATGTTTTTGTCGATGTTGGGTTTCTTGAATATTATACACGCAATGAAAATGATAAATAAAATTATTTGGTAATTTTTAGAATCTCGTTAGACAGATCTAGAGTTGATTAATGATTTATTGCTTGAAAACCTGATCTTTTTCATCTTAGAATAATTCTTTTAAAGCTGAATTGTCACAAATCACAAGTCGTTCAATTGTCCGGCCTCCAACAGTAATTCATAAGAACCATTATTGAGAAATATCTTAAATTTCTATTTAGGAGTGAGGGATTGTTATGCCTAGAGTGCTAGCTCTCTATTCCGTGACTTACATAGTTTTTTTGTCTAACCACTAAAATAAGAAGCATAACTTACTATTTATAAAAAAATCTAAAAAACTCTATAAATTGATAAAATATCAATTTATCCTTTGAATAATATTCATATATTGGTTCATGAAAATTTTAGAAATTAACTCAATCAAGTCCTTACTTGATATTTCTAGTTCTAGAAATATAATCAATGTATTAATTATATTCTAGTCATTAATTTCTAAAATATATTTTAATTAAGTCATACTTAATTAAATCATCTCAATTTAATTTTTGACTAATTGTTCTTAATGTGTGTGACCTATTAGGTTTCTAATATGTTGGCCCAAATATAAATTATAATTCTAATTAAATAAATTAAATAATTTAATTTATTATCAATTCAACAATTAAATAATCTATATATAAAGATCATGTACATCGTTTAATAGTATATTATAATTCTTCAAATATTAGAAAAGTTGTTAGTGGTTTGACTTAATCTTTTAGTGATCGATTTTTTAGTGTAATTAATATCCTTTTATCAATAATGTTTCGATTTAACATTAAAACATGAAGTATATTTATCATGTTAAATCATGTTTTTTCTTTACATAATATTCATTGATTGTTTGAATAAAATTTGAAACTCTTTTCAATTCTCATTCAACCTTGGCCTATTTGAGAAAAAAAAAGTAACATTTCCCCTAATTCACCTAAGATGATAAATAATTTCTTAATCACTCAAGAACCTTTATATAATTCATATTATATCTAATGTCTGTCATTTCGATTAAAAAAATATATAACAAGATCAAAATATAACATTATTTATATGAAATAACTTTGTAATATCAAATCTATGGGTCACTTATATAATTGTCATGTAAATTATTTTATAGAAATAGATGATATTTTCTTATAGAATTTTCATATGGTTAGTTTATTACTTATCTTTTTCCAATTTCAGCTTATAATCCGCTATTTAGTTGGTATAATTATTGTGGACACAAGTTTTTCCTTAATGGAAAATTGCATCGACTTTTTCCAATTTCGTGGTGGTGTTGTGACAAAACAAGAAAAACTGGACACGTCCTGCACGTTCAGCAACCAGTACCATCATCCTCAAAAACAAACAAAATTCTTTTCTTTCGTATCTAAGGTGATAGGCCATTGACAATAAGATGACCCTACGAATGACGAAGAGTGACAGACTAGCATGAACCTTAATTAGAAAGATTCAAATCCTACCCTACGCGCATTATTAAAAACAAAAGGTGGAAATGAGAGAGAGCGACAGTGGATTATGATATTTACCTGCCCTTTTCTTTAAATATTAAAAAAAATTCTTGGTCTAGAAAAACCCCAAGTTAATTTGATACAAATGAATGCATGATCTCTAGCATTGTTCTTTGAAAGATGGTGGAAAAGGAATTGAAAATCCCGTCTCGATCCAGCCCTCCACCCTTCTTTACTCCTAATATTCTCAAATTGGAAGTTAAAAATAGCTTCAGGGAAGACTTCTGGACTCCATGACGCTCATTACTTTGTTTAATTTCCACAGACACCAAGAAATTACCTTAAAGCAAATCACTTTAGGAGACCTAAACCTAACAAAGTCTCTTCAGGTCCTTGTCTATTTTTCCAGGAATTCGTAAGAGCAAGCATTACTCATAACCACTCCAACTAATTGACTCACATCCTAATCACGCCATGGTATTTGTTTAAATGCCCAATTAGTGCTGCCAAACTGCTGATATCATATTAGTAGGTAGACACATGGAAGCGCTGTTGTGTATTTTTCTAGAAATAAAAACATAGATTTGTCAACATTTTCACAATGCTTTTACACCCATCATCACATGCTTTCTTCTTCTTCTTCTTCGTGTTTTTTACTCCAACGCCCTTTTGAGTGAATATGAAGTTAACCAAAGAGATGCATTTTTTTTCATGGCCACGAGAAGTAGCTGACTGAGGCAGTGTTTAATATTGTAATTAATTACATTTTGTTAAAAATTTTGATCTAATATCTTTACAATTTAAGTATAATTTATAAAAATACCTGTACTAAGATACCAGACACACAAGCATAAAGATATCCCAATAATGGAAGAGCCAAATGAAGAGCCAAAAGAAAGAATCTAATTTTCTTTTTATCTTTATTCCCCTGATTCCGTAGCTCTAATGGAAAAGCCAAAAAGATTTTCTTATTGAATAAAAGTTATTTCTATATATATACTATTTAAGAAATTGTATTGATAATTTGACTTTTTTTAGACGGTGTCGTCTTTTCAATGCTTTAACAGGGTATATCCTGTGCAGGGTTATGCCTTTCTACCCAAAATCTGGACAACTAATTCATTATAAAAAAGTTGTGTCTCATCATATGATTGGAGATATATTATTGATGTATGTCAGCAAGTGTCACAAAATCATCACCCTTTGTAGGGTTCCAAGAAATGGATACAGTTTTCAGTGTAAAAACCCACAGAGAAATTGCGGCGATCTTCTAAGCTAGAGAACTAAATTCCAACCGTGCACTCATTGAGCATCCCAATTCTACACTGGTTTGATGTCTTGACCAATCTTGAGAAGCTAAAGTGCATAAACATCTTTTCTGATTTCTTGAATTTCAATAAAGGTCAAAGGACTGTTCATTGATACTCGAGTGATGTGTTTTATCGATTCACAAGGAGGAAAACGGTGATGAGTTTGTTTGCTTGTTCAAGTATTACCCTCACAAATGAGTTTCGCATGAAAAAAAGTAAAGTTGATGTTTTTTTTAATGATTTTGATATAATGTTGAAAGTAAAAAAAAAAATTAAAAATTATTTAATATATATTTTTTAAAAAATATTTTTAAAAATTATCATGCATCATAATATTATTTATAATTATAGGTTTCAAGTTTGGTGTGTTCACATGTGTTTTCATTGGCCTTTCTTTGTTTTTTTTGTAATTTGATTTTTTTTTTTATTTTTTTTTCTATAAAGGATTGGTTGGGATTTGAGTTGCATAATTTTTTATTTATTTTTTGTTGTGATATCTCGATCTCACGACCTAGATTGCAGGTTTGACAAGCTAACCTTGGTTAGCTTAGATTATTTTTTTAATTTTGTTTTCTACTTCACCATTCACTACTGAATTGACTGAGAATTAAGTTTTATAATATTTTTTCAAGTTGCTTTCCATGGTGATATTTTGTTCCCAGGACTTGGGTCATATGTTTGGTAGGTTAACTTGGGTTAACTATGATTATTTTGTTTTCTATTTTTATTTAATTTAATATTTTCTTTAATTTTGTCCAGTTGATTTTTATATTTTTTTTCTACATTTTTAGATTAATTTAAAATTAATTTAATATATTTTTAAATAAAAAATATTTTTTAAAAAAATATTATACACTATAATATCAAATATATCGTAACTCTTCCATCCATGAGGCACGAGGAACCCTTTATTATTATTATTATTATTATTATTATTATTGCATTAAAAAATATGCAATTCTCACGACTAATGACTGCCTATGGTTCTTAAGGCAAACAATGACAAGAAATGGCGTGATTGATACTTACATTTATTTACGCTGCAATTGTAGCTTTCGCTTGCTTTGCCTGGTTTCCAGGCAATCAAGATTCAAAATTGCCTGCGAAACCAACTCTTGTGATGCTGACAGTTGCCTTCATAACTCAAATACTATTGTTAGCAAGGATGTTAATTTCGTTTTCGGTAGGTATTTTATTATTTTAATTAGAATAAAATATTTTAATTTTAAAATATTTTGACATATCATTTTCGGGTTGTACTGTTTATATATATATATATATATTCAACAAACATAATTCAAATTTAAAATAAATTAATTATAAATTATGCAATACAAATATAATATCAAACAAATATAATATCAAACAAATATAATTTCAAATTTTAAAATATTTCTAAATAGTCAAGATTAAATAGATCTTTAACTTAAAATAATTCAACTTAAATAAAATATCAAAATATTATAAAATTAAAATGTTTTAACACAAATATTTTAAATATAAAGCTAGGTCAATGTTATTAAGACTAATGAAATCTAAAACATCTGTTGTTTTGCTTAAATTCCTACAAAGTATAAACTTGAAAAAAACAACATGAATATAAATTATATATATTAGTGATAAATCTAATTTTAAAAAATTAATATAATTGTTAATAAAAATAGTAATAATAATTTTCAATATTATTATATCATTATTATTGAAGATAATAATGAAAAAGAACTTTTTATACTTGGATGGTTTAATTAATTAAATCGAACTATGTTCCATTTGATTTAATAGTATTTTAAGACTGGAATGGAACATGTATAATGAAACCGAAACATTCCGAATAGAATTTAGCTGAAAAATCCAAAACATATCAAGATTTGAAATGAAATAAAAATTATTTTATTTATTTTATTTTTTAAATTAATATAAAATATTTCGGTGATCCCAATCGAAAGAGAATTAATAACCTTGATTGTTACCTTTCAAAATGGCTGAAGAATGTCTTGGTAATAAAAGCTTGCCACCCTTGGTTCTCCTTCAAGGAAGACCATGACCCTTATTCTGTGGGGCAGTCGAACTTGACTTCAAAGCTTGAAAGATCATTTGAGTGGCTCAATCAAGATATATATATATATATATATATATATATATATAGACACACACACACAAATATTTCTTCTCTTTCGTCCATGAGGCACGAGCAACCAAGATTGTTTTATTTATTAAACCGTAATTCCAGGTCTTCCACTTGGGGCAATATCTTGTACCTACCTCAACTTACCTCCCTCAACTTGTTTTTCTTTTCTCGAAAAATCAAACACACGAGGTTCCATTCCACCAACCATGCCTTCATAAATTTGAACACCCCACGTGGCACAGCAAAAACTTTCTTGTTTCAATGGAAACAGCAAAATGTCCAGACAATTATTTATGTTACTTGTGCTTGATGTAGTGGCCACTTAAAAAAAAAATTCTTAAAAAATAGATATATAACATTTTATTTCTAAAGAGAAAATATCTTGTTTAAAAAATCATCACGTTACTTTATAATTACTAGAAATTCTATTCGATTTTCATAGACTCTATAATAAGAGATTGACTAAACTAGGTGGAAGATATTATCCCTCCTATAGCATTTTACTTTAAATAAGCTATATTGCTAGTTTTATTTTAAATTATTATGGGTTGTTATACTATATTGTCAATGATATATTTATAATATTTCTGACTCTGACATCAATAAATATTAAAGTTGATATTTGTTACTTTGATGTTAATAAATATCGGAGTTGATATTTCTGACTCTAGCATCAGTAAATATCGAGATTGATACTTATCATGAATCCACGTCGAACACTTATGGATTGAGTTTTAAAATGGTCATTGGATCTGGAAGAATTAGATAAGTGGACTTTGGATCCTTTGAAAGAGATGCGTTTTTGATATTTTGTATGTAGATCCAATAAACTATTTTATTTAGGTTAAGTTCTAATGGACTTTATAAACTTATTATAAAGTGCATATGCAAACAAAAAAAAATTATTTATCAAAAAATGATAAAACAACAATTTTATAAAAATACTAAAACTTGTAAAAATATTTTTGAGCACTTTTTTATGCTAAGAACTCAGAAGTTAATGCAAATGCATTTTTCATGGTTTTTAGGACTTGGTTATAATGAAAATTTTAGAAATAGTTAATAAAAATGCTTTATGATAATTGTTTTTGTTTTTTATGTTATTATTCTAACACATGCTAAAAAACAAAAATCATGCACCACACACCCTATTTTTACTAATCTATTCACAAAACCACTTTTATAATCCTTGAAAATACTCAAAACAAATACACATAATTAATTTGCAAAAAAAAAATCTCAAATTCTAAATTAATCAACATTCAACAATGTTGCTAAATATGACAAGACTGTCAAAATAAAACTAGATGTTTTAGTAACAGTGGGTTTCCCGTGGCGCGTGTTGTCACACACCGCCACAAACAATGACGTATGGAATGACGCTTTGGAGTCCTGGATTGAGCGCAGAATAACAAATTAGGTAACTTCCCATTTTCTTTTCGTGTTTGTGCTTGCGGTGAGAATTAATATTACTTGTAAAAATCAAGGAAAAAAAAATAACACTTCAAAATCGATTTATTCCCATTCTATCTTCACATATTTGCTATCATTTTTTTTAGGGGGAGATGGTGGCATATGAGTTAGAATAAGAAGAGCTGAGGTGTGACTCAAGGTGCTAGTTAAGGGCTAGTGTAACTCATGTTGCTAGTATAGCTCGACTATTTTAAAGGCTGATTCGGCTGAAACAATTAAGTGAAGAAAGGTGTCTATAGGTGGTAGTGTTTAGGGTTGATGGTTGTCTTGGGTTTATAGGTATATAAGAGAGAGAGAGAGAGAGAAAAAAAACATGGCTTTACTATTAATGGAAGCTTCGGTTTTAGAGAGGGAGGTAAAGATCGTTGTTGTGAGGCTAGCTGGCAATTGAAGGGACTCGTTGAATCTACAGTGAATGTGTTGGCGTTGGTGTGATGGAATCAATGCAGATTGGTATGATGGGTGATCGGCGATTGGTGATTTTTTCTTCTTTTGTTTTTTAAGTGATAGTGATGTGAAAAAGAAAATGAGAGAAAAAAAGGAAGTAGTTTTGGCTAGATCATCAATGGAAGATTTTTGGGTTCTGTGTCTGAGTTTTGATCTTTTGCTTAGTTTTTTATTTTTTAGATCTACTCTTGAAGTATACTTTTTTGATCCCCCCTCAGTATAAAGAATTTGATATGCTTCCCCTTCTATTTTCTATATATTGGTATTTATATTTATAATACAGGAGTCCCAGAGCATATAAAATTCAAATCTCAAAACAAAATCATTATTTTTTAAAAATTTAAACTTGATTAGAGTTTAAAGTCAAATTTAAAAATGAATAACTAAAATATTATAATGATCTTTTTAAATTGAAGATTAGAAGAGAGACAAAAACACATTATAGTCCCTAATTTCCTCACAAGTTGATAAATCATTTTTTTAATCAAAATTACTCCCTGATCTTTTAATTCCAAATTTAACTCCCCTTAAAAATTAAAATAAAAGCAAATAAGGTCAGTAATAACATTACCTGTAAAAAACTATTCTATAAATGATAATAATATATTTTCTTTTACCAAAACAGATGCAACAATCACCTGGGATTCTGTGTGATGAATGGTAAAACATCATCGTTTTGCTTGGGATTTCATTTTTTGTAAGCAGTTTATTTGCTTCTTTTAATTCCTTATAATCATCATATAAATAATCCCTTCATTTTCCACGTGGGTGGTCACCTTCCATTCTGACTAGAAAAAAAAATGTTATCATTAATACAAAATCACTTTCAAATTTCAATCACTAAGAAAATATAAACAAAATTATTGAGAGAGGGTTTATTATGAAAACAATTACAACATGCTAAACTGATTGGTTTGATAATAATGAAATGAATTTGTATTTTTTTTAAAAAAAAATTAATTTGAATCTTGAGATCAAGATAATTTATTAAATCTTTTTAAATAATTAATATATTAGACTAATACGGAGAATATATTTGTAAAATTATTCTAAAATAAAAATTAATTTTCATTGACATACAAACTAATTTAAAATAATCTATACCCTCAAAATTAAGGGAATTTTTTTTTTACGAAGACTTGGGCCATAGAATCGAAGGGGATGCCCTCTTTCAAAATCCAAATAATTCCATTCCACAAAAGGTCCAAAAAATCATAGATTAGGCCTAACATTAGTTGGCAGCCTTAGGAGACTGTACTTTTTTTACTTTCGTTTTCTATACGCTTCCAAATTCAATTATGGAAGGCTCCTTGCTATCCGCTGTCAAATTTGTCCTCGACACTTACCACTAACCCCCACACGGCACTCACCCCCCTTTATATATATATATATATAAACAAAATAGATAAAATTAACTAACAAAACTCTTAAAAGATGTATACCCATGCCGTTGTTCATACACACATAATTCATAGAAAATTTGTTTTTCATTTTAGTCATTTAATTTTTTTCTACTCAATTAGGTTTTTTTATAATTAAATTGATAGTCAATTTAGATTAATTTGTAAAGAAAGGGAAGGATTTAAAGTTGGAGCATCAAAGTGAAAAAAACATGGAGAAAATGGTGTTTGTTCAAAAATCAAGGAAAATTTACTTTATCCTTCTACTTTTTAAATAACATTTTGATTTCTTTATATTTTAAATAATCAATTTTGGTATAAATTTTTTTTTCCAGTCTTAAAGAGATAAAAGAGACTTGTGAGATTTCAGTTGCAAAGAAAAAAAGTCAATAAATAAACCGTTTCTGATCACTAAAAAATCGATCTTATTATCAACATGTTATATTCAATGAGAGTAGTTTGATTTGGATTTAATCATGAGAACGGATTCAAGTTGGTTATTTAATTTATAGATCAATTTTTTGGTTGTTTGAAGACATTAAAGGGGTTCATACGGGTCTTTATGTTGTTTTGTAGATATATTAGGTTAAAAAAAATAGTTGAATAATAAATTTTTAAAGTTGAAAAGTCCCAATCCCAATTTTTTAACTACATGAAACTAAAGACGTAGATGATAGGTTACCTGTTGTTGCAGATTAAGAGTCGTCCGCAAGAACAAAAACTGGTTAGGCGGATAATATGTCTTATGTCCAACCAAGTAAAAAAAAATTAAAATGAGCAGGCTTTGACTCCTTTTTAAATGGGCTTACCTTCATTTAAATAAAATCAAAGAATTGTTTTTAAAAAATCATACATCAATATTTTTTTAGATTATGGTGGAATAATTTTTCTCTCTTATTTTTTTTTTAACAACATTTCATTTTTTTAAAAAAAACACTTCATTTTTTCTATAAAATTATGTCAGTCCTATAATCCAAATCATAGTTTTTAATCCCTGCCTAATCCAAAGCTTGGATGCCGGGTTTAACCAGGTCACCAGATTTTGACGGAGTTACCAAGTCGCCTAGATCAATTCTTATTTTAAAATAAAAATCAAAACGACATCGTTTTAAAAAAAAAATAAAAGTCAACGAGTTGCAATCGAGTTTTTGATTGGGTTTTGCTGGGTCACACCAGGTCATGATTTTTTTTATTTTTTCTTCAACTTGACCCGGTTCAAGTCCCGAGTCGACCTACGAGTCAAGCTGGGTTTCAAAACTATGATCTAAATAGCTAATTTGACAGATTAATCTAGTTTACTCAAGTTTTTTTTGCTGTTTTTTTTAAATGATTTTTTTATTCAATTTTATCCTTATATTTTTTAGGCTTTCTAGCATCTTTATATTTTTTTAAAGCTATAAAAAAAGATTGGACTTGCGATGTAGAACAAGTCAATGAGCTAATATTATTAAAATAATACTAACTTATTATACTATCAACTAAAAAAACTAAGGGCTGGTGTAAATATCATATGAACAGTAAATCAAGTTAACATATATTTGTAATTGTTTTCTAACAACTTTGTTAGTGTTAAGGTTGCGAGTTCAATTCTTGTTGTGCTCCCTATTTCATTTTCTTAAAACAAACATAGATGACTTCTTGTCTCAGGCTCACATTCGTGACAATTTTGTAACAGGCTTAATCCGACACAACTGAGCTCTCTTTTGTTGTCTTCCTTTTTTCCCCTTAAATTTTATTATTTAATATTAGATTTTTTTATTAAATTTTATTAATTAATTATAAATTAATTTTATATTTTTTATCAGATAATATTAAATTAAAATAATTAATTTGACCAAGTCGCGAGTTTGATAAAATAACTAAAATCAACATATCAGGGTAGGGTTGTAAGAGGCTTTCAAAGGAATCCAGACAAGGGCTGGATGAATTTATGAATGAAGCTACAACATCGAAACCTTGTAAAGCTTCTGGGATATTGCATAGAGCTAGAAGAGAAGACTTTGATCTACGAATACATGCCCAACAAAAGTCTAGGCTTCTACATATTTGGTTAGAATCTTTGAATCTTTAATATACTCACCGTATGGTTTTTCAAGATAATTTCATTTTAGTTGCTTCATACATATGATATGCGAGAAAGAATGCATTGGAACCTCTGTTTCATCTCAAACCCTACTAATCAAAGACTAACTGGCAAATATATATCGGTTCATATAGGTTTCAGGGTTTACTACGTCTATATAGTTGAGTACACCCACAAGAACCAGGTTAAACTGGACTTCTTTTTTCTTTCAAGTTACAATCAGACACACTTGTATGTAAAATTAGCAGCCATATGAATTAATCTGCAGATTATGTATATAATGGGCAGACCAAGTGCAAAGCAAGTTGCTGGATTGGCCTAAGAGGTTCCACATCATCAATGGGGTTTCAAGGGGACTGCTTTATCTCCATCAAGACTCTAGACTACGAATTATTCATAGAGATGTTAAACTGAGCACCATTTTACGAGATAAGGAGATCAATAAAAAAATCTCAGACTTTGGCTTGGCTAGAAGTTTTGCAGAAAATGAAACAAAAGCAAATACCATAAGAGTAGTAGGAACATAGTAAGAGTTATTTTTTTCCCCTTCTCTTTGCATAGGAAAGGAAAAATGAAATAGAAGTAGCTCCATATCTTACTAGCAAAAGCTCATTAACTTGTTTGATGATATGTAGAGGTTATATGTCACCAAAGTATGCCATTGATGGTGTCTTCTCAATAAAATCCGATGTATTTAGCTCTGGTGTTTTGGTATTAGAGATTGTCAGGGGGGAGAAACAGGGGATTTACCCATCCAGATCATGAACTCAACCTTCTTGGGCATGTAAGGACTTTTCTTTGCCTTCTAGGTGTTTTCAAATTAGCATTAACACAAGGGTTCCAATTTTTAAGAACTGTTTCAATTAAAAAAACAAATGATTTCAAATTTCAGATATGAAAGCTCAATAAGGAAGAGTTGATTGATGAATTAATAGTAAAATCCTGCCATCTTTCTGAAGTTTTAATAGGCTGAGCATGTCAAGAGTGGTTCATATGTTGGAAGGAGATGAGGCACTGCCGCAGCCTAAAGAGCCAGGTTTCTTCACCGAAAGAAAATTGATCGAAGAAAACAAGAAAGACATATTTTCCACCAATGAAGTAACAATCACAAAGCTTATATTTATTTATTTTATCTCAGACAGTTGATCAAAACCTATAGTTTTATTTGCTAAAGGAAACCCAAAATGAAATGGGCGAAAAGATGTTGTTCGTTTTCTTTTATTGATTTAAAAAAGTTGACATTTTGCTAGCATTAGCAGATCGAATCCTACACCACCAGAGCTTCAATAAAGCTACTACTTAAACATCCACAATCTCAATCTCACTACTTATAAGGATTCAGAAGAGGATGAAATATACAAAACCAACTCAACTACTAGCCATTTTAACACTTCTTAATACATTGGTTATCAAGTTTAAATTATTGATACTAAATGATCAGCAAAAGCAAGCAGAACATAAACAATCCAAATACCTGAGATAGGGTCTCGGAACAGAAAAGATATAAATTCACTCCACAACTGTCCTTTGTCTCGGCAACCAAATGCATTTACTTCCCTTCTGTATTTGTCTCTTCTATCTCAAAGAGTAACCAAAGGGGCTTGAAAAAAAAAAAAAAATCTTTAAAGAGTAGAGGTAGATGGCTGCACAACATAATCAAGAACAATAAGGCTCTGCAGATAATCTCTGAACTTGGCTTTCTCCAAATTCACAAGCTCTTCCTTGGAATCCAATTCACTCAATCCTGGAAAAACAGCTAGCGACGCAATCGAATAACCCTTGGCTCTAGCTGAGAAATTCTCACCGCAGCTAATTTGATGAATCCCACCATATTTCCCTTTAATCCCCTTAATTGACCCCAGTATCTCATCTTTCACTTCATCCCCTAAACCCTCTTTTAGTTTAAGGAATGACAACCTAATCGCTGACCCAGGAGGTGGGACCAATGAACCACCACCGTTGAGATCATCAGTTACCCAATCGACGGCCATGACGTCGTCACAGATTGGCTGAACCGATTCTTTAACCACGCTGACATGGCTAGGGTGAACAGCATAAGCGGAGAGGTTTTCTTTAGAGGAGTAACGGCTGTGGAGCATGTGAGTGAAGGGAATAGGTGAGGATTTGGTGCGGTAGAGGGCACCGGCGTTTAGGTGGAGTACGGAGTCGAGTGAGATCAGACGGTTGAGGGAATTAATCATGGTGTTGATTTTAGTGGGGTCAGTGTTTTCTTTGACTTTGAAGAGGACTATGTGTTCTACTGTCTGGGATGGAGTAGATGATGACATTTTGATCTGGGATTTGGATGATGCAGAGTAAGGCTTGAAGGAGAGGAAGAAGGGCTTGAGTTGGTGGTTCTGAGACGAGAAAGGGAAGGAAAATAGCTTGGTGGTGCGTGAACGTGCGGCTTTAAGACACAACATTGTCATCCAATGATTCGTGGCCTGTTTTGCTCTGTGGTTCGGTTTCACAACATATATCAAAGACACAACATTGTCAGACTGCTTGCTAGCCAGGGTCAACCTTACTATTGAATAACTTGACGTATCAACGAAAAACTAAAAGGATATTTGAGGAGAATCAGATTCAAGCACGTGTAACGATAGTCTTACTCTTTATTGCTTTTAATAATTGTCGCAACACCAAGGATAAAATTGTATTTTTCATGAAATTTAAATGTTATTTGAGAATTGATTGTGGGTAAAGTTTTTGTTTGTATATTTTATATATAGTAAAAATATTATATTGCTTTTGGGAGCTCAAAAAATTGGCTTTTAATCCAGGGGTTTTTACGTCTTTACAGATTTATTTGTATAGTTAAATAATGTTTATGCCCTTAAAGTCTAAAAAATATTAGCCTTTTAAAAGAGTGGTTGTTTTGTCTTTACAAATTTTATGTGTAGTAAAATTTCATGTTTTCCATTTAACTTTGAAAAATTAAAGGTTGTCTTGGGAGGGTATTTTTGTATTTGCATCATTGTTTTTTCATAATAATTGTATGCTCTTAGGGTTTTTTTAGTAATTTGCATTATTATAATATTAATAAATCAATAAAATAAGTTTACGCATCCCAAACACGTGTAGGTGCGTCATCGCCCCCACGCTATTCTGGTTGTAAGTGGGGGCATGTACGGTGGCAAAAAAGATTGATTTCCTACTCAACCGATGTGAAATGTGGCAGTGCATCTTCTACGGTGGCACGTTTTGTCATTTGAGCTGCGTTTTTGCGATGATTTATCTTTTTCCTTTTATTTTCTCTCTCCTAAGCCTTGGTGTACGTGCAGAGCTTTTTCAAATTCAATTGTGTCCTTTTGTTTGTATTTATTTTGAGTTTGGTCATTTTTTATTTATTTGATGCTTCTTTACATTTGTTTTGTTTTTAATTTTGTTCCTCATCATTTAATCTCATTAGTTTTTTTTTTTATATATAATCTAATCCTCATTTTTTTATTGCTATTTTTTTTGTCCTTGAAAGTTTAATTTAATTTTATTTGGTTTCCAATTTTTGTCCTCATTTTTTATTGCTTTTTTTTTTTTATCATTTTCTTCATTTATTTTGTTTTTTTATTTTAGTCTCTAATTAGTTTCTTTCAATTATTTTTGTGCATTGTTTAGTCCTAATTGTTTTAATATTAATTATTTTAAATATTAATTATTTTATGGTTTGAAATTTTTCTTAGTGGTTTTTTAATGTTTACTTTTTATAGGATAATCTCAGTCTCATAACTCAGTCTACCAGTTTTGATGATGAACATGGTTTAAGTTTGATCTTTTTTTAGGGTCTTTTTTTAAAAATTGGTTTTTTTTTTCATCATTTGACATTGAATTATTGGCCTTGAGCTTCTTAATTTGTTCTTAATTTATCTCTGCCTCGTATCTCAGATTACAAGTAGTTAAATTAACCTAAGTTGACTTGGTTTTTTTATTTAAATTATTTTTTTATCATTTTCCGTTTAATTATTGACCTTTGAGCGTGTTTTATTAAATATTATTTTAAAATAAATGTACGTGTCAAACGCATGATGGGTTATCCCGAGTTCGAGATGGTAAAGTTATCATGAGTTAGCTTCCATTTTCCTAAGTTTTTTTTTATTTAACTTTGATATGTTTTGCTAAGTGTTTATTTTAGTAGTTTGATTTTTTTTCCTTGATTTTTTATGAGTTTTTCTTTTTCAATTTCATCGTTTTGCATGTGTCCTTAAACCTTCTTATCGCGAGTTGTGGGTTTATCAAGTTAAGCCGAGTTGACTTGGGTTTGCTTATTCGGCATTATATTTTTTGATTTTTTTTTTTATTTTTGACATTAGGTTATTAAGTCTTGAACTTTATGATTTCTTTTCACTTTTCTTTTTATATGTGGTTTTGGTTTTATATCGTGAGTCGTGCTTTAATAAATTTAACCTAATTTGTCATGGATTAATATCCTTTGAATATTATTTTGTAGCGTTGATAAAATTTGGACCAGTCAGTGGCATATTTCTGTACACCTATCTAGTGATAATTATTTTCAAACAGATTGTTTACCTTATATCAACAAAACATTCGACAGATATCCTCAATGAGAAACTGCTATGCAGTTTGCAAGATATTTTACAGTACATGGTGTAATTTGAGATCTCTCAAAATGGTCATGGACAGTTCTTATCACGGAAGCAAAGAAAGTCTTGGAAGCTAGTTCTACGAATGTGCCACCATGGAGTTAAATAACTTGAAGCTCCATTTCTTTACGCTTCATGCGTACCTTTTATTACACCAGCCTTACATACCATACATACATTGCCATAGTTGATCAAAATACATTATTTCTTTGTGGGATGACTGAATTATATATGCCTAGAACATAACCACAAATTAATATTTCGAAAAGTAGAGAATAACCATCTAGAAACAATACAAAATATCAGAGAAAAATGCAATCTATCTTGGTCTTAACTCTGAAATCGAGAATTCATTAACTGAACATGGTTTGCTCAGGCTGGATGAACATCTTGCTTCAGTTAGATCCCTTTCAGTGAAGATACACAGTTCTTGAATCTAGAGAATCAAGATTTGTTTCACTACCTTTATTCATTATCAATGTATGGCTTATATAGCCATTTACAGAAGTCTTACGTACGCTGTGCATGCATTATGCATGATGACAGCTAGAGAATAACCGAAATGTAACAGAATAACTACCAGCCTGTAATAATAGGATCGATATAATAACAGAATTACCATAAAGTGAGCAAGAAAGTAAGAAATGAAAGAAACAAACAAATTGTAGCACTAAACTGTTAATTCCCTTAACAGTCCATCATTCCCTCCCTTAAATTATATTCAGTTTATATTTAGAATTTCACATAATCTCAGCAATCTTCAAAGCTTTGAGAACACTCTAACCTGAGAGGTTTTGTCATAATGTTAGCTACCATATCTGGTTTTGAGTTTTACAGTGAATTCTCTTTTACCATTTCACGAAGGAAATGAAACTTGATATCAATATGCTTGCTTCTGCCGTGAAGAACAGGATTCTTGGAAAGTTTAATGTTGGAACTGTTATAGGACAAAATTGTAGTGCATTCCTTCTGCTCACAACCAAGCTGCTCTATGACTCTTATTAGCCAAACACATTGATAGACATGAGGCAACAACGATGTACTCAGCTTCAGTTGTTGATAAACTAACAACAAGCTGTTTCTTGGAAGACCATGATACTGCTCAAGAGATGATTATAAACACACATCCTGTGGTACTCTTGCGATCATCTATATCTCTAGTAAAATCGCTATCTGAGTAGGCTATGAGCTGCTTACAACCTCCTTTCTTGTAGAAGATGCCCAGATTCATTGTTCCCATAAGATATCCAAGTAACCTTTTTGCTGCTAACCAGTGTTGCTCTGTTGGGCATGACATGAACCTGCTAATAAGACTCACGCCATACATTAAACTAGGTCTAGTTGTAGTTAAGTACATGAGACTGCCAACCACCTGCTTAAACATACTTGCATCAACCTTGGTTCCCTCCTCATCCTTTGACAGTTTGCAGCCTGGAACTATAGGATTCTTCACTGAGTTGCTTTTGTCCATGCCAAATCATTTTAAGATTTCTTGAGCATACCTCATTTGACATATATAAATCCCTTCAGAATTTTGTAGCACCTTAATCCCAAAAAATACTTCATTTTTCCCAAGTCAAACATGTTAAATTCCAGCATCATGAACTTCTTGAACTCTTCACAATTAACAGCTTTCCTCCTTTTTCTAGTTTAGTGAACAAGGTATGCTCACAGTAACACTTTTTGAAGCCTTTGTGGACGAAGTAAACATTGGGGCTATTGGACAAAGACTTCCTCACTGAGTTCACCATGCAGAAATACACTTTTCACATCCAGTTGAAAGATGCTCCATCCTTCTTGATCTGCTAGAGCAATTATCAAATGTATGGTATTTAATCTTGCAACTGGAGCATATACCTCTGTGTAGTCAATCCCATACTGTTGTGCATATCTCTTTGCCACAAGTCTAACCTTGCATTTGTTTATCTCACCATTTTTATTGAATTTTGTTTTAAATATCCATTTAACTCCAATGTTGTTTACTCCTTTAGGTAGGGTAGTCAGAACCCATGTTTTATTGTGTTTAATGGCCTCAATCTCTTTGTTCATGGCATCTCTCCATTTCTTGCTCTTCATGGCTTCCTCGAATGTAGAGGGATCAACTTCTGTAAGAATAATCATAGCATTTAAGTCCTCTTCTTTTGATAGATTCTCTCCTGTTTCATAGTCTTGCATCCAAGGTGGAATCTGTCTTACCCTCCCTGAAACTAAAGGATTCTCATCACGTGTCACACTAGAGTGTGCACAAGTGCTACTTGGACATGCCTCATTCATGCCCTTGAAGTTGGCCCCTTCATTCTTGTTGGTATCTGTTCCAAGTTCTCTAGTTGAACTTGCTTCTTCATTTTCATTGTCCTCTGTTCCCAGCTCTTCTGTATTCTGAGCTTTATCAGTTTCTTCTTTAGTATCACCCCATTCTAGTACATTTGAGGTTATTTCTTCCCTACTCATGTCCCAATTCTAGCCTTTATTTTCTTCAAAAACAACATCCCTACTAACAATTATTTTCTTAGAGACTGGATGAAATAATCTATAGGTTTTCGATTCATCACTCACTCCCAACAAAACACATTGAATGCTTTTATCGTCCAACTTAATTCTTTTCTGGTCTGGTACATGTACATGAGCCAAACACCCAAAGACCCTAAAATACTCTATTGTAGGCTTCATACCACTCCATGTTTCCTTTGGAGTTGAGTTTTGAATGACTAGAGTAGGGCTCCTGTTGAGCACACGCACACACCATCTTACAGCTTCTGGCCAGAAAACCTTTGAAACCTATTTATCTTTACGAATGCACCACACTAAATTCATCACAGTCCTGTTCTTTCTCTCAGCAACTCCATTATGCTAGAGAGTATATGACGTGGTTAATTGTCTGGTTATGCCATTTTCCTTACAAAATTCCTCAAACTCATTTGAGTTAAACTCACCACCTTTATCAGTCCTTAAACATTTGAGGTAGGGTCTCGTTTCCTTTTCAACACATGCCTTATATCTTTTGAACATGGTAAAGGCTTCTGATTTTTCATGCAAGAAGTAGATCCATATCTTTCAATTGAAATCATCAATAAAGCTAAAAAAATATCTCTTGTTGTTTTTTGATGCCAAATTTATGGGGCCATATATATTTGAATGCACCAATTCCAACTTTCGTGATGCCTTTTATAGGCTCCTTTTAGGA
Organism: Populus tremula; assembly: GCA_964019445.1. Lineage (NCBI taxonomy): Eukaryota > Viridiplantae > Streptophyta > Magnoliopsida > Malpighiales > Salicaceae > Populus > Populus tremula. The sequence continues at coordinate 44,964,198 of CAXHTJ010000001.1, forward strand.
ATAGATTCCTTGTGTTGTTTACTAATTAGGCATGTTGTGAAAACCTTTGCACAAGCTGCTAGTGAAGGCAGACTAGAAGGCAAACCATCGAACATCCTTTTGGATTAAAGGGTTCTCAACCCTTTAAAGCCCACATGGCCAAATCTGCAATGCCATAGGTAACTTTGATCCTCTATCACAGCTTGAAGACAAGTAGTGACTTTAGGTATAATTGTTGCGAGCATAACAAACATCTTGTTCGTACTCATTTCGGATTGAATAATTAAGCCCTTAGTAGGATGTAAAACTTTACACTTCCCATGCTGAATCAGAATTGTTACACCTTTATCTTGAAGTTGCCCCATGCTTAACAGGTTATTTTTTAGTTCAAGAATGCAATAGACTTCTAAAATTACTTGAGTAATTCCATTTACTTTCATTCGTGCGTTTCCCTTCCCCATAACTGCCATCTTTGAGTTGTTGCCTAGCTTTACTATGTGTTTGAATTGATCATCCAGTTTTGAGAACCATTTTTTATTCCAACTCATATGATTGCTACATCCTAAATCAAGAAACCAGATCTCTTTTCTTTCCTCATGGTTAAGCTCTTCATAAGCCATTAATAGTAATTCTTCTCCCTTATCTATTTCTGCATAGTTAACTCCTTTCTCCCAAGTAGGATACTCATATTGAAAGTGTCCTAATCCGTGAAATTTGAAGCATTCTATAGTACCCTTGTTGAATTGTAGTCTGTCACGACCTCTTCCTCTTCCTCTTCCTCTGAACACCTTTCGACCTCTTCCTCTACCAGTGTGTTCTTCGTAGGTAATCTTGAGAGCCTGCTCTTCTCCTCGATGACCATTCATTCTTTGTTCATTGACCAGTAGACTACTCTGCAGCTCATCAATAATCAATGTGTTTAAGTCATTTGACTCTTCAATGAAACAAACCACATAATCAAATTTTAAGGTCATGGACATCAGAACTTTTTCGTTGATTATGGTTTGGCTCATTGTCTCACCATGACTCTTTATTTTATTGGCTATAGTGAGAGTATGACCAAAGTAATTGTTAGTTGTTTCTCCCTCCTTCATGTGCAGAGTCTCAAAATCCCTCCTAAATACATGTAGTTGTGCCCTTTTCACCTTAGTAGAGCCTTGGTACTTCTGTGTTTCATGGAGTCCCAAATTCGTTTTGAAGTGTCTTTATTGAGTATGGTTTCCATGACATTTCGATCTATGGCTTGAAAAAGGTAATTCTTCACCTTTAGGTCCTTCAACTTTTGCCCCTCAATCAGTTTGTGTTGTGCTTCTATCTGGTCCCACTCAATTGGTGTTGTCCTTCTGTTGCTCCTTCCATAGAAACAGATCCTGGCTCGGCCCTTTATGTCACCTCCATTGAAATCCCGTTCTCTATGAGATTCTAATATTCTTTGGAGCGGAGGAAATTCTCCATCAACATCGCCCAATGATCATAATGTCCATCAAATTTAGGAGTGTCCGCCTGCACGAAACTGCTATTGTTGCTTTCCATAATTTTGTTGATTCTTTAGAGAAAGAAGAGAAGTTGAATTTTTCTTTTGTTCCTTACATACACTCAAGTCTCCTATGATGCGGTTCTGATACCAATTATCAAGACACTCAAAAGATACACAGTTATTGAATCAAGAGAATCAAGATTTGTTTCCCTACCTTTATTCATTATCAAAGCATGGCTTATATATGCATTTACAGAAGTCTTACGCTGTGCATGCATTATGCATGATGACAGCCTGAGAATAACCGAAGCATTATGCATGATGACAGCACCGAAGCATTATGCATGATGACAGCCAGAGAATAACCGAAATGTAACAGAATAACTACCAGCCCGTAATAATAAGATATAGTAATAGAATTACCAGAAAATGAGCGGGAAAGTAAGAAATGAAATAAACAAGCAAATTGTAGCACTGAACTGTTAATTCCTTTAATAGTCCATCATTCCAAAGGTCTGTTTTCTTTAAACAATCTCCAAGCCTGATTAGCAGAATCATGTAATTAGAATAGATTCGATATTTAGAAATAATAAAATATTTCCCTGGACTCAAGGATCCAGAATCCGTCATGCATTTCATTGTCAGACTCAAAATATCTACGAATATTTCAAGCATTTGAAGTGTCCAAAGTCAGAAAACATGCCAAGCACTTGGAACCTAACATGGGTGCGGTATGGATGACTTACATGTCCTAGAAGGTTGAGGCTGTGGTCTGGATGAATGAATCCTCTGTTCCTGTTCCAACTCACTATCTCTAGCACCAATACGCCGAAGCTGAAGACGTCCGATTTTAGTGAGTAGAGTCCATGATTTGCATACTCAGGGGATATGTAGCCACTGCACTTATTCAGGGAATGCTAAGTTTTATTAGTGAAAAAATGACGATAAAAACACACAGATAAGGAGACACTTACTATGTACCAGCCACTGTATTAGTATTGGCTTCAGTTTCGTTTCCTCCAAAACTTCTAGCCAGGCCAAAATCTGAGATTTTTGGGTTTAGTTCATCATCCAATAAAATATTGCTGGCTTTCAGATCTCTATGAATTACTCTTAGTCTTGAATCTTGGTGAAGATAAAGCAGTCCACGAGCAATCCCAAAGATAATGTTGCAGCGCTTGGGCCAATCTAGTATGTATTTTCTGTCAAATTGTTTCTAGCTCTGATCAGCTTTTAAAATGCATATAAAAAACTAGGAGAAAAGGTAATCCATACTTAAAAACATAATAAATGTTTAATTAAAATTACAATTTGGTACGGCAGCATGTGTGACCATGAAAGTGGAGAAAGCTTTAAAGTGCAATAATTGGAAAAGAATTTGTAGGGGTCTGGGAGATTCATACCAAAAATAAAAACGTCCAAGCTTCTGTTAGGCAAAAGCTCATAGATCAGTATCTTTTCATCTCCTTGAATGCAGCATCCTAGAAGCTTCACTAGATTCCGGTGCTGAAGTTTCACTATATAATTAGCCTCATTTTTGAACTCATCAAGTCCTTGTCTTGAGTTCTTAATTAGAGAGCCGCTTCACAGCTATTTCTCGCCCGTCTTCTAATGTTCCCTGCAAATAATCACACAGTATCATACTTAGTCTTGTGAAAGTTGGGAGTCATGGTATGATGTTGCACACTACTTGCATCTGTTGTAACTCTGAAGTTTGAACACTTTCTGAAGAGTCATTGTTTTATTCTTAGAAGGCTCAGTCCCATAGAAGTTCCAAGGAAACTAATACCAACAAAAATCAATGGTGCCATGAGTTTGTACCATGAAATTTTGAAGCCATCTAGATGCTTGATTCTTTATAGATTAGTACCTTATAAACAGATCCGAAACCCCCTTCTCCAAGTTTATTTTCAGCGGAAAAATTATTTGTTGCACAAGCCAAAGTACCCAAATCAAACATTGGTAGCTCTAGATCTTCCTTGTGCATATGATTAATTTGCACTTCTTTCCAGAGCATCTGCTATTTGTCCTGCAGGAGGAACTGGCATTAATAAGAACGAAGCATGGGAACGATATTTTTGGCCACAGCATAATTTCTTTAAGTCACCAAATACACTCTAACATTTGAACATTGCCTTGTATTTTTTAAAATCAAAATTTAAAAGAATCAAAACTTATCTGAAAAAGGAGAGATGGAGTATTTTGATAGACCACGTCGTTCAAAGAGAGGCCTTAAGCCAAATGCCAAATACTTCAAGATGTTTACAGCACGTAATTAATCGTGCATACAGGCCACGACGTCCAGAGTCCAGAGTGGGGAATGCTGGCTGGCAGTTGAATATAATACGTGGGAAACATTACGTGCGAATGTGATGACAGAACTGGCACTATCTTAGTTACTTTTATTTCATGCAATTATATTTCAGTCTATGTGTACGTGGTCTTGCTATTTAAGCAACCACAGTTGTTATTAGTGGGGAATTAATTTCAGAACAAAGGTTTATTCTCACCTGAAGAGAAAGCAATGCATTATTTTTATTAAACACTTCATTATCTATGTTGGGACCTATCATTGGTATCAGAGCCAGGAACCAATAAAGAGCGTATCGAACAGTTAGAAGCAGGGCTCGGTGAAGTGCAAAATGGCCTACACCGGATGGAGATGGGCATGACAAATAAATTGCATCACTTGGAGGAAACTATTAATCGACTCTCTGATGTACTCCTTGCAGATCACGTGTCTACCAATCAAGGTAACAGCCATCGTGACGGTCACACTGGAGGACGACTTGTTGTCTCTTCTAAAACAGCGAAGCTTGAATTTCCATGTTTTTCTGGAGATGATCCAACGGAGTGGTTTAATAGGGTGAACCAGTTCTTTGAGTTCCAAAGTACACCCGAAATGCAGAAGGTATCGTTAGCTTCCTATCACTTGGAAGGAGAGGCCAACCAGTGGTGGCAATGGATTCGCCGGACATTTCAAGAGGAAGGACATGTTCTTTCTTGGAAGGTGAACTCTGGGCTCGATTTGGTCCTTCTGACTGTGAAGATTTTGATGAAGCTCTTTCACGGATCCGTCAGGAAGGATCGCTGCGTGACTATCAACGTGAATTTGAACGTCTTGGCAATCATGTACGTGGTTGGACCCAAAAAGCTCTCGTGGGAACATTTATGGGTGGATTAAAAAGAGACATTTCTGATGGGATTCACATGTTCAAACCACAAACTTTAAAAGACGCCATCAGCTTAGCACGGATGAAAGATGATCAATTTACCCGTCAGAGGAGGTTTATCAGACCAGTTTCTTCAGTGCGGCCACCTATGGCTCTTTCGCCTGGCAACCAAGCCGCACAGTCTACCCCTACGACTCCTATCAGGCGGTTATCATGGGAAGAAATGCAACGAAGGAGAGCCCAGAATCTATGTTTCAATTGTAATGACCGTTTTACTGCAGGTCACAAGTGTCAAGGGTCACGCCTACTTATGTTGGAAGGTTGCAATGACACTGATACGTTGTTATGTGACAATGTTCTTGACGAACAACTAAATCAGGAGCAATATGAGGAGCTTACAGGTCCGTCAATTACATTGCATGCCTTGTCAGGTTGGACAGCGCCAAAGACCATGCGAGTATCAGCTATGATTGGCTCCTGCAGCGTCATTATTTTAATAGATAGTGGTTCTACTCACAACTTCATTAGTGAGCGAACTGCTACCCTGTTAAGGCTGCCAGTGGTGCCTACAGAACCCTTCAAAGTACAGGTTGCCAATGGTGATAGTCTCCAATGTAGGGGGCGATTTGACGAGGTATCATTGAATCTACAGGGTGTTGTTTTTTCATTGACTCTTTATTCTTTACCCCTCACAGGGCTGGATATAGTGTTGGGGATTCAATGGCTTGAATTACTGGGTTCGGTGATGTGTGATTGGAAAAGGCTGACAATGGAATTCTTATGGGAGAACAAGCTTAGGCGATTAACTGGCATTGGCAGACAAGACATCCAGGAAACATCACTGCAGGAGTTGTCCAAAACACTTCGGCCGAATCAAGCTTTGTTTGCCTTATGTTTTCAAATTACTCAGACAGCAACAGACGGCACCGTTCATCCCCACATGAAGGAATTGTTGCAAGCATTTTCAGATATATTTGCTGCTCCTTCCAGTTTACCACCAACAAGGGTTGTTGACCATGGAATCACGTTGAAGGAAGGAACTGAACCGGTTAATGTTCGGCCATACAGGTACGCACACTTTCAGAAGAATGAGATTGAGAAACAGGTCCAGGACATGCTGACCACAGGGCTTGTTCGTCCAAGTACCAGTCCCTTTTCATCACCTGTGTTATTAGTGAAGAAAAAAGATGGGAACTGGAGGTTTTGTACTGATTATCGAGCTCTCAATGCTGCCACTGTTAAAGATCGTTTCCCAATTCCAACCGTTGAGGATATGTTAGATGAATTATACGGAGCTTCTTACTTTACCAAGTTGGATCTACGAGGGTTATCATCAGGTACGAGTCAATCCCCAAGATGTCCATAAAACTGCATTTCGCACTCATAATGGACATTATGAATATTTGGTGATGCCATTTGGCCTATGTAATGCGCCCTCTACATTCCAGGCTATCATGAACTCCATATTTCGTCATCACCTTCGTCAATTTATTTTGGTTTTTTTTGACGACATCTTGATATATAGTTCTACCTGGGACCAGCATTTACTGCATGTCCAACAAACATTTGAATACTACGCCAGCATCAGTTCTATGTAAGGAAAGCAAGTGTGCTTTCGGGCAGCACGAACTTGAATATTTGGGACATATTATCACCGATCATGGCGTCAAAGTGGATGATAGCAAGATTACAGCTATGGTGGCATGGTCACGGCCTACTAACGTTTCAGATTTACGTGGTTTTCTTGGTTTGACAGGATATTATCGCAAATTCGTTCAGAACTATGGTGTTATTGCTCAGCCTCTTACCAATCTGCTAAAAAAGAATCAATTTCAATGGAATGATGCAGCTGAAGCCGCTTTCCTTGCTCTCAAGCGGGCCATGACAACTACTCCCATATTGGCCATGCCTAATTTCAACGAAGCATTTACCATTGACACCGATGCTTCTAGAGATGGCATAGGTGCAGTCCTCACTCAACTTGGCAAGCCGCTGGCGTACATGAGCAGGGCCCTCGGTATCACAAAGAAATCATGGTCAACATATGCTAAAGAGATGTTGGCAATTTTGGAAGCTATCAGATTGTGGCGTCCTTATCTTCTCGGCAAGAAATTCTACATTCAAACCGATCAGCGTAGTCTCAAGTATTTTGTAGAACATAGGATAACTACTCCAGAACAGCAGAAATGGGTTGCTAAGCTAATGGGTTATGACTATGAAATCATCTATCGTCCAGGCCGTGAGAACTCAGCTGCTGATGCTTTGTCCAGAAAACAAGGGAGTCCAATTTTACATCACATTTTTACTTCACAGGTTAGTGTCTGGCAAGAGATTAAGACAGCCTCACAACAGGACCAATACATTCAGTCCATGGGTCGTAAAATTGATGCTCAACCTGACAGTGCATTTACATGGCGTGATGGGCTATTATTATACAAGGGGAGGGTCGTGGTACCAAACGATGCAAATTTACGCGCTACACTGCTACATGAAATGCATGACACCAAGGTGGGCGGTCATTCCGGAGTTCTACGTACATTTAAAAAGCTCAACCAACAATTCTATTGGCCTGGCATGTATAAAGCAGTGCACACATATGTCCAAGAATGTGAGATTTGCCAAAAGACCAAGACGGAGACATTGGCTCCAGCGGGACTTCTTCAACCACTGCCTATTCCATGTCAAGTGTGGGATGATATCACCTTGGATTTTATTGAAGGATTGCCAATCTCGCATGGCAGGGATACCATCATGGTGATTGTTGACAGACTTAGTAAGTTTGCTCATTTTCTCACTTTACGCCACCCATTTACTGCAAAAACTGTGGCAGAAAAATTTGTTGATGGCGTTATTAAGCTCCATGGAATGCCGCAATCCATTGTTAGCGATCGGGATCCTATTTTCATCAGTCATTTCTGGCAAGAGTTTTTTAAAATGTCAGGCACCAAGCTTCGACTCAGTTCAGCATACCATCCACAGACGGATGGCCAGACGGAGGTCATTAATCGGTGCGTGGAGCAGTATTTACGATGTTTTGTTCATCAGTGGCCAAAGCAGTGGTGTTCTTATTTACCTTGGGCAGAGTACTGGTATAATACCACGTACCATATTTCAACTGGTATGACACCATTTCAGGCGTTGTATGGACGCCTACCTCCAGCTATTCCTGTCTACAAAGAGGGTCTGACGCCAGTAAGTGCAGTTGACCAACAGCTCCTGGACCGCGATGCTCTACTTCGTCAATATTTGAAGGATAACTTAGCAACATCGAGGAATCGCATGAAACAGATTGCTGACACAAAGAGGAGGGATGCCATGTTTCATGCCGGTGAGTGGGTGCTTCTCAAACTGCATCCATATCGCCAACAATCAGTCTTCAAACGGGTCCATCACAAGTTGGCTACTCGTTATTATGGACCATATCAAATTGTTGAAAAAATCGGACAGGTCGCCTATCGTTTACAGTTACCAGCCGAAGCACGCATTCATCCAGTGTTTCATGTCTCACTGCTAAAGCGCTACCAGACTACAGCCAACATTGTTGAACCACGATCAGTTGACATTCCACCTATTACCGATGCGGGTGAGCTGCTTCTTGAACCGCAATCTATTTTGGATTCTCGCTGGCACAAACAAGGACGTAATCTTGTAGCTGAAAGCTTAGTTCAATGGAAAAATTTGCCTGAAGACGCCACGTGGGAGCCCACTGCTCTGTTACAGGAGAAATTTCCGGCTCTGAACCTTGAGGACAAGGTTCCACTTATTGGGGGCGGTATTGATAGACCACGTCGTTCAAAGAGAGGCCTTAAGCCAAATGCCAAATACTTCAAGATGTTTACAGCACGTAATTAATCGTGCATACAGGCCACGACGTCCAGAGTCCAGAGTGGGGAATGCTGGCTGGCAGTTGAATATAATACGTGGGAAACATTATGTGCAAATGTGACGTTCGAATGTGATGACAGAACTGGCACTATCTTAGTTACTTTTATTTCATGCAATTATATTTCAGTCTATGTGTACGTGGTCTTGCTATTTAAGCAACCACAGTTGTTATTAGTGGGGGAATTAATTTCAGAACAAAGGTTTATTCTCACCTGAAGAGAAAGCAATGCATTATTTTTATTAAACACTTCATTATCTGTGTTGGGACCTATCATATTTGTTAAATGTTTATGGTGTGATTACGTACTGTTTTTCTGCTGCTTCTTCATCCCAACACTCAAGACCAAGGCTAGGCCAACGAACAGAATCCCAACACAGTGCTTATTATGATCCTTTTCTTCGCTTTGGGTTTTCTTTATTTATCTTGGCACCATCTCCATTATCTACAACTTGGCAGAGAAAAACTGGAGTGAAAATACAGCAATAGGAAAGTAAATCGAATAGAATTTAGTATGGCTAGATATTTTTTATTAGCTACAAGCACCCTTCCTCTTGGTTATCTATTAGCAAGGATTTGTCCATGATGGCAATGGTGTGGATTTAGGCAAATCTTGACTCTAAATATATATAACACAGGATCCAGACACTTTACTAAGAGTGAATCACTCATTTTTAGTAAAGTGTCTGGATCCTGTGTTATATATTTACAAGGAAACACAGTTTGCAAGGTGATTAAAAATAATACTGACTTTTCTTGTCTGAAGATAAATTGATACCTAGTTCCGATACGGTCATTCGTATATAAATCTCTTGCACATTATCATCAAAAAGTCTAATGTCAACCAGGTCGCCGAAAACAGAGCAAGCACCCACTTCCTCCATTCCTGATGTTCAGATTTGAATATGCTGTACAGTTGCACTCTCCAAGCACGTGTTCCTGCACTCCTCAAGATTCATCGTCTTGCTAAACCACGATGATTTTGTCTCAGGCATCTTCACTCCAGCGAGCTTCCGGAACCCATCTCCAGAACAATTTAGTGGAGTCCTTCTAACACAGCCATTTGACCAATCAGTCACGTCCCAATCTCCTGGGGATTTTGGTGCAAATCCATTCAAGCAATCACACACTGGAGAGCTTTGAATATCACAGAAACCATTTGCACCACATAGTGCATATCGATCACAATTATCTGTATCATAAAGCAACCAACTTTGAGTTTTCTCAATCCAAGTAATGCTCGCGATATCACCATTCTGTCTTGTCACGAGCCTCCAATACATCGACTTATCAACAAGACTTGTATATAGGATTTGGTTTTGTGCTAGGTACGCCATTGAACCGCAGACCATCCCATAGTCCAGATCGGTACTTCACTTCCGAACCTTCCATCACAACCATTTCAGGATATCCATAAGGAGCAAGTTTACATGTAACGTTACCTCTGGAAGGATCATCTTCTGATTTCCATGATGTCATGGACCAATCCATTCCTGTTATTCTACTCCTTCCTAGCTTCATGCCTGGCAATACCGTATCAGTTGGATGTTCAAAACTCTGCCACAAGGAATTTTCCAGGTTTTTATCACCCTCCTCTTTCACAACAAGGTTTCCTGACTCCAAAAGTTGAGCGGTTGGATTCCTCGCAGGTCTTGCTGTGTTGGAAGACCAAATCACGCTTCCACTGCGATCGAGAAGGATAAGAATTCCTTTGTTTGTTATCTTTAAGACCCCCAACGAATCATTAAGGGGAGTTTCTCTATTGGCAACCCAAACTACTGTTTGAACTGGTATTTTCCCATACCATATGCCCAAGTATTGGACTTTCCAGGGTTGAAAAATCCTAATTCATAGGTTCCATCTGCTGAAACTATGGTATCGCCATCTCTGATGAGCTGAGTTGTGTTTATGATGTCAATGGCTGTGGCCGTTATTCTATTCAGCAATGAAAAGAAGCAAAAAAAAAGTATAGGAATGTAGCCCATCGTTACGTCTATGGTTTTTTTTTTTATGTAGCTCAGTTAATGAATGACTTAGATGTGAAAATATTCATATTGTTCGAATACTGGCATGCAAACCCGACAAGACAAAAGACAAATAATAGGATAAAATGAGAAATGAGACACAAGAATTTACGTGGTTCACCTAATTTGACTATATCCATGGGCAAGTATAGAAGGATTTTACTAAGTAATATGAGAATTATAACCTTTCTCTACTAATAGAAGAACAACTGAAATCTCTCTATTACTAGGAGAAAACACCTCACTTACTCTCCTCACAAATACATCATAATTTTGAGGGATTACTTTCTCTCTCTCACTCTCCTCTTATTGTCTCTTGTTTCTCTCTTGAGGTATGCAAAATAAGCTTGGATGCATTGCCTATTTATAGGCAAGCATCCATGCAAAAGATAAGGGACAAGTGGGAGTGGCAAGTGGCACCAATTGGTACCTAACTGGATTCATATCCCAGCTGGATTTACTTTCTCCCACTTGAAGACTTTGATGATTTAATCAAGTCTTCAGACTTGATCATTTGTGATTCTTCTATCCTTTGTATACTTGTCATCTTCATGCTGCTTACGTTTCAGTTAGGCCATAAGAGGATCTGCACCATATATATTTGTTAGTGTTAATTGGTTTGGTCAAAGCATTTGCTAGGTTTTCCTTTGTGTGAACCTTCTGAAAATCCACACTTCCATCTTCCAGCACTTCACGAACTAAGTGATA